>OU898276.1:96102286-96424786 GCA_918026665.1 Diabrotica balteata
TAGGGTTATTAATTTGTCACACATAGAATTCAGAGACAAGGGACTAAAAAAGTTGAGATCCATACTACAAGAGAATTCTTATCCCATAGGGCTGTTAAATAAACTCATTTTTGGTTCTCCTTTTCCTTCACAAGTTTCTGTCAACCAAAATTTTCATAACAATGAGATCCGACAATTGACATTGACACATAACGCATCAATATTACCATCTAAAATAACTTATGGTTGCCTACCCTACATTCCATTTTTGACACCTAAGCTAATGAACATCTTTAAAAATGTTAGTGGCTTAAAAATTACAACCAAAAATGTGAAAACAGTATCGAAGCTTTACACAAAAACAAAAGATCCTTTCACAATACAGGAGTCATCGAATGTTGTTTATTCTATACCGTGTAGTAACTGTAATAAAATTTACATAGGAGAATCATCTCGTAATTTTCACAGCAGGGTGATATCACATCTCAGTGATATAAAAACCAAAAAAATCAATGCATGTGCATTGACAGAACATGCACTAACTCTAAAACATGAATTCAATTTCGATGATTCCTGTATTTTGGCAAAAGAAAAGAACCATTCAAAACGTGTTTTTTTGGAAATGTGTTTCATAAAATCTAGCACATCTTGCATCAACAAAAAGTCCGACATAGACAAATTAAGTAACATTTATTGTTATTTACTAGAAAAACACCAAAAATAAAATAAATATTTACCTGTACAAAAATTACACCTCTGTATAATATGTTGCATACCATTAAGACAGGTTTAAAAAGTATAGTCACCTAAGAAGGGCCTCTAGTATTTCTTGTAAAGAAAGATAACATCAATTACACCTAATTACATATTAATTACACTGTTTTTTCTTTCCATTCTCTGTATGAGTTAATATACACCAGTAAAACATGCCATCAACCAAGTTTTACTATTTTTACAACAAATTTTAAAAATTTTATGATGTATTATGTCCATAATTGTATATTTTAATGTGTGGTATAAATGTTGAGTGTCAATGCTTACAAAAATAATCTCAACGACTAGTAAGTTACACTGAAGAATTGTGATATTTTTTAAATATTTACATAATTGTCTTTTACAGTGTCTTGAAAAAGGAATAAAACCATTCCGAAAGCTCGACAAAAAGTCAAAAGAGTGTTTTTTTTAACATCCCGGCCAATATTCTGACTGCAACCCTAATAAACTGTGCTGTTTATATATATATATATATATATATATATATATATATAATATATATATATATATATATATAAATACCGAAAGTAAAATTGCAGCCATATTACCATCAGCAAAAACAAAACTTGCATTGAAAAATCAAGGAGTATATAGGATCCTGTATGAAGACTGCGATAAAACGTACATGGGACAGACGAATCGAAGAATATATGTTAGACGAGAAGAACATTGAAATGCAATTGAAAGAAAAGAGAAGGCGACATCCCTAGCACAGCATGTCAAAAACACAGGACATGAATGGAATGATGAGGCTAGCCAACATCGAAAATATGACCAACGTGTAATTAGAGAATCAACAAAGATCGAAAAAAAAAAATAAATACTCGAGTGACTAGGCAGGACTAGGCAGATTCAGACCTCAGTGTCGTTTGACGGTTCTTGTATTTCTACAGAACAAGATACTGGTACGTCACGAGTAAAGGAAGTAGGCAGATTGAGAACCCGAACTCGAGCACAGCAAACAAGGCATACAGTGTTACGTCTACCTCCATACCGTTGTGTATTTAACATTCTTGAGCATATTTGGCATCAAGTCAAAAGTAAAGGTGAGGACGGAAAATAGTTTCCTACCCTGAGTGCCACTGTCATACAGTTAATTAAAACTGTTATAAATAATATGTCGGTAGAAAGCTGGAAAATTTCAGAACAACGTATTGTTAAAGTTGAACAGTTCTATATGTCTATATAAAGTTATAATAACCCATTGTAATTAATTCAAATGACGACTCTGACAGTAAAACAGAATTATACATGGAATAATATTCAGTATTAACGTTATTGTATGTATTATTATTCTAAAATTTCGACAGCTATTAATTTAAGCAATAAAACATTTTTTTGAATAAAATGGAGGTTTTGAAATAAAATCGCTGTATTATTATTTTTATATGGAGTGAGCCTCTGATGTTTTGTCACACTAAGGACCAATAACTTTAATTATTCCATTGATGGCAATGGCAATAATAACACTAATTCTTTAATGAGGGAAAAACCAAGACGATATATTTTCTCTCTCCTCTCTCTCTCTCTATATATATATATATATATTATAGTATATATATATATATATATATATATATACGATATATAATCTCAATTGTCAGTTGGGTTTCCTAAACATTCGCGTAAGGGTAATAACATGTCGGTGTATTTAACATTTCGTACATTTTGATTAATAATATCTAATTTTACAAATTTCAAAAATCTAATTATAGTTGACTTAGCGTCATAACAATTAATAACTTCATCATTACTTTACACCAGCATCGGTTATGGATTCATTTGAATTTTCAAATCAAAATATTCCGAAAACAGTACCGTAAAACTGGGTGAAGTGATACAATGGGGTAAACTGATACAAAATGCAGGGGTTGACAAAAAAAATCTCAGTAATTAAATTTGAAAGTATATTTTGGCAACAGTGGTGTGAGACAGTCCATATGAGTCAGTATTAATGTCTTTGACAGTCACCTGATTTTTCCTGCCAATAGTCATGCACGTTTGGTTTGTTTGTATTTGAGGTTATATTGTGCAGTTTTTGTCGTGTCAAGCATGCTTGGATTTGGATCCCCAACGAGATGGACAGATGACATAAAAAGAGTGACTACAAATTGGATTCAGATGGCGCAAAATCGGACTAAGTGGAAAAGCATGCGGGAGGCCTATTTTTAGCAGTGGACGTTAGAGGCTAGTTGATGATAATGATTGTGCAGTTTTGGAAGGTGTTGGAAACTTTGCTTGCGGAATACTGACTAAGCATTTCAATAAGGCTGAATTTGTCACATTAGGTAAGGAATATATCAAGGATTCATAATATATAATTGCAATTCCAAAATCAACAATAAATGAGTATTTTGACAATCTTGAAGAAACTCTTAGGAGTGTCCAGCCTTCTAGTATCGTTAACTACGATGAGACAAATCTGACCGACGATCCAGTCAACAAAAAAATTATTTGTTGAAGGGGTAAAAAGCATCCGGAAAAAGTTAACGACTTTGCAAAATCTGCAACGAGTTTGATGTTTTCTTGCAGTGGTGACGGTAGAAGTGGTAGTAGCAGTGGTGGTAGTTTAGAATTTGGTTAATGATGCAGACCCAAATGCGATTACTCAATTCATCACTGCTCAATCACTTCAATGGATTCCTTCCATAAAATTCTTGTAGGACGCGAGACGGTACCACCAGATACGTAAGGTCCGGAATTCTTAACCTTTTTCGTTGAAGGTTGGAAGCAAAGTCGTACCTTCTCGGTTAAAATCTACTCATTGGAGCATGCAGATTTGGATATATGGGCGATTGTGTGTGTGGAATTAAAATCATATTATATCGCGCTTTTGAATGAAATGCTACCAATAAGCACATAAGGTTATATTGCATCATTTCAAGGAAATATAATTATTAAAGATCTAAAACTTATTCTACCCGAAATAAATTAAATATTATAATAATATTCAATATAAAATAAAGAAATAAGGATTCCCGAACATTCACCCCACCAAAACGAATGTTTTCATAGTAAGAGAAAAAAAAATAAAACAAACAAAATTTAAACCTAATTAAAGAAAAAGGTAGTTACCCTAATTGCCTGGAAGAGGACAAATCTTGACCACCGGTCTTTTCATCGTGTCGCGAGAAGTTTTGGCTTTGGCAACGCGAATTATATCATCCTGTCCCGAAAAGACGTTAACAATACGACCAAGTTCCCATTGCAAAGGAGGTTGCTGATCATTCTTAATAATTACCAGATCCTCTTTAGAAACCGGAGGAGACTGTTTTGTCCACTTGTGTCTTTGTTAAAGAGTGTTGATATACTCTAAAGACCAACGTTTCCAGAAATCGCTTAGGATACGTTGCAGTAGCTGCCAACGACTTAATTTGTTCAGACTTAAATGATCTAAATTGGGTTCAGGAATCGGATTATTTAACGACTCGAAAACCAAAAAATGTCAGAGAATGTAAAAAAATGTAAGAGAATTAAGGATAGCCTCGGCTTGTGTTAGAACTGTATAGAATTCTTCAAATATTAGGACTTGATTTCCCATAACTCGATAAAATATTATTTAAATGACTTGACGCCAGCCTCGGCCAATCCATTCAAATAAGGAGAAGCGGGAGCATTAAAATTCCATGAAATGTCTAATTTTTGTGTTGTATTTTAAGCAAGTTCTATCAATTGGTTATTAGCACCCTTAAAATTAGTGCCCTGATCACTAACAATATGATTGCACCTGCCCCTTCGAGCAATGAAGCGCATAAAAGCTGCTAAGAAAGATTCTGAACTAAGATCAGATGTGGCCTCCAGATGAATAGCCTTAGTAGCGGCACAAACGAATAAACAGACATAACTCTTTTTCGCTCCTCTATGTTTGCTCATCAAAAGCGAAAATGGACCAGCGAAATTAATGCAAACTGATGAGAATGTTTTTAATTGAGAAACGCGGAATGAGGGTAAAGGACTTGGGTTTAGAACGAAAACATGTAACACATCTTGACAAGCATTTATAAATTGCTGCTTTAGGGGATAAGATTCAATATTGTTGAAGTAACAAGTATTGCAAGGTTTTTAAACCAGGATGAAAATGTGAGCTGTGAACTGATTCTAGTATCAATTCTGTAAGTCTGTGGTTTTTGGTAAAAAGATATAATGTCTAATATCATAACTAAAAGAAGATCTTTTAAGGCGATCCCTAACTCGATAAGTAAATTATCTGGATCCATAAATGGTGCTAATTTACGAAAAGGTTTTGGCAGTAACTGATTTTGATCAATCTTAAGGAAAATATCAGAAAAAACATCCAGCTGAACATATCGAATAATCGGTGTAAGTGAAGAATTTATTTCTTGTGGAGTAAGATTCTGTTTAGACCTAGACTTTTTTATAAACCTTAACACATAAGCAAAAATTCTTTGAATTTGAGGAAAAGAAGACCATCGGTGGAGTAAATTCAATAGAAAATTGTCATTAGTGACTGTAATTGTAAGAACAACTTATTTTTTCTCTTTTTGGACCTCCATTGATTAACTAGAATAAGATTCAGTTGAAGGTCGACAGGGTCAAGTGGTTCTAGGCAGAAAAAGAAAAGGTGGGCCTGACCACCACATAGAAGTATTTAGAAGCTGAAGCGGACTTTGATCACGACTTGCATAATCGGCAGGGTTCTGTGAAGTACCACATGATGCCAACTAGTACTAGGGACAATTTCTTATATGTGACTCACCCTGTTAGCTATAAAAGTTTTCCATCGACTTGGTGATGAAGACAAACAAGCCAAAGTTATCATGGAATCTGACCATGCGTATACAGCGTCAAATATTATTAAGCCCTCATAACTTTTTTGAATAAAATTAATTAAGTTAGCCAGAAAGCTCCAAACTAGCTATAGCCTGAGTCTTTAATGGAGCAACCTTGCACTTAGCGCTAACCAAAAAGGTTTTGATATTACCAGTGGTTTATATAATTCGAAAGTAAACAACACTGGCAGAACCTACTTGAGAGGCGTCACAAAAACCATGTAACTTGATGTGAGAAATATCTTTCGAGCCCAAATAACGAGCAATTTTAATATCAGCGAGATTTGGTAACTCAGTTTTAAATTTTGTCCAAATTTCGATAATCTTGTCGAATAATATTTCACCCCAAGGGACCTTGAGCTCCCACAATCTTTGTAGCAGACGTTTTGCAAGCAGAAGACAGGGTGAAATAAATCCGAGAGGATCAAAAATCCTACTAATTTCAGACAAAATGTGTCTCTTGGTACAAGAACGATCAAAAGGGACATAGGAATAGGAAAATATATCTGATCTAGGATCCCATTTTAATCTAAAAAGTTTGATGAATGAAGGTTCGTCCTTATCAAAACTATAAGATGAGTTCTGACAATCAAAGGAAGAAATATGGGTAATTAGATCAGGGTGATTACTAGCTCATTTTCCAAGTTCAAAGCCTTTTCTTTTTATAACTGCGATTAATTCAGATTGAAGAGTCAAAGTTGAGTTTATATCATTAGCCCCCAGTAAACCATCGTCCATTTAAAATTGAGTTCTTAATGCTTTAGCTACATGAGGAAAAGTATGTTCTTCAGAAGCTGCGAGTTCATACAAGGTACGTAGTGCCAAATATGGTGAAGCAGATATACTATATATGTCACAGAGTGTAAATGATACTCCTGAAGAGGTTCAGAAAGGGAGAAACGCCATAAAATACGTTGATAATTCCAATAGTCGGAAATTACATTAATTTGCCTGTACATTTGCTTAATGTCGCAGACAAAGACATAGACATAAAATCGAAATCTAAGTAAAAGACTAGCAATGTCTTTATGAAGCTTTGGACCTACAAGTAAAGTGTCATTTAGAGATACACCGTTTATGAAAGAATAAAAAATTTCGTTCATAAAAATCCTTTCTATTTGATCCAATAGAAATAACGGCAAAGGAAGTCAACCAAACACCACTAGATAATTTTCACTTCGGCGTTACTGAAGGATGCATTGGAAAAAAATAATAGGAAAAGAGTAGAAAATGTTGATAATACTAAAAAACAGGTTTTAAAGAGAGAGGAATCCACAGAAAAAATAATATAAACACTAAAAATCGTCTATTGACTACAAGAGTGTGGCAAAAATGAAAATACAGATGATTGCTAATATAAGGATAAAAATGTTAACGGAGATATTTGCATTATTTTACTCTATTTTGTTGTACCTTATTCTATTTTATTCTAATCTATTTTATTCTATTTTTTTCTATTTTATTGTTTTATTTTATATTATTTTCTTTTTAAACTGAATTTATTTTATTTTGTTTTATTTTATTCTATTGTATTCTACTGTATTCCATTTTGTTCTAATTTATTTTAATAAACAGGTTCAGACTTATAGCTGCACTTTAAATCTATCTAATGATCTGTATTTGTCAAGTCTCCATTTAAGAACAGGTACTTATATAACATTTCAACTTTGTTGTTGGTAATCGTTCAACTCTTTGTGTTGTTTTTTTTTTAAATAAAGTCGTTGTCCATTCACTAGATGAACAGCTAAACTAATTTAAGTGGTTTGCCGTTTATATGTGTAAAATTAAGAAACTCTACAAACCGCCTCACTTACATATATCTTCCCATCTGATATGTTGAAACTTCGTTATTATTTGGAGCCGCAATACCAAATATTTATAGCTATGTCGTTATGCCAATCTATGAATACTGACAATTATTTTGTTAATCATAGCTTCCTTTGTTAGTCATAGTATGGCGCCATCTATTAGTTATATTATGATTTAAAATTATAAAAAACCGTTTTCCGTACAATTTTTTAAAAATTATCTTTTACACAAACCTTCTGGTGATAATAACAAACAATCAAAAAAATATCTAATTTGGTGCACTCGTTCTGAGGCGATGCCTGTACAAACATTTAGGCGATTCATTTTTAATAATGTAGATTTTTATTTTAAATAATGTGTCTTTTTTAACTATTTTTTTTATTATAAGTTTAAAGGGTATACCTAGTTCCCTTAAATTTCTAAAATCATTTTAATTAGGATATTATTACCGAATGGCCTCAAGTGGCCAAGATTTCTCCTTTCTTCCCTACATACAAAATACATGTGAGTCCATGTGGTACTGCTAAATACAAAATAAATAGGATACAAGCTACTAAAATAACATACCTAAGACAATGAAAATATTTCGTGAACAGATTTAACATTGAAAAACCTGTACATGTGAAAATGAGAAAAAAATCAACAAAATCAGAAGAAGGGATAGACCCAATGAGACTTGTTATAATGCATAAGTGAGACAATATTGAAACAGAAGCATAAAGAAAAAATATATATAAAAAAGGAAAGACTGATATAATCAACTAATGTAATACCTTTTGAAAGTTATTATTTCCTTATATCGTGATATCCTTTCAAAAATGAAATAAACTTCTCAGTAACGCGAAGTTTATTTTAATAAAAAATAGAATTAATTAGGAATATTAATAAATTTATTTCGATATATAACTAAGCTGTATACAAACGTGTTAACTTAAATTTTAATGTTAAGTACTTAAATATTATTTTCAAGTAAACTTTCGGTATCAGCAAACAACAAATTGTATATATTATTCTTCTCTTCAAAAAATGCTTCAACATAATCCTTTTCTTTGTCAGTAATATTTGCTACATTGAATTCTTGAGTTATTGGAAGAATATAAGTTTGATTTCCATTTTGGGTTCCCTTAATACAATCATCAAACGATATCTGGTTTTCAGGATGTTCAGTATCAACCAACAGGAGACTCCTCAAGACACCCTGTACGCTTAATGATGTACAAGTAATTATTGCTGTAGAAATATTAACGAGCCTATGAGTAGTTACTTCAGTGGGTAGCATTGTTGGTTCTGTACTGGAAGATGTAGTGCTTCCACTAGAATGAGTCTGGGTGCTTGTTGTAACTGTCGTTGGAGTTTTTCCAGTTGTTATTTCACTTGTAAATGATGTTGGAGATTGCGTTGTAGCTGTGTGTTGTGTAGTTTCCTCAGTACTGGAAGTTGTAGTTGTAGTTGTAGTACTTTCAGTAGGATGAGTCTGTGTACTTTTTGTAACTGTCGTTGGAGTTTCTCCAGTTGTAATTTCACTTGAAAACGATATTGTTGGAGACTCCGTTGTAACTGTGTGTTCTGTAGTTTCCTCGGTACTTGAAGATGTAGTAATTCCAGTAGGATGGGTCTGTGTACTTTTTGTAACTGTGGTTGGAGTTTTTTCGGTTGTTACTTCACTTGTAAATGATGTCGTTGGAGTTTCTCCAGTTGTGACTTCACTTGTAAATGATGTTGGAGATTGCGATGTAGATGTGTGTTCTGTAGTTTTCTCAGTACTGAAAGTTGTAGTGCTTCCAGTAGAATGAGTTTGGGTACTTTTGGTAGCTGTCGTTGGAGTTTCTTCAGTTGTAACTTTACTCGTACCTGATGTCGTTGAAGACTGCGTTGAACCAGTGGGTAATGTGGTTTCTTCAGAACTAGAAGTTGTAGTTCTTCCAGTAGGATGAGTCTGTGTACTTTTTGTAACTGTCGTTGAAGTTCCTCCAGTTGTTAATTCACTAGTAAATGATGTCGTTGGAGACTCAGTTGTAACTGTGTGTTTTGTAGTTTCCTCAGTACTGGAAGATGTAGTACTTCCAGTAGAATGAGTCTGTGTACTTTTTGTAACTGTGGTTGGAGTTTTTTCGGTTGTTACTTCACTTGTAAATGATGTCGTTGGAGTTTCTCCAGTTGTGACTTCACTTGTAAATGATGTTGGAGATTGCGATGTAGATGTGTGTTCTGTAGTTTTCTCAGTACTGAAAGTTGTAGTGCTTCCAGTAGAATGAGTTTGGGTACTTTTGGTAGCTGTCGTTGGAGTTTCTTCAGTTGTAACTTTACTCGTACCTGATGTCGTTGAAGACTGCGTTGAACCAGTGGGTAATGTGGTTTCTTCAGAACTAGAAGTTGTAGTTCTTCCAGTAGGATGAGTCTGTGTACTTTTTGTAACTGTCGTTGAAGTTCCTCCAGTTGTTACTTCACTAGTAAATGATGTCGTTGGAGACTCAGTTGTAACTGTGTGTTTTGTAGTTTCCTCAGTACTGGAAGATGTAGTACTTCCAGTAGAATGAGTCTGTGTACTTTTTGTAACTGTGGTTGGAGTTTTTTCGGTTGTTACTTCACTTGTAAATGATGTCGTTGGAGTTTCTCCAGTTGTGACTTCACTTGTAAATGATGTTGGAGATTGCGATGTAGATGTGTGTTCTGTAGTTTTCTCAGTACTGAAAGTTGTAGTGCTTCCAGTAGAATGAGTTTGGGTACTTTTGGTAGCTGTCGTTGGAGTTTCTTCAGTTGTAACTTTACTCGTACCTGATGTCGTTGAAGACTGCGTTGAACCAGTGGGTAATGTGGTTTCTTCAGAACTAGAAGTTGTAGTTCTTCCAGTAGGATGAGTCTGTGTACTTTTTGTAACTGTCGTTGAAGTTCCTCCAGTTGTTAATTCACTAGTAAATGATGTCGTTGGAGACTCAGTTGTAACTGTGTGTTTTGTAGTTTCCTCAGTACTGGAAGATGTAGTACTTCCAGTAGAATGAGTCTGTGTACTTTTTGTAACTGTGGTTGGAGTTTTTTCGGTTGATACTTCACTTGTAAATGATGTCGTTGGAGTTTCTCCAGTTGTGACTTCACTTGTAAATGATGTTGGAGATTGCGATGTAGATGTGTGTTCTGTAGTTTTCTCAGTACTGAAAGTTGTAGTGCTTCCAGTAGAATGAGTTTGGGTACTTTTGGTAGCTGTCGTTGGAGTTTCTTCAGTTGTAGCTTTACTCGTACCTGATGTCGTTGAAGACTGCGTTGAACCAGTGGGTAATGTGGTTTCTTCAGAACTAGATGTTGTAGTTCTTCCAGTAGGATGAGTCTGTGTACTTTTTGTAACTGTCGTTGAAGTTCCTCCAGTTGTTACTTCACTAGTCAATGATGTCGTTGGAGACTCAGTTGTAACTGTGTGTTTTGTAGTTTCCTCAGTACTGGAAGATGTAGTACTTCCAGTAGGATGAGTCTGTGTACTTTTTGTAACTGTGGTTGGAGTTTTTCCGGTTGTTACTTCACTTGTAAATGATGTTGGAGATTGCGTTGTAAATGTGTGTTCTGTAGTTCCCTCAGTGCTAGAAGTTGTAGTACTTCCAGTAGGATGACTCTGTGTACTTTTTGTAACTGTCGTTGGAGTTTCTCCAGTTGTAATTTCACTAGTAAATGATGTCGTTGGAGACTCTGTTGTAACTGTGTGTTCTGTAGTTTCCTCAGTACTGGAAGATGTAGTAATTCCAGTAGGATGGGTCTGTGTACTTTTTGTAACTGTGGTTGGAGTTTTTCCGGTTGTTACTTCACTTGTAAATGATGTCGTTGGAGTTTCTCCAGTTGTTACTTCACTAGTAAATGATGTCGTTGGAGACTCAGTTGTAACTGTGTGTTTTGTAGTTTCCTCAGTACTGGAAGATGTAGTACTTCCAGTAGGATGAGTCTGTGTACTTTTTGTAACGGTGGTTGGAGTTTTAACAGTTGTTACTTCACTTGTAAATGATGTCGTTGGAGTTTCTCCAGTTGTGACTTCACTTGTAAATGATGTTGGAGATTGCGTTGTAGCTGTCTGTTCTGTAGTTCCCTCAGTGCTGGAAGTTGTAGTACTTCTGGTAGAATGAGTCTGGGTGCTTATTGTAACTGTCGTTGGAGTTTCTGCAGTTGTCATTTCACTTGAAAACGATATCGTTGGAGACTCCGTTGTAACTGTGTGTTCTGTAGTTTCCTCAGTACTGGAAGATGTAGTACTTCCAGTAGGATGAGTCTGTGTACTTTTTGTAACTGTGGTTGGAGTTTTTCCGGTTGTTACTTCACTTGTAAATGATGTTGGAGATTGCGTTGTGGCTGTTTGTTCCGTAGTTCCCTCAGTGCTAGAAGCGGTAGTACTTCTAGTAGAATGAGTCTGGGTGCTTGTTGTAACTGTCGTTGGAGTTTCTCCAGTTGTGACTTTACTTGTAAATGATGTTGGTGACTGCGATGTAGATGTGTGTTCTGTAGTTTTCTCAGTACTGAAAGTTGTAGTGCTTCCAGTAGAATGAGTTTGGGTACTTTTGGTAGCTGTCGTTGGAGTTTCTTCAGTTGTAACTTTACTCGTACCTGATGTCGTTGAAGACTGCGTTGAGTCAGTGGGTAATGTGGTTTCTTCAGAACTAGAAGTTGTAGTTCTTCCAGTAGGATGAGTCTGTGTACTTTTTGTAACTGTCGTTGAAGTTCCTCCAGTTGTTACTTCACTAGTAAATGATGTCGTTGGAGACTCAGTTGTAACTGTGTGTTTTGTAGTTTCCTCAGTACTGGAAGATGTAGTACTTCCAGTAGGATGAGTCTGTGTACTTTTTGTAACTGTGGTTGGAGTTTTTCCGGTTGTTACTTCACTTGTAAATGATGTTGGAGATTGCGTTGTAGCTGTGTGTTCTGTAGTTCTCTCAGTGCTAGAAGTTGTAGTACTTCTAGTAGAATGAGTCTGGGTGCTTGTTGTAACTGTCGTTGGAGTTTCTCCAGTTGTTACTTCACTTGTAAATGATGTCATTGGAGACTCAGTTGTAGTTGTGTGTTCTGTAGTTTCCTCAGTACTGGAAGATGTAGTACTTCCAGTGGGATGAGTCTGTGTACTTTTTGTAACTGTGGTTGGAGTTTTTCCGGTTGTTACTTCACTTGTAAATGATGTCGTTGGAGTTTCTCTAGTTGTGACTTCACTTGTAAATGATGTCGTTGGAGACTCAGTTGTAGGTGTGTGTTCTGTAGTTTTCTCAGTACTGGAAGTTGTGGTACTTCCAGTAGGATGACTCTGTGTACTTTTTGTAACTGTCGTTATAGTTTCTCCAGTTGTGACTTCACTTGTAAATGGTGTTGGTGATTGCGTTGTTGCTGTTTGTTCTGTAGTTCCCTCAGTGCTGGAAGTTGTAGACTTTGCAGTAGAATGAGTCTGGGTGCTTATTGTAACTGTCGTTGGAGTTTCTCCAGTTGTTACTTCACTTGTAAATGATGTCGTTGGAGACTCAGTTGAAGCTGTGTGTTCTGTAGTTTTCTCAGTACTGGAAGTTGTGGTACTTCCAGTAGGATG
This sequence comes from Diabrotica balteata, assembly GCA_918026665.1. NCBI lineage: Eukaryota > Metazoa > Arthropoda > Insecta > Coleoptera > Chrysomelidae > Diabrotica > Diabrotica balteata. The sequence continues at coordinate 96,115,181 of OU898276.1, forward strand.
ACTCTGTGTACTTTCTGTAACTGTCGTTGGAGTTTCTCCAGTTGTAATTTCACTTGAAAACGATATTGTTGGAGACTCCGTTGTAACTGTGTGTTCTGTAGTTTCCTCGGTACTTGAAGATGTAGTAATTCCAGTAGGATGGGTCTGTGTACTTTTTGTAACTGTGGTTGGAGTTTTTTCGGTTGTTACTTCACTTGTAAATGATGTCGTTGGAGTTTCTCCAGTTGTGACTTCACTTGTAAATGATGTTGGAGATTGCGATGTAGATGTGTGTTCTGTAGTTTTCTCAGTACTGAAAGTTGTAGTGCTTCCAGTAGAATGAGTTTGGGTACTTTTGGTAGCTGTCGTTGGAGTTTCTTCAGTTGTAACTTTACTCGTACCTGATGTCGTTGAAGACTGCGTTGAACCAGTGGGTAATGTGGTTTCTTCAGAACTAGAAGTTGTAGTTCTTCCAGTAGGATGAGTCTGTGTACTTTTTGTAACTGTCGTTGAAGTTCCTCCAGTTGTTACTTCACTAGTAAATGATGTCGTTGGAGACTCAGTTGTAACTGTGTGTTTTGTAGTTTCCTCAGTACTGGAAGATGTAGTACTTCCAGTAGAATGAGTCTGTGTACTTTTTGTAACTGTGGTTGGAGTTTTTTCGGTTGTTACTTCACTTGTAAATGATGTCGTTGGAGTTTCTCCAGTTGTGACTTCACTTGTAAATGATGTTGGAGATTGCGATGTAGATGTGTGTTCTGTAGTTTTCTCAGTACTGAAAGTTGTAGTGCTTCCAGTAGAATGAGTTTGGGTACTTTTGGTAGCTGTCGTTGGAGTTTCTTCAGTTGTAACTTTACTCGTACCTGATGTCGTTGAAGACTGCGTTGAACCAGTGGGTAATGTGGTTTCTTCAGAACTAGAAGTTGTAGTTCTTCCAGTAGGATGAGTCTGTGTACTTTTTGTAACTGTCGTTGAAGTTCCTCCAGTTGTTACTTCACTAGTAAATGATGTCGTTGGAGACTCAGTTGTAACTGTGTGTTTTGTAGTTTCCTCAGTACTGGAAGATGTAGTACTTCCAGTAGGATGAGTCTGTGTACTTTTTGTAACTGTGGTTGGAGTTTTTTCGGTTGTTACTTCACTTGTAAATGATGTCGTTGGAGTTTCTCCAGTTGTGACTTCACTTGTAAATGATGTTGGAGATTGCGATGTAGATGTGTGTTCTGTAGTTTTCTCAGTACTGAAAGTTGTAGTGCTTCCAGTAGAATGAGTTTGGGTACTTTTGGTAGCTGTCGTTGGAGTTTCTTCAGTTGTAACTTTACTCGTACCTGATGTCGTTGAAGACTGCGTTGAACCAGTGGGTAATGTGGTTTCTTCAGAACTAGATGTTGTAGTTCTTCCAGTAGGATGAGTCTGTGTACTTCTTGTAACTGTCGTTGAAGTTCCTCCAGTTGTTACTTCACTAGTAAATGATGTCGTTGGAGACTCAGTTGTAACTGTGTGTTTTGTAGTTTCCTCAGTACTGGAAGATGTAGTACTTCCAGTAGAATGAGTCTGTGTACTTTTTGTAACTGTCGTTGGAGTTTCTCCAGTTGTAATTTCACTTGAAAACGATATCGTTGGAGACTCCGTTGTAACTGTGTGTTCTGTAGTTTCCTCGGTACTGGAAGATGTAGTAATTCCAGTAGGATGGGTCTGTGTACTTTTTGTAACTGTGGTTGGAGTTTTTCCGGTTGTTACTTCACTTGTAACTGATGTCGTTGGAGTTTCTCCAGTTGTGACTTCACTTGTAAATGATGTTGGAGATTGCGTTGTAGCTGTGTGTTCTGTAGTTCCCTCAGTGCTGGAAGTTGTAGTACTTCTAGTAGAATGAGTCTGGGTGCTTGTTGTAACTGTCGTTGGAGTTTCTCCAGTTGTTACTTCACTTGTAAATGATGTCGTTGGAGACTCAGTTGTAGTTGTGTGTTCTGTAGTTTCCTCAGTACTGGAAGATGTAGTGCTTCCAGTGGGATGAGTCTGTGTACTTTTTGTAACTGTGGTTGGAGTTTTAACGGTTGTTACTTCACTTGTAAATGATGTTGGAGATTGCGTTGTAGCTGTGTGTTTTGTAGTTCCCTCAGTGCTAGAAGTTGTAGTACTTCTAGTAGAATGAGTCTGGGTGCTTGTTTTAACTGTCGTTGGAGTTTCTCCAGTTGTTACTTCACTTGAAAATGATGTCGTTGGAGACTCAGTTTTAGTTGTGTATTCTGTAGTTTCCTCAGTACTGAAAGATGTAGTACTTCCAGTGGGATGAGTCGGTGTACTGTTTGTAACTGTCGTTGGAGTTTCTCCAGTTGTAATTTCACTTGAAAACGATATCGTTGGAGACTCCGTTGTAACTGTGTGTTCTGTAGTTTCCTCGGTACTGGAAGATGTAGTAATTCCAGTAGGATGGGTCTGTGTACTTTTTGTAACTGTGGTTGGAGTTTTTCCGGTTGTTACTTCACTTGTAAATGATGTCGTTAAAGTTTCTCCAGTTGTGACTTCACTTGGAAATGATGTTGGAGATTGCGATGTTGCTGTTTGTTCTGTAGTTCCTTCAGTGCTGGAAGTTGTAGTCTTTCCAGTAGAATGAGTCTGGGTACTTGTTGTAACTGTTGTTGGAGTTTCTCCAGTTGTTACTTCACTTGTAAATGATGTAGTTGGAGACTCAGTTGTAGCTGTGTGTTCTGTCGTTGGAGTTTCTTCAGTAGTGACTTTACTCGTACTTGATGACGTTGATGTTGTTTCCTCAGTACTGGAAGTTGTAGTGCTTCCAGTAAAATGAGTCTGGGTACGTGTAATTGTTGTTGGAGTTTCTTCAGTTGTGACTGTATATGTGCTTGATGTGGTCGAATACTGCGTTGAACCTGTGGGTAATGCGGTTTCATTAGTACTTGGCCCTTTACTGGTTCGATAATCAAAAGGATTGGTACTTGTTGTAATTGTCGTTGGAGTTTTTTCAGTTGTGATTTCACTTGTACTGAACGTGGTCGAATACTGCGTTGAACCTGTGTGTTCTGTAGATTTCTCAGTACTGGAAGTTATAGTGCTTTGGGTGGGATAAGTCTGGGTTGTTTTTGTAACTGGCATATTAGTTATTGGTTCTGTGGATATCGTTTCTTCGGTGGAGGATGGTTGAGTGGTTTTTGTTGATATAGTTGGATATGTTTCTATGGTGGTTGGACTAGGTTCTGTTGAAATTTCACTTTCCGTTGAACTAAATTCAGTTGGTTTTTCAGAGCTGATTGGTGTGGTTGTATGGTACGTAAATGTAGATATTTCAGTTTCCATACTGTAGATAGAGCTAAAACTCATTGTTTGTGTTTCTGTAACAGTTACTTCACTTGTATTTGTTGCACTACTTTCACTTGTTAGGGTACTTGTAGTAGAAGGTACAGTTGTTTTACTGGTGGTGGTACTTGAAGTCGTACAGATAGGAGGCGTTGTTGAAGTAGTTGGTAAACATTCTTCAGGTATTGTGGTATTTAAATATAGTTCCAAAGTTTCTACTATTGTGCAGTGGAGCACGGTGATTGCCGAATCCGTTGTTTCATTAGCATATATATTGATTTGAGGTTCTGGTTTTGTACAACAGCCACATTCACATGATTTGTCTGAAACAGACCTGTTGTTATCCACAACAATAACAACAGTATTTATAGAGTTCGGCAGAAAGTTGATAAATATATTATTTTCGTTTTCTTGGTTACAGTGTTGTGGACATTCGAAGAGATTTTTGATAGCTAAACAAAAAAAGACAAGTATTAAGAACATAACAAGGATATAACAAGTCGATTTTCAGAGACAAAGCAGGAATATTTTAATGAAAATATATTGAAAATTGAAGTGTTTGGTGATATATTTTTCTAGTACATAAAAAAAATAATGGGAAAATCCCAGTAGTTGGCTGTATACCATAATTTAAAAGCTTATACAGAAGTAAAAAAAATAAACATTTGTATATTGGTATAAAAACATTTAATTAAAACTTGTTAAAAGTGTCGTCCAAAATGATAGATACATAACGTTTTTGATTTAGTTCAGATCATCCTCAGTGCCTTCTTTTCGTACTTGTAGCTAACACTACTACAGTGTAGACTCATATAATGGTTTACATTTTTAACCCTAGAACCACAAGGTGGCGTCGCCCGCGGCCGGCGAATCCTACTATCCGCTCTTAAACTGATTTAATTACCCGGACGCAACCACGCAACTAAGCATCTATCAGACTACATTATAATGCGCTCCCTAACTTTCGCGTGATTGGTTGGTGGGTGGGTCCCAATTTAAAAATTGGCGGGTTTCATGTTTATTAAAATGACAATAAAATTGAGGTATATATCGCTAAACAATTTATTAGCAATATATTGTGGTATTTGTACAAAGCGGATGATATTCACCTTTTAGAATTAAGCTGACTAGTACAGTTTTATTAGAAATTAAAATTTATTTTTCTTTTGACATTATGTAGGTAAAATTAAATTCAGACATTGTGTTTATTTAATTTTGATATGCTAGTGATGCTTTTTTTTATTAGATATATAGATATTGTTTTAATTTTTTTGTTTAGGTAATTTTTTATTAAGATTCTTTTATTAAGATTATTAAGATAGAGATTCCTCTTATTATTTTTATTTCTAGAACATTCACTACCATTATTATTCTCATTAGCTTTCTCTATGTGGAATCGGCTTCTCTAAATATTTTCCTCTAAACTTTTCTGTTCTCTTCCAGGGACTAAAGTACCTCTAAGTACCTCTAGCTTTTTGTATTAGATTATGGTTTTTCAGAAACATGTAATTTCTGTTCATCCCCTTTTTTACTACCCTACATTCAGTACCAAACATCATAGCTGGTCTAAAGGCAGTCCTATACAATTTACCTTTTAGTTTTCTTGGTACCTTTTTTATCATACATCACTCAATATCTTTTATGAGTTCTTGTCTATCCACTCTATCTGGTCTTGAAATTTCATCTTTAAAAGAATATTCTAAATATTTTGTTTGTATCCAACTTAATTTTAATCATTTTTCTTCAAGGACCTCTGTCTCCGCTACTCTTTTCTACTAATACCCAGGAGGTTCAGTTGTTATCTAATCCGGCACAAATGAGAATAAATATGGGCGAAACCCTGATTTTCACCCATTTTCACACAAAATTTGCCAGTTTCACCTGTAATCGTTCTAACACTATAATAGTTGTTTTAACACTATTATAGTTGTTACTTGCTCATACTCCACTCACATATTCAGCCGGCACTCCTTTCCTACTTAATCTCTGCCACAGTAGGTTTCTGATATCTTCATCATGTGCTTTCTCAAGTTTAATAATACAATGTAAATTCACTCTAAATTGTTAAATTAGCTCTTTTAATAAAAATTACTTGTTGTAGACCTGCCTTGCCTAAATCCAAATTGACATTTATCCATTTTCATTTTTTAGAACCTTACACTGAATTCTGTTAGATTTTACCACAAATGTAGGATAATAAAAAGATATATTGTGAATTGAGTGCTATGAAAAATCGTCATTGTCAATATAATGAAGCAGAGGTTTACTGGAAATAACGATTGCAAACCAAATAAAACACTAAATAGCTATATCTAAAATGTCTTTATTCTTTATTAAAAATCTGGGAAATCAAAGGAGGGGGGGGGGCCGTTATTGGTACAATGGCGAAGGAAAACCCCTCTAAAGCTCTCCTAAATTGTATAGGACTGCCTTTAGACCAGCTATGATGTATGGTACTGAATGTAGGGCAGTAAAAAAGGGGATGAACAGAAATTACATGTTTCTGAAAAACCATAATCTCATACAAAAAGCGGAGAGGTACTTAGTCCCTGGAAGAGAACCGAAAAGTTTAGAGGAAAATACTTAGAGAAGCCGATTCCACATAGAGAAAACTAATGAGAATAATAATGGTAACGAATGTTCTAGAAATCAAAATAATAAGAGGAACCTCTAAATCTTAATAAAAAATTACCTAAACAAAAAAATTAAAACAATATCTATATATCTAATAGAAAAAAGCATCACTAGCATATCAAAATTAAATAAACACAATGTCTGAATTTAATTTTACCTACATAATGTCAAAAGAAAAATAAATTTTAATTTCTAATAAAACTGTACTAGTCAGCTTAATCCTAAAATGTGAATATCATCCGCTTTGTACCAATACCACAATATATTGCTAATAAATTGTTTAGCGATATACTGTGCCACAATACCTCAATTTTATTGTCATTTTAATAAACATGAAACCCGCCAATTTTTAAATTGGGACCCACCCTCCAACCAATCACGCGAAAGTTGGGGAGCACATTATAATGTAGTCTGGCATCTATCTACCTTTCGCATTTTTAGTTATTACCAGTTGATCGTCGAGTAGGTTAGTGGACCACTTTCTGTACACAGGATACCGCATATCGCCTCGTACACAGTGGGCCCAGCTGCTCATACAAGGATACAGTCTGTATTGTGGTATCGTATAATATTTTATATATTTTCTTTATTATAATATAGACTATAATATACTAAATATGATTTTTTGTCCACAGGTTACCTACAAAAAAATCACAAAAAACACAAAAAACCAGCTTCGGCAACCAAAAAAATTTAAAAATTACTAACAAAAACCGGCTCCGGCCACCAAAAAAATTAACAAAAACCCCAAAACCCGGGCACGTAGGGCCCAACCCCTTGAGCACCAAGTCGCCGAACTGAGCCGGGAATTTTAGTTTGCGGATAAGTCATATTAAGATAACAGGAATATAGCTGAGATGCGCTGTCCTGAGTTTTTTGCAATCGGTTAGGAAACCATGTTGGGGTTCTATTACCCAGGACCTCCACATGAAGAGCATTTGGCTGATTGTTGTGCCTCTATAGCGCATCAGAGTGCTATAGAGGGGAAAGGGATGGTCTAGAACATTGGAGCACGGTGGGGTGACTCCTGTTTTTTACTCGAGTTAACACACCTTGCTCCAATGAATTGTTACACCCGATCGTACTACCTGGGTGAACATTTCTCATAGGCTGGGTTCAATTAAATTGTTTGCTTACCACTTTCTGTCAGTTTTGAGATTTACGATAGCGGTCGCATACGATGCCATCTTGTTATTTACGTATGGAATTTTATGACGGTAAATATAAGGGTTTTGTTGAAATTATTTATTTATTTATTTCTTACAATTGTTTCAGAGTGTTTACTTTAAGGATGGAGTCAAAGAGGCCTAAATTAGATGTAGCTAACCCGGTTGCAGCAATCGCTATAAGAGAAGACAGCCTTTGAAGCAATTAGCGTTAGAACAATTGGCGAACGAAGGTTTTAGCGACTCAGATGAGTTTGTAGAAAGCGATGAGAGGAAAACTGAAGACAACATAGATATAGAGGATAATGAATTTGATATTTTAATTCCAGAGAATCCTGATATCCCTCCGGAAATTACAGCAGAAAGTACAAATAAGTCCAAAACAAAAGGTTATATATGCTAAAAATGGGCGTAGGTAATGTCTAAATAGTTTCCATAGCAAAAATATCAGGGTTTCGAAAAAACTTGGTTCTTCACTTGCCAGGACGAAAGGACCAGCAAAAGATATAGTAGATAAAAAAAAACAAATTGGGGTTTATTTTTTAGCAAAGAACTGGTGGATGAGGTAATCGAAAGAAAGAAAATTAGATATCAGATCGAGCAATGGTATCTTGGAGTAACTGATAGTGTCGAAATACGAGCGTTGTTTAGACTGTTATATTTAAGCGGTGTTTTAAAAAAATCCCCATGTCACACTGAGTGATTTATGGTCACCAATTTTTGGACCTGTTCTCTTTAGAACAACCATGAACAAGAACCGTTTTGAACTTCTGATCTACTGTTTACGGTTTTACTGTTTACTTTGGTGTTAATAAATCTTAATTTCAGTATCTAATGTTAATTAAAACCTATTAAACACACTTTTTACCGTAACAACTAAAGTTATAAATAGCAGGGATTGAAATATAAAGAGCGAGTTTATCGGTCTTACTATGATGCCAGCTTGTTGCTAACGTTCCGCAAATTCCACCTTGTGGTTCTAGAGTTAAATATATATTATAATGCCACCCTAGGTCGATGGCAATGGATGTAAATGTTAATACGTAAAGAGCAACATGATTCCTTATTCGACTTGAACATGTGGTTCTTGTCATTTAAGGCGACACAGACCAACTAGTTGAGATTACAGGAAGTCAAGGTGAGGAAGAGGTTCGCGCAAGGTTTTTCTACGAGCTAGACTAAACAGTAACTTTTTATCAAAGGGCAATTGGCTGTGTATATTAGATGGCTTCGCTTTATACCTTAGGCATTTCATATTACGAAGGTATGAGAGAGTACACTCTGATTCTACTATACCACATGTATAGTTGAGTCCTTGGTTTTTTGCCCGTGGGTCATTAATACCTGGCGAAATAAAACACACACTTTTATTAAGAATCATTGTCTTCCACGCATGAAACTAAAGACAAACCTGCTACCGCTTGTTGAGTTAGACTGAGTATATCGAAAAGAGGTAGGTATGGTTATACAACAAAGATGCTTGGGGAAGTTTTCAGATTTTAAGAACAATTTGTGACGTTTCTGGTTTATTTACTTGTAACTGTCAGTTTGTTGGATTTTTTGCTGTTTTTTGTCCTGATTTGGCATCTAGAAGTAATACTACACAAACAGTTTTCACAATTAATTTTATATTTAAGCTTTAAATTTTATGGTAAGTTTATTTTATTTTGCCATTAATTTACATACAAAGTTAACCTCATTCAATCAGTTAAGGATTGGTTTTGTTTAAGTTTCCGCAAAAGTTAAAGAAATGACAAAATGAAAATAATGTATAGCATTTTTTTAGATTATGCCTGGAAAAACTCTTACCTCACAAGCACAAGAACTATTTTTAAATTAATGGAGTACTTTTGAATTATAAAAAAAAGGAATGGGGACCGTTGAAACCGTTGTCATCTGTTCAAGAGATACAAAAAGTACAATTTTCAAATATGCACTATTATAAAACTTTAATGATCACAAACATATATATACAGCGATGGGCATAAGTCAGTTAACCAATTTGCATACCAAATAAAACAAACTAAACAGAAAACTAATTTATTGATTTGTAAAGTAATTATGGTTTTAAAGTTACTGTTTGTGTTCAAACTGCAGACCACCTTCCTCAATGCACCTATGACACTGCTTATATACACTGTTGCAGGTTTTATCAAAGAATTCTGGGTTGTTGCGGAGCGCATCGAATTGCTCTTGAATTCTTGTTTTCAAATGTTCAATATCACGATATGGGGTGGCGAACACTTTGTTTTTGAGTACTCCCCACATAGCAAAATCACATGGCGTTATGTCGGGTGACCGTGCTGGCCACTCAATTCTTCCTATTCTTCCGATCCACATGTCAAACTCGGCATTCAGGTATTCGCGAATTGTAAGTCCGAAGTGCGGAAGAGCGCCGTCTTGTTGAAAATAGTAAATATCTGCAAACTGTAGGTTATTTTCCAAAGTACCCTTTAAATCAATAAGCAGTTCAAGATCATTTTCTGCATTTACGCTGCCCTCAAAAAAATACGGACCAACTACGTACGATCGGACGTACGTACGGATCAAAAATACGATCAGAGTCGTCTTCTCTTATCGCATCTATCAAACATGGACGATAACAATGACAATTTAATTTGTTTAACATGCAACTTACACTTCGGCGAGATATACCTAATTGAAGCGATGCCCGAACTGTGGATTGTCGCAGTCGCATTGAGCATTAAATTCTCAACGCGGTTCTTCCCGAGAACCTAGTGATTTTCATTCATCTGACCGCGGAAATCTATCCGAACATTTTATTCGCCTCTACGGGGAGGAATTTCTCATTCTCACTAAATCCTTTTCTAATCTTCTAACACGAAAATACCGTCTTCTCTGTGATTTTGCTTTTCTTAAATCATGTCGTGACCATCAAGTCATTCCTAGATCTCTTCAAGTTAAACATCACACTAAATCTCCATCTATTTCCAAAATCCTTAGAGCAACTGGTTTTTCGCTTCTTAGAAATTCAATTCATTCCACACGCCGCAACTTAGATTCAACAAATTCCCAACTTCTTAAAACCTACGGGCGACTACGAACTGCCCCACGAACTACCTGGGGCCTTTAATCCGAAGTACCTACTGCCCCATCGCCGAGAAAGTTAGGGATTAAGTCTTAATGACCGGAAATTCCAAATTTGATCATAGTTGAAAGTAAGAATATAAATATTTTCAGTTATTCACTTCAGTTGCAAGTATTACGGTATAGTTTTGTGTTTAACATTTAAATAGCGAATCCAACGACTATGTTTAGTCAAAGGGGAGAACTGTTATTAATAATTAATGAATATAAATATTCAAAAGCTCATGTCTCCAAAGATGGAAAAGCTAGATGGCGATGCATCAAAAAAGGCTGTCAACAAAAAGTGTACACAAAGGAAGGTGATGAAAATTATGTTATTCTTGAAAAAGCATCGGAGCATAATCATGCTCCAGATATCCACGTAGACCGGCAAATTTTTAATAATTCTACAAAGAGAAAAGCTGTAGAAGATATATGTGAAAAACCTTTTAAGATTGTCCACAAGGAATTGAGAAAGGAAAAATTCAGCAATTTACCGCTGACGACGAAAGACATTTCTTGCGTTCGAAGAAATATCTATGCTACAAGACGAAAATCCACACCATTATTGCCCAAGTCACAGGAGGAAGTTCTACAAGTGTTAGTGAACTTAAATTTAAAAACAAATACAGGTGAAAACTTTTTATTATCTACGAAAAATAATTCCGCAATTTTTAGTTGTTTCACAAATCTTTACTTTTTGTGTAATGTAGATTCTTTGTATGTAGATGGAACTTTTCAATACTGTTCTAAATATTTTTGTCAGATGTTTACTATACATGGCTACAAAAATGGTTTTTATGTTCCTCTAGTATTTTGTTTGTTACCAAATAAATCACAGCAATCGTACAAAAGTACTTTTGATACATTAATAACAATATGTACAGATTTGAATTTAAATTTCAAACCGAAGCGAATAATTTCTGATTTTGAAATAGCAATTCAAAATGCAGCCAAGTTAGTGTGGCCCGACATTATTTTTTTTTTGTTGCAAATTTCATTTAACACAAAATTGGTACCGAAAAATTCAAAAGTTAGGTTTGTCCTCGGAATATAAAAATCAAACTGTTATTGGAAAATATTTAAAATTGTTTTTCGGCATTCCTTATTTACATCCAAATGATGTTGGTGACTTTTTTTCTGATGAACTTTTTAATATTATGCCAGAAGATGACAGAGTTTTGCAATTTTGTGATTACCTAGTTGATAATTATTTAACGGAAGATTCAACATTTCCACCTTTCATATGGGCTTCAAATTCATCATCTCTTATATTTACTACAAACGCATGTGAATCATTTCACTCGAAATTTAACGAATGTTTTTATAAATCACATCCTGACATATTTAAATTTACACACATTTTGTTAAATTTTCAAGCAGAAGTATATGTGAAAATTAGAACTGCACATAGATTCGAAAAAAACTTGATAAAACGACAAAAAGAAAAGTTGATTTTATTGAAAATACGCTAAATGAATATTACGTTAATCAAAACATTACTAAATTGGACTTCATTAAGTCAGTTTGCAATTATTATGCAGCTAACTTTTAAAATCTAAAATAAAGTGTTCACTCTTACTTATTTGATTCACTAGTCTGACATTAGAATTAAGCATTGTTATTGTTTAACTGTAGTTTTTGTTATTGTATATAAGTTAATGTAGATTTATAAATAAACTTTATTCGATTACTTCTATTGTTATAGTTTCATTATTTAATCATTTAAAATTTTCGCTCATGCTTTGGGAATTGGGTTCCTTTTTGAATACAAGAAAGTAAAATAAAAACTATATTATGTTCACAAAAATATTATCTAAGTAAAATATATACGTAGTAGCAGTATATATATATATATATATATATATATATATATATATATCTATATATATATATACACGTATAGTTATACGTAGGTAGCGTGGGGCAGTTCGTAGTCGCTTTTAATCCTACTATAAAACTTAACCCATTACATAATACAATGACTACGTTGTAGCTGGTGATTAATGAGGGCTATATGCCTTATTATCATGAACTAAGAGGCGTCCGAATGACCCCTAATGGACTGTATTAATTTCACCAACGCTTGATTTTAATCACACCCCGTCCCGGGGTGGTAAGTTTGTCTAATCCTTTTTTAATATAAATTAGAATAAAAAGTTGAGTATAGTAAATACAGATTTTATTTCTGAATAAACGCTAATACTAAAAGCATGGACCTTATACAAATATTAATTTAGCACAATTTTGTACCGCAATATGAAGTCAGTAAACACTATATACCATGACGAAATAGTTCAGAATTCAAATAAAATGTCAAAATGTTTTTATATCTACCAAGTCCTGTCCTGAGCCATGTTAAAACTGGAATCACAGGTCTTCTTTCGTTGTTGAACCACAGGTTGTAGCACTTATAAACACTAGAATTTATTCTTGTATGAATACGGCACTCTTAGCTAATTTTTACACTATTACAAATACTTCAAATTATAATGTATGGTACTGGTACGAGTTACCATAGATGAACTATTACTATTCTCCAACTAATTGCGAACATATTTCATCGATAAAAAACCATAATTCTCATTTCGAGATAACTATAGCAACATTTGTACAACTCCCAACGGTGAAAGGCACTTCTCGACTCTCAAATCGAATATTAGCGGAAACGACAACGTGTGTACGCCCCAAAAAAGGACAAGGTACTGGCGGTTTGTTAGATCTAACCTGTTTCCGATGCATAATAATTCCCGTGATCTGTGACGTCGGTTGTTTACGTTTTAAATTCTAAGAACATGGCTTTCGAAAAATAGCCTCTGTTAATATTTAGGCAGATTCTCGGAACATTCTCCCCCCGCTGGCTTGGCCAGAAAAAATCCATATATTGAACTCCCCAGCAACTGTTAGCTACAGCTGGAGTCGGGTACTGCTTATCCTAATTCCTAATCTAATTTAAGCTTGCAAACTATTCTATACTTAACGCAATAGACAATACTAACTTCAATGCGAATAATACCTTACACGTAAAACTAAACTATAAACGATAAAAATATATACATAATACAATGTTTAATCCAATCCTATAGGACTACAATTCTGAAGATGGTAATCGACAGATTTTGGTGATTGGTCTCACATATTCTCCGACCTGAGTTTTTACTTTAACGGACCTAACTTTGTTATCCCGTCCCATATAAGTCTCTATAATTCGTCCCAGAGGCCAAAGCAAAGGAGGATTGTCTTCATTTTTAACAAGTACTAACTCATTGAGCTCAAGATTTTTGGTAGGTATCCTCCACTTTGGTCTATGCTGTAATTGATTTAAGTAATCCTTAACCCATCTTTGCCAAAATAATTGCTGTGTTTGTGCAATCTTCTTGTAAAGATTTAACCTATTTTCCTTCACCGAAGTAACGTCCAATTCTGGATACGCTGTCAAATTGGTGCCAATCAAAAAATGTCCTGGGGTAAGACATGTAAAATCATTTGGGTCATTAGATAATTGGGTAAGGGGTCGTGAGTTCAATATAGCTTCAATCTGTACAACTACTGTATAAAATACTTCAAAAGTGACAACATTTTTTCCAATTAACGATAAATGTGGAACTTTGCACTTTTAATCCCACTCTCATGTAAACCTCCCCAGTGTGGAGCCTTTGGTGGTAAAAATTTGAATTCTATTAAATTTTCTAAACAATAATTTTTTATATGAATGTTTTCTTCCTTATTTATTAAAAACTCATGAAGTTCTTTAAGCTGATTCCGTGCTCCAAAGAAATTGGTTGCATTATCACTATAGATAACGGTAGGATTTCCTCTACGAGCAGTAAAGCGTTTCAACGCTAAAAGAAAATCTTCGGTAGTCAAACTTGAAACTACTTCCAAGTGGATAGCATGAGTAACCAAGCAAACGAAAATAGCTATATAAGATTTTGTAATTGGCGCTTTTCTTAGGTTAGAGCTTTTTGTTAAAAAATATCCACCGTAGTCAATGCTTACCTTTTTAAAGGGCCTAGAGACAGTGACCCTATCCTTGGGCAAGTCTGCCATGATTTGTGTCATTGGTTGACATTTAAAACGAAAACAAATCATACAGCGATGTATCACTGACTTCGCCTCTCTTAAACCGTTGAGAGGCCAAAATTTTAACCGAAAATTTGACAGAGTGGTTTGCGCTCCTGCATGTCCTAATTTTATATGCATATCCTTTATCATAAGCGAAACAATTCGGTTGTGAGCCGGTAATAAAATAGGATGCTTTTGATCATAAGGAACCTCAGCATTCTCCAATCGCCCACCCACACGTAAAAATCCATCTTCTAAATTGTACATAGGTGTCAACGCCGCTAAGTTTTTATTTGAACAAATTTTATTTGCTTTTAAATCAGAAATTTCTTTACTAAAATATTTTTGTTGAAGCTCCCGTACTATAAGATCTGTTGCGTTATTTATTTCCCTAGGAGTTAAATTCTCGGTAAGTTTATCTAAACCCGTTTTTGAAAGCCTACAATTTTTTATAAATCTTAAAACATATGCGAAAATGCGTTGAGTTTTTTTATACGAGGAATATCGATCAGAAGCCAATAACCAAATGCTATCATCTACTTGAATAGCTGACAATACGACGTTTTTCGCTTCGGGAATGTATTGCAACTTAAAGTTTATTCTAAACTGTTCGTAGTTTATATTTACTAATGACAAAAAGGGTGGGCCATGCCACCACATGTGCGAAACACCCAATAGCTCTTTCACTGCCACACCTCTACTAGGTAAGTCTGCTGGATTCCAATTAGATCGCACATGGTGCCAAAGAAAATTCTTACCTATTGACTGTATAGCCGCTACCCGATTCCCAACGTAAACATTCCATCTCGACGAACTGGAATTAACCCAATATAAAGCTATCTCCGAATCCGACCAGATATGGCTTTCTTTGATCAAAACACGATTTTTAAAAATATCTAGAAGAGAACTAACCAATTGGGTACCTAAACTAATTGCACATAATTCTAGCCTGGGAATCGTCGTTTTCGATAAAGGTGCAACTCGCGATTTTGACGTAATCAATACCGACGAAACTGTTTCATTGCTATAAATCGTTCTCATATATACTACTGCCGCATATGCGGTCTCACTTGCGTCACAAAACGCGTGCAATTCTATTTGACTAATATTTTTATCTACAAAAACTAAGCGAGGAATACTTATTTTTTTCAATTCACTAAAATCAGAGCAAAACTCCTTCCAAATCTTTAATAAATGCGGTTCGGTAATTTCTGAATCCCAATCTAACTTTAACAACCAAAGCTTTTGTATCAAAATCTTTCCTCTAACGATAAATGGTGTCAATAATCCCAGTGGGTCAAAACATTGAGCAACCAATGATAAAATTTTTCTTTTCGTGATTGGCCCGGTTTTGTTAATTACCGGTACGACAAAGCTTAAGGAATCACTAACGGAATTCCATCTTAAACCAAGAACTTTATTGGAGTGTTCTTTTGATAAATCTACATCTTGTAATTCCGAATTTTTTGCACGATTTTGATAATTTTTGGATATTTCGGTTGAATTTGAAACAACTTTATGTAACGTAAATCCAGATTTGTTGAGCACTGTGTTCAAGTCAATATTTAGTTTATTTAATTCCCCTATGGTATCACATCCAGCTATGATGTCATCCATATACGTTTGTTGTGTTAACATGAGCGACACTATTGGATAATTATCTTTATTTTTATTTGCGATATCTTTCAGTACTCTCGTAGCCAAGAAGGGAGCACAGTTCGTGCCAAAAGTTAATCTTTGCATCTCTATACATGACAGCTGCTCTCCGACATTATTTCTCCACAATATATTTAACAAAAATCTGTGATTTGGATTTATTTGTATCTGCCTAAACATTTTTTCAACGTCCCCTACTAAGACAAATTTGAAGGTTCGAAATCTCAATAAGATATCGTACAAATTAGGTTGCACCTGATATCCTTTTAGCATGGTATCATTAAGTGACAGACCGGTAGTGGTTTTCCCACTTGCATCAAAAACAATCCTAACTTTAGTCGAAAGACTCTCTTCTCGAATCACTGCGAAATGAGGTAAAAAGTATTTATTCAAATTATTATTAAATCTTTCCAATGGAATTACTTTGGCGTGATTTAGTTGTAAATATTCTTCTATAACCGATTTATATTCGGCAAAGTGAACTTTATTTTTACCCAGTTTCTTCTCGAGATTGAAGAAACGGTTTCCTAGCCATAGCTAGCGAATCTCCTAACTGTTCAAAATAGTTGTTAGTCCGAAACGGCATATCTACTTGATATCTTCCGTCCGGAAGTATAACCGTGCTATCTACAAAAATTTGCTCGGCCATTAACTCCTCTGAGTTTAAACTTTGCTTTCCTTTCGGTATGTCCTCTGAGTACCAGAACTTTTCTATAACGTCTTCTAGAGCTTGCGAATTTCCCGAAGAGATACACAGCGAAACACACGGCGCTGTATCTTCGCTTGTGTGATGAGATTCTTGTGAGCTTGATTCAAAACACGCGTGAATTGAATGTTTTTCCTTTTGTAAAGGACTTTTTACGAACGAATTTGGTATTGTACCGGCTACTATCCACCCCATTCGAGAGTTTTGAAGCGTAGGCATATTTTTACCTAAATGATGCATACCCTCAAGTAATAATTTGTAACAATAGTCTGCTCCAATTAACAACTCTATATCTGACTTTACGTAATAGCGACGATCTGCTAAAACAAATTCCGATGGAATGCTAAATTTTTCTACGTCAATGTCAAACTGAGGTAATTGACAAGTTATTTGATCCAAAATACCACAAGACATTTTCAATTTTTCCGAATTATTCAATGAGTTTATTACAATTAATTATTCTGTGAGACCTCGCTACGCTAATCCCGATTCCGGTAATAAAGGAATTACTTTCTCTTGTAGGTATTGTAATCTTTTGCAAGACCTGCCGTAATAAATGATAGCTGACTTCCAGGATCAATTAGCGCTTTTACGATTATTTTACTACCATATTTGGAATACAAACAAACGCTGAGAGTTCCAAGTAATACTTTATTGTCAATAGAAGTCGATGAAAGGGCTGTCGGCATAGAAGCGCCTTCTTGGAACCCGGCGGACAAAGTATTTGGCGAATCAGAGTTATTTAGTATGACCGGTTCACCCACTGGTGACGAAAAATGTAAAAGTGTATTATGCTTTTGTTTGCAAACGAAACGTGAATGCTTATTCTTACAGGAAGCTACAAAATGACTTCCAAAGCAATTTACACACAGTTTTTTTGTTTTAATGAAATTAAATCTTTCTGATACAGATAAATTCTTAAATTTTTTACATTGAAATAACAAATGATTTTGTAACGAACAGAAATTACAGAATATTTTGGCATCTGTGCCAGTTGCAACAACTTTATAATTTGTCTTGTTTTGCGAAAAAGAACTAGAAGATTTATTTCTTCCCGAGGATATAATATCTGGATTTCTAATTGGAGCTAAATTCTCCAGATGCGTTGATCTTTGTTGAATTTGACACAAAAAACTTTCCATTGTGATTTCTACATTCCGATCACGTGAAAACTCTAATGCCCTTAACGTAGCCGAATCAAGTTTCTGTTCTATCAAGGATATAAGTATCCAGTCTAACTTATTCCTATCTGTTAGCCCTAAATTATCTAGAGCTTTTAGTTTATTTGATACATGTGCATACAATTCTCTGAGCTGCACATGGTTTGCATTGTGAGGTAATGTTTTAACATCGAGAAGTTCTAAAAATAATGTTTTTGTTAAGATATGTTTGTTTCCATACCTCTCTATTAAAATATCCAAAGCCAATTGCAAATTTTCAGCTATAACCGGAAAATTCGAAATTAATTTAGCCGGTTCACCACGAACATACGATTTCAAATACATGAGTTTCTGAATATCCGACAAAGAATCGTTTTGTAAAATGGTTACCTCAAAAATTTGAAAAAACGAATCCCATTCTGTTATTTTACCCGAAAATGGTTGTATTGAAAATTCCGGAAGTCTAACCGCTACCGGCGAGATATTTTTTACTATATTTGGGCTTACCGCTTCTAAATTTGAACTAGATTTTCCCAACAGCTCTATTTTTGTACTTAAGATATCGAAACACTCCATATACACAGTGTCCGTATCTTCCCGCATTTCTAACAAATTTTCATCTATCAAATTAGCTTCTAAGTATTTGTAAGCTTCGTTAAAATCTCGATATGCTTCTTTAAGCATATCTAATTTGACAGTTATCGCGAATTTACTATTAACTTGATCTAAGTGATCCCTAATCCAAGTTTGTACACGGGTAATGTTTGCTTTACCAATTTTTTTATTGGAGCGAGCTGTTAGTTCATCCATGTTACCCACAAATATTTCAAAACAAATATAAATCGAAAATTGATATAAAACCTGTATTTACCTCAAACTCTTATATTTTTTTTATATCCGGCTAGAATGGCCAAAAATGATTAATGAGGGCTTTATGCCTTATTATCATGAACTAAGAGGCGTCCGAATGACCCCTAATGGACTGTATTAATTTCACCAACGCTTGATTTTAATCACACCCCGTCCCGGGGTGGTAAGTTTGTCTAATCCTTTTTTAATATAAATTAGAATAAAAAGTTGAGTATAGTAAATACAGATTTTATTTCTGAATAAACGCTAATACTAAAAGCATGGACCTTATACAAATATTAATTTAGCACAATTTTGTACCGCAATATGAAGTCAGTAAACACTATATACCATGACGAAATAGTTCAGAATTCAAATAAAATGTCAAAATGTTTTTATATCTACCAAGTCCTGTCCTGAGCCATGTTAAAACTGGAATCACAGGTCTTCTTTCGTTGTTGAACCACAGGTTGTAGCACTTATAAACACTAGAATTTATTCTTGTATGAATACGGCACTCTTAGCTAATTTTTACACTATTACAAATACTTCAAATTATAATGTATGGTACTGGTACGAGTTACCATAGATGAACTATTACTATTCTCCAACTAATTGCGAACATATTTCATCGATAAAAAACCATGATTCTCATTTCGAGATAACTAGCAACATTTGTACAACCCCCAACGGTGAAAGGCACTTCTCGACTCTCAAATCGAATATTAGCGGAAAACGACAACGTGTGTACGCCCCAAAAAAGGACAAGGTACTGGCGGTTTTTTCGATCTAACCTGTTTCCGATGCATAATAATTCCCGTGATCTGTGACGTCGGTTGTTTACGTTTTAAATTCTAAGAACATGGCTTTCGAAAAATAGCCTCTGTTAATATTTAGGCAGATTCTCGGAACAGCTGGTTAACCAGCCACAGGTACAGATTGAATTCAACTTCCACAGTTCAAGGTTCATAATATTTTAGAACTGAGTCATTAATGAGAATTACATGAATTAAATTAATTTAAAATTTTATTAAACTATTTCATCAAAGATTTTTTTTATTTTATAACATTGATAAATGAATCAATAAAATATTAGTTGAATAGCAATCATGATTTAAGTTTATTTGAATTGATTTAAAAGTGAAAATGTATACAAAAACATACCATAGGAGACAATATTAAAGTAAAAAAACTGATAAAGCCTAGTTCTGCAATATTAATGCATGATAAATTTGGCTCAGGTTACTAATGTCCGTTCTCTTATTCAGAGCGTTGGGGTGTTTCAGTATCGAACACATTACCAAAAACTGCCTTTTCACGAGGCAGTTCAACGAAATATAATAAAAACCACGTCCGATCCCCCTAAATTTTTTTTTAATATTCAATTTTTTTTAATTCTTTTACTTTTACAATACTATTAAACTTAATCTACTACCAAATTATTATTGAGAAGATCCTTAAGAAACATTCCCATTTCTAAAAAAAATTAATAGGTATTCTAAAATATAGACTACTATTACTTCAGTATTCATTTTTTTTTTAAATACTTACTCTGCCTCGCTGTGTAATGTTTTATCAGTGAAAAATTATGTTAAAGTAAAGTTCAAATGATTAAAATTTCTATTTAAAAACAATCTATTTTCCAAAAAAAAAATCTAAGCAAATTACTTTGATAGAAGGAATAAATTAGTAAAACAAAGATATAAACAGTAAAATAATTGTAATTTATTTATATGGTTTTAAAATAAGATTCAATATTTATAAAATCAGAAATATGCATAGGTTTAATTTATTTTATTTTTTTTTGCAATTTTGTATTTTAATAATAAATTACGATTTTAATTTAAGGAGAATACAAATACTTGAAAATATAGGTTTTTAAGTAGTAAATGACGGCAGATTCGTTTCTTAATTGTTATTAATAAAGACTCGGTGATTTAAAAAAAAATTAGGCTAACTCGGCTTCTATTGGTCGTAGAAAACTCTTTTTTTTTAATCTTCGTCTCGAAGCCAGCTACAATAATCTGCAAATTAGAAATTTGTTTCTAATTGCTAAACGTTTATAACTGCAATTTTACAATTTCATAAATAATTGTTTTTAACGGGTTAAAATTTTTTTTTCATTATTTTCCAGTGGATTATAAAAATTTACGGCTTTAGGAAGAGAAACAAAATACCTCTACCATTTTTTTGGCAATCCCATGAGCATTCAAAGTTGAAGGTCGTGGGATAAACTAATTACTGTATCTCAGCAACAAATTAAGTGATCTAGGCCTACTACGACTCATTCGATTCGTAATTTTATAGGCTTGAATGTCATACATTTGAAATAAATAAAAAAGCAATTTTGCAATAAATATTACTTTTTTAATTTTGACCTTCATTCGTCATTTTTGCAATAAAAAATTAATTAAATTGAACGTATACCGGCTCAAATTGAAGGTCTTTGAGAGTACTTTCGTAATCTATACAGAAATTACCCATTACAACACTTATTTTAGGCTAAAAATGAAAAAAAAAACTCAAAAAATACGTATTTTGCACCTATAAAGGCTCATAAATAAACAATAACCAAAACTTTTTTGTTGAATGAATTGGGGGATTGCTCCTGAGGTTGCCCTTTATAACCTAGGCCACATTACATAAACTTCTGGATTAGAGAATACTTTTTCCCCCACAGCGTGGGCTAGAATTCGTATATTGATTTCTGATTCACTAACAGTAGGTGGGTTATGTTTACTGAAAGTTACACGTTACTTTTAACCAGGTTTTCATAAAATGTACATGGGACTGCTTTATTTTGGATACATCCAAACAGGATGTGATTAATATCACACTTTCCAGATTCTATAATATTCAATCTAGCCAGGTGAGCATGAACAGCACCGTGACTAGTTTTTAATCTTGTGATAGTTGGTGCTGATCGTTTGAATATGTTCTAATGGAATATGTGGTAATTCTGTTAAGGATGGTAACGTAGAATGAATCTTGTAATATTGATTATTTGATGTATTCACTAATATTTTCCAGCTGTTTTGCCAGTTAAAATTTATTTTTTTATTATAAAAATTGATTAGATCTGTTACTGTCTAATATGTTCTTGTATACCAGAATGTCTCCTTCCGGCTCGAGGAGATAAGAATACGGCCGGGGCCAGAAGACCCTGCCTGTCGTAAGAGGCGACTAATGGGCGGATATGAGAGGTGGAGGGCCGTCGTTTGAGGTGTCGGGTTGGTAGAAACGCACAGAGATGCTTAGTCATCTCAGTCACCGGTCTACATTCCTAGTATCCGAGACGAGCACCTCGTGGGACCACTCTACTCTCATTTTCCACAAGAGCCGGGTGTGGTTGAACGAGCCAGGTACGGAGGCTCCCCGGAAGCTGACACCGCGGAAGGGGAGCGGGTGACCCGGCACGTACCACACCTCGGAATGATTTAACGAGTGGTAGAGGAGTGATTCCTCGGCGGCGACCTGTCTACGTGCGAGGTGGTATTCCACCACCTGCGTGCCTTTCCGCCTCCGGGGGAGGATTCACGGAAGGGTGGCGTGACCCGCAACACAGGTACTACGGGGGAGGTGGAGCCCCACGATGTTTCGGCATCGTGCCACCTCCAATTGGTGTCGGACTCGTAGGGGCAGTGGGAGCGCTAACGGTCGTATGCCGAAAGGCCAGGTAGACCAGGGTCCTGCCAATTCATTTTGGAGGGCACAAAGCTATGCAATGTATACCAGAATGAGTAGAATCCTTAGCAATCTCGTCTAATATTTGATTATCTTTTATCCTGGAGTGACTTTTTGCACTAATAAATGTTTCCTTTTGTTTCTCATCTTTGTTTCTAGATTTTTGTTTAATTTCACATATCAGCTCACATGTCTTATGGTTTAACTCAGCATTATTATGTCCACTAAGAACTGACTTAAAGTCTGAGATGATCACAGTATCTTGCAAATTTTCGTGCTTTAGCCACTAGACCTTTCCTAATAGCTACTGCTTCTGCAATAGAGCAATGTGGAGGCGGTTTTATTTTAAATGATTTGTTATTAAAAGAAATGTACACTGCTGACCTTATCATCGCATCGTTCAGTTTAGGTCGGACAGATTTTAATTAAAGACGTCTCATTTACAAATTTAACTGAGAGCTAACGGCAACAATCCTAAATATCAAGAGTAAATTCTTACCGGGGTCGTTTTTATTGTGTATGCTTCAACAATGTAAATAAGTAAAATATACGAAATTATATCATAACATTTGCCCACGTAACAATATAAATTGTGCATACCGGTTCGTTTTTCGAGCGTATAGTTGGACCAGTTCAGTTAAATATTTTAAAACATCGGTAAACTTATCAAGATTTTGCTTGGCTATATATTTACGTCCTTGGAAAAAATAGTAATGAGATGACATATTTGATTCGTTTCACATTCTTATATGTCCAGAGGCGGGTGTGTTGTGTTTCTTGTGCATGTGACTTTCTTTTATATATTTTTTAAATAGACTTTATTATTATTTATTAATTTTAAAATAGTTTTTGTGGTAAGTAAACAACAAATACATAGCAGAATATTATGATTGATGTTTATTCTTTTTAGAGCATTAAGATGGATGACGTAGCGGGTCCAAGTAATGTACAAAGAAAACGGAAGTTTATGTCGGTAGAAGAAAAGCAGATTGTCTGTAGAGTGTATGAAAATTTAAAAAATACACTTCGTACAGTAGAAGCTTTAGCTTAGTGTTCATTTTTAACGGGAGTATCCGTGTCGACAATAGAACGCATTGTACGTGAAAAAAAGGTGACTGGGATTGTGCAAGCTCCAAAAGTACATTGTCGTGGTAGAAAAAAAATTAAATTGGATGAGTACCAGAAAAATTTTGTACGCTCCACTATTCATTCTTTCTTTTTTGAGAATAAAGCGCCAACCCTCGAATCCATTAGGACAAAGGTAATGGAGAATGGTCTGATTCCAAAAATGAGCAAAGAGACGTTAAGGATAATAATAAAAGAAGATTTAAAATTTATATATGCCAAAAGATCCCGTAAATCTGTCTTAATAGAAAGAGAAGATATAGTCTCATGGCGACGAAGATATCTTCGTTCTATTAGAGAGGTTCGTTCTGCCACAAAAAGATTTATTATCTGGACGAAACGTGGGTAAATGCTGGTCACACAGTATCTAAGATCTGGCAAGATACTACTATAACGAGTTATCGTCAAGCATTTGTGAATGGTTTATCAACAGGGTTACGAGGACCAACGGGTAAAGGGCAACGACTGATTGTCGCCCATATAGGTAGTGAGAGTGGATTTTTAGAAGATAGTGCACTAATTTTTTTATCTAAAAAAACGGGGGATAACCATGAAGACATGGACGCCCAACGTTTTGAAAATGGTTTCAATCCCTTCTTTCACGAGTCGAGCCTAATTCCGTAATAGTGATGGATAACGCTTCTTACCATAGTCGATTAATAGAAAATCTGCCAACTATGGCCACCAGAAAAGCAAATATGCAGAGTTGGTTAAGACAAAAAGGAATTCAATTTTCCGAGGACATGGTTAAGGCTGAGCTTATAAATGTAATTAGACAGCATCGTGACAGATATCGCCAGCATGTTGTAGATACAATGGCACGTGCTAAAGGCATTACTATTTTGAGACTTCCTCCTTACCATTGCGAGTTGAACCCGATAGAATTAATCTGGGCTCAAATAAAGGGTTACGTAGCTCGTGAAAACGTGACATATAAAATTTCTGATGTCCAACGTTTGTTGGAACTCGCAATGGAACGGATACGAAAAGAAGATTGGGCTAATGCCGTAGCTCATGTAATCAAGGAAGAAGACAAAATGTGGATATTGGACGGGATGGTAGACAATGTTTCCGACAAAATAATAATAAACTTAAGTGAGACTGGAGATGACTCATCGAACGAGTCGCTGGATTCCGAAACTTCATCAGCATAAATTAGGTAATTATTTCTTTGCTTTGTAGTTATCCTTTTATATAAATGGAATATAATAATTATTTTGTAAAGTTTTCGGTTTTTTGAAGTATTGTATTAGGCACCCTATAATAACAATAAAATTTTACTTTATTTTGTAAGACAACTATAAGATAAAGTTAAAGCGACGTACAAAGACCGCATTGACATTTAATGTTGATAACTTTATTGCTAGTCGACCAAGAAAGCGAAGATACCTTTTACAACATCTTTATGTATAACATTTTACTGCTCTGTTGTGTCAATCGGCCCTACTTAACAAGTTATCGATTCATTTTATTGAAATAGGACCTACGGAATATAATATGTATTCATACAGTGAATTTATTATTTATTTATATTTATTTTTATTTTAATGATTTTTGTTTAATTTTTGTGACGTTTAATGTAGGTTTACCAACTAAACAAAGTTATGCATTTGCGAGAACATATTGTTATTAGAAAAATAAAGTTCCATTCACATATGTAATTGAAAAATGATTTATGTTATCTAAATTACTGTTATGGAGAAAGAAATATGTGCTACAGCCGCGATATCTGTCATCATATATTACATTTTTGTTGATGGTTAAACATTAAATGATCTTGTATTATTTAATATCTTAGTGAGAATTACATTTAGGCAAATGCACAATCCTCAAAAGTGTTATTTAAAGTTTTTGCAAAGTTTTGCACAAAAAATTTTGCAATCTCAGTGTTTAACTTATTGCCTAAATGTAATTCTCACTAAGATATTAAATAATACAAGATCATTTAATGTTTAACCATCAACAAAAATGTAATATATGATGACAAATATGAATTTTATGGTAATACGATATTCACAGATATCGCGGCTGTAGCATATTTCTTTGCCCATAACAGTAATTTAGATAACATAAATCACTTTTTAAATGACATGTGTGAATGGAACTTTATTTTTCTAATAACAATATGTTCTTGCAAATGCATAACTTTGTTTAGTTAGTAAACCTACATTATCCGTCACAAAAATTAAACAAAAATTATTAAAATAAAAATAAATTCACTGTATGAATACGATATATTATATTCCGTAGTTCCGTAGTATATTCGAGTTTATTTAACTCTTTTTCAAAACATACTAAAAATTAACATAACAAACTACATTAGAACAATGAAGTTGTTGTATCTTCAACAGGCTTACCCTTGTGAGGATTGTATTGTAAAATTAGCAAAATTACTTAACATATTGACATTATTAATTTGATTTTCTTTTTCTTTCTGTCAAAACTTATTACTACGGTTTCCATGTCTCTTCTATTTTTTATATTTATTTTAGGTTAGTTTGACAGAGGAAGTGTCTATGTTTATGAAAACATAGTTTCATAAACATCAAGTATCTTTGATATATTCCCTAGTAGTTACTCTTTCCCTCTTATTTTGGGCTTTTGGATAATAATAGATTACCTAGTGGGAGCTTAGAACGCTTAGTGGAACTATGATGGGACGTCGGTCAGTATAAAATCCAAGGAAGCGGTGGATAGACGAAGTAAGAACCGATGCTAAAGAGATAATGAGGGTGGATAACTGGAGGAGAGTAGCCAAGGAAAGGGTGCTTGGAGGAGGATGCTGGGAGAGAACAGGGCCTAACGTGGGCTGTAGCGCCATAGGAGAGAGATTATATTATATGGAGAGTTATAGTATAGCACAGTAAACTGAATGATTTCTATATTAAAAATGTCATTAATAAAATAAATTTTATTGTGTGTAATAAATTATATATAAATATTATATTCATTTCATTTGCTTTTAACGGAACAAAATCAAATTTTCTTACGGAACATAAAATATATGTAATTACTATTTAAATGGGAATAAGCCACAATTAAAGGTTAAAGTACGTTTATTGACGTTTTAATTTCCACTTCGGAAATCGTTTTCAAAATACAAACAGTAGTAAATTAAACAAATTTTGTTTCTTTATTAAGAAAGAAATTAACAAAGAAACAAAATTTGTTTAATTTACTACTGTTTGTATTTTAAGAACGATTCCTGAAGTGGAAATTGAGACGTCAATAAACTTACTTTAACCTTAAATTGTGGCTTATTCTCATTTAAATAGTAATTACTTAAAATGCCACTAGAAAATAGCTTCAGAACAATAATAAAATATATGAAATTACATAATTTACTTTTTAAGTGATTGAAATTAAATTTTAAAAATTGTTTGATGCCCATTGATCATTGCTTAATTACTAACCTTTCTTCTTATATGGCTTTTACTTTATCCGTCAAGACACATATAATAATTTAATAATTATATCGGTCTTAGATTTAATTTTTAGGTAATTACGTATGTATTTAAATAAATAATTAAAATCTTTTTTTGGTACGCCTCTGCAAAGTTGATAAGGGAAATATCCTTTCGTCGCTTTAAATGCGATGTTGCTAAAAAATCGTCTTCAGGTAAAAACTGTTTTAGTTATATCTGTGTAAATTATAGTTTTATTAGTATATTTACTCAATAGGGAGTTCAACAACTTCTTATTTATTTGATGAATGTTTCGGAAATATAATATTTGGTTTTTTGAAGATCGTATTAATTTTTAATTTATAGAATGGTATAATAAAATTTGTTGAAAGTGTAACCGGTAAATCCTTGGTTTCCAGAAAGGCATCCGCTAATAGTGGTGAATTTTTTATTTTCCAATAATTGTTTACCAGATTTTGTATGGATAATTCATATAGCATACTCAGTAAGCCACTTGTTTTGGCGCTTTATTTTAATAAATATTTTGTTGGTAATAAATTTATACGATTTTCTAATGGCATTTTATTACTTTCAGTAAGTAAGTTCAGTAAGTTCAGACACCGAACAACACCGTTGTTCGGTGGTTCAGACTTGAACGTATGGTGGAGCGAACTTGTCAAGTAACTCTTCTATTGGCTCGATTGAAATTGGTTGTTTTTGAATGATAATTTTTGTTAGCCCTTTTATTAACAAATTTCCATATTTTATTGAGCAGTGTACTTTTATTAATAGTATTTACAAAGTTGATCCATGATAATTTTTGTTTTTTCGTAAGACAACTTTGCATTTAATTTGTATGCGTTTAAATTTGAGATAATTTTCAAGATTTAAGACAATATTATACTATCGAAAAGCATTTTTTCGACAAGATATTAAATTTTTACATTCGTCGTCCCACCATACGCGAAGATCGGATTTGGGTTAAAATGATTGTTTACTAATCGCAGCAGAGTCTGCAGCTTCGCTAATTGTTTTTATTAGGTTATTAAACATTTCCAAATATGTAAAGTCTATATAATGATAGTTTGAAAGACATTTTTCAAATATAGAAAGTAATTTTCAAATATAGACCAGTCCGCTGAAGACTCTTTCCATTTTGTGGAGGTATAAATTGTTATTGGAGAGTATTTAAAATCTATGGTGATTTGAATAGGGATGTGGATTATACCTAGTGAGGATTCCAGGTAGTAAAGCCTGTTAAATAGGAGATACTAATGTTAAGTGTATCATCGAAGGACGTTTGTTTGGTTTGGATACTTTGGTTGATCTTCCGTCAGTGAGTAAAATTAGATTAGTATTGTCTAAAGCGTCAGCTAGAATGTTACCTTATGCACTATCATTTACGGAACCCCATCTACAGTGATGACTATTAATGTGGCCACCAATTAAAACTCTGCCTTTAATTTGTCCAAATAAATTTTCCCAATCTTTGGATGAGATACATATTTTAGAAGGTTTGTAAATACATAGTATTGATAATTTTACTTGTTCTAGAAAAACACCTTCTTCTTCTTTGAGAACCGTGCCCAAGTTTTAGGCGTGGGTAGATTCCATGACGATTTGCCGATAACGTTCTCGATCTTGCGTGGCATGTAATAATTCATCTGCTAATAAGCCAGTTCATTGACGAAGGTTTCGGAGCCATGAGTATTTCTTTCTACCAATTCCTCTTCTTCCGTCGAAGTATCAACTGCATTATCCTGTATCTGCTGCCTCTCATTATATGCCCCAGATATCCGAGTTTTCTCTTTTTTATCATTTTTATTAAGTCGCCTTCACCTTGACCTACTCTGTTCAAGACTTCTCTGTTTGAAATGTGTTGAACTCATGATATTCTGAGCATTCTACGATATAACCACATCTCGAAGGCTTCCAATTTGTTCATCATGTTAACCTTCCTAATCCAGGTTTCACATCCATACAGTAATACAGGACACACATGACATTTTAGGAACTTAATTTTCAGCTGTAAGTTTAGCTGAGAATTGCTCAGAATAGATCTAAGGTTCATAAATGCTCCTTTTGCAATTTCTATACGAGTTTTAATTCCTTCATCCGGATCGAGTGGTTTATCCAACATCCTAGATATTTAAAATGGTTAACTTTTGTTATCGGTTCATTATTGACAATTACTTGTATAGCGCCGAGGTCTTGTTTACTAACTACAAGTAACTTTGTCTTTGTTGTATTTTGCTTAGTCCGTTATTAGAGCATTCACTGGTGACTTGGTCTATAAGGAATTAAAGATCTTGGATACTTTCAGCCATGATTGCGGTGTCATCTGCATATCTGATATTATTAATAGTTTCTCCCCCGATTCGAACTCCACATTGCCCTTCCAAGGCTTTGTTAAAAATTATTTCTGAGCAACTTTGTTTTTGGGGAGAACAGACAACCCTGTCTAACACCTCTTTGAATACAAATTTTGTCTGTTTCTTTGCCGTCTACCAGCATACAAGCTTCTTGATTCCAATATAGATGTTGTAAAAGTCTGAGATCTTTATCATCGATTCCAATTATTTCTAGATATTCAAACAGTTTACCATGTTGAACCCTATCAAACGCCTTCTCAAAATCTATAAAACAGATAAATTGGTTTCTGTACTTTCCATGATCGTTGAAGTAGTATTAGCATTGAGAACAAAGCTTCCCTTGTTCCCAATTCTTCTCTGAAACTGAATTGTTTATTTCCCATTGTGTCTTCACATTTCTGCTGGATTCTATTAAGAATTGTCCTAAGAAGTAGTTTGAGAGAGTGACTCGTGAGACTAATTAGTCTAAAGGGTTCACATGATGATGTATTAGGTTTTTTTTGGAAGTGGGATAAATGTAGACTCCAACCATATTTGTGACAGTGTTCCAGTTTCGTATATGTGGGTATAAATGTTTGTTAGTTAGTCATTAGAAAAACTACACAAACTTCTATATTTAGATTATAACTTGTTTTGAATTTTATATCTCGAAAGGTTGTTTGCAATTAAAACAGCATCGCCTCCATATCCGCCACGTCGATCAACTCGGTAACATTATTTAAACCTTTAATATATAATTTTTTATTTTATGACAACCAAGTTTCATTTAAAAGAATTACATGAATTGTATGACTTATTAATCAAATTACTCTTCTGTTTTATAAAAGATTGACAGTTCCACTAAAGAATATTAATTGTTTTATGATTCCCCATCACTATCGTTGTCTGATAAACAAAAAAATATATTTCTGATTTCATTTCAAGTGACTTTTTGGAATTCAACCGAGACTAGTATGGAGCCAATTTGTTTAATTATTCTTTCTAAAGCAAATTGTATTTCTTGTAGAATTTGTAATTGTATTTTTTCTGTATATGCCATAAGCTCATTCCGATATGGTCAGGAATTATAGGAATTATAGGAATTCAAATCACTGATTTTTTTGTTTTAGAAGTTAAAGGAATTTGTAAGACAGTTTTACATTGAGTGGGGGATATGGTTTTTCTTTTAAGAGAATTAGAAATTGGTTTTTGATTTAGGAACGTATGAATTGTTTACTGTACTGTCATTTTGAGAAAAGTTATTTATTTAGCAATTCAAATTTATTATGTTGTGATTTTGGTAGCTTCTTTAAATGTGGTATTCTCAATTACCATTATTTTTTTTATATTATATTGATGTTCATAAGCTGGGCATTATTTTGATAGAGTCGAATGATCGTTTGTTTTACAGTAAAGACAATATTGTGAGTTACTACAGCGGGAGTTGTCTTCGTGTTCTTTGGCACAATTTCTGCATAAGCTGAAAGTGCATTTACATGGTCTGAGTAACATAACGACATATGAGATATGATAGAGTACTACTAGTGAATTCAAGTGAATACAAGTGAATTCACTATAAGACAAATTTTGATTTATTGACTTAAACAAGGCTTCTGGCTGAATACAAAATAAACAACTGATCGAATCCTAATATGCGACATAGCAAATGAAAGGGGAGGATATAACGATATTTACATAGAAGAAACAAACAAGACGACTACTAAAAGGGCACTACACAGTGTCTTCATTATTATTGAACGTATAGTGACATACAAGGTATCATAGGTTACTATGGATAAAAATAGATTTACCATAAGAAAAATTTAGATTTATTGAGTTACAGAAGGCCTCAGGCTGAGTAGAAAATAAACAACTGATTGAATCCTAACATGCGATAAAGCAAATAAAAGGAAAGGATATAACGAATATGTTTGGATAGAAAACAAACAAGGAGACTACCAAAAAATTAATTAGTTTTATTTAATTAATTAGGTATTAATTAATTAAGGTAAATTTGTTATATTGATCTGAAAAAAGCTTCTGGCTGATTACGAAATAAATAACCAGCCTAATACTAGCATATGACGCATTATATGCATATGATGCGTCAAATCAAACGACGCGAGACGTATAGTATGATAGTACATAAGTTTATTATTTTACAAATTTAATGACTGACTGTAGATGACCATGGATTGAATCCCCCGCCGCATGCGGCGGGCAAAGTTATAGTGTATTTTTATGTATGAGAGAGTAATAAAACAATAAATTATGTATGCAAATCCCTAAACTGTTGATACGGGTGACTCAATGAAAAACAGATATTTGTCAACAAGTTTACAGAAGTATATAGGAAAACAATTTTAAATTGAGTATGACCACCAGGTATAAAGGTTGGAGCAGAATAGAATACAATAGTTGTGAGGGTTACTAATCCCTAAATAAGGTTGCCAGTGTCGGAGTGATGGAGGTTAACAGGTACTAATGAATTTGCAAGAAATGTAAGATGTTTATTTTATTGGTTATATATAACCAATAGAAGTTTAATAAGTACCTACCTATTTGCAAAATAAAGTTTGATTCTTTAGATAAAATAAAACGTTTTATTTTATCTGAAATGAGTGCATTCCACGAAGTAAGGCTTTCAACAATCAAACATTTAATTCTTTAATTCCAGGAATCTATGACAGTAATTGACTAGATAATTCCTTCTAAACTTATTCCACAGAAAATGTGATAGTGGGTTTTTCCATTTTGTAGGAAGGTCCAAGTGGCGTATTCAAAATTCTTAACAGTTCACTAAAAGTAGGTACTTCAGTTGCAAGGTGCAGTTTATTGTGTATACTAGTGTTATGGAAAATTTGGAAGTGCCGTGTAAACGCCGAAAAATTGGTCCTTTAACAGTTAATGAAAAAACATTAATATTTAATTGTTTTAAATCATTTACAGACAAACGTTTTGTGAAAGTGTTGATGAGACCGTTGAGTTAGTTAGCAGTACACTTGGTGTTGGGAAATCTACGATTTACAGAGTTATTAAAGAAGAGAAATGTGGTAGTTTTCAAATGCCACGTAATGCTCCAGGGAAACCAAAATTTCAAATAGAATATCATTTTAAAGAAGGACTTCGACGGAAAGTGCATGAATTCTTCTTTAGACAAGAATTTCCAACATTGGATAAAGTTCTTGTCTCAGTTCGAGATGATAAGGATTACCCAGAAATGAGTCGAAGTACGTTATGGAAACTTTTAAAAGAAATAGGCTTCCGCTGGAAAAAGAATCCCAGAAAGTCTATTTTATTAGAAAGAAGCGATATTGTCATATGGAGAAGACATTTTCTAAGAACCATAAAGGAAATGAGAAACCAAAAAAGAAAAATATTTTATCTTGATGAAACATGGATCAACGAGGGTCATACACCAAATAAATTTTGGCAGGATGAAACTGTTACAAGTCAAAGGCACGCTTTTGTAAATAACTTATCTACTGGTTTAAACCCACCATCAGGAAAGGGACGCAGGCTGATAATAGTACACATTGGCAGTTCAGACGGTTTTGTTGAAGGTGGTTTATTAACTTTTGAATCAACTCGTACCGGTGACTACCATGAAGACATGAACGCTGATGTCTTTCAAGAATGGTTCGAACAAATGATAGATCTTCTTCCTAAGAACTGTGTAATAGTAATGGATAATGCAAGTTATCACTCCAGACTTATAGAAGGACTGCCCACAACCAAGTGGTTAAAAAAAGACTTGCAGAATTGGCTGAGTTCAAAAAATATTACGTACCATCCCGGATCTATAAGAAAGGAACTTTATTCGTTGTGTGCCCTTCATAAAGAAAAATTTTAAAAATACGAAATTGATGAAATTGCCAAAAATCGTGGAATGACAGTACTTAGATCCCCACCATATCATTGTGAATTAAACCCGATTGAACTGGTATGGGCACAGATAAAGAGTGAAGTTTCAAGAAAAAATACCACTTTTAAAATTCATGATGTTAAACAGTTGTTTTTGGAGGCCGTAAATAATGTAAAACCTGAAAACTGGGAAAAGGCAGTAAATCACACTATTAAAGAAGAGGAAAAAATGTGGAAGCTGGACAATATTACTGATAAAATGATCGAGCCAGTTATTATAAATCTTGGTTCTGAAAGTTCATCTTCTGAATCTGATTTGGATTTGTAACAAGTAGCTGTAAGTTTTATATTAATATTTTTATTCATCTATTTAACATACCTTAGACGGTTTTAAAAACTCTTTTTCTCTTTTGTAATTTTTAAAAATTAAAAAAAATGTGAATTTTTTAAAACCCTTTTTAATGTAGGCTAGTCAGTTCTAATATAGTGTGTGATAAAAGAGGTCACTTTTGTTTACATACACATAACACTTTATAACACTGAAATAATTCATTTATTTTTTACAATTATTCAAAGTAATTTTTCAATTAATCTTGAGCACGCCCATGGAGTGGTCGGAGGTACCAGTTAAAATTATGCTAATTACTCTCTCGTTCATAAAAATAAACTATAGTAGTATATATATAGTATATAGTAGTATATAAAACTATATATGAACGCGAAAAATGCGAACATAGTTGTCTTTTGTATGACTGATTTTGTCATATTTATATATTTAATCTAGCATCTTAATGAAATTACAAAATATAAAATTTTTCGCTGTTTTTCAATTATTTACCTGCTTAGCCTCTGAAATCGACACTAATATTCTTATTAAAAATTGCACACTCAAAATTTTAGTCAATAAAAACAAATAGAACTTACCACAAATCAATTCAAATATATTCACATATTGATTTTCACATCACAGCAAAAATATGCGAATTGGCTGCTATATATATATATATATATATATATATATATATATATATATATATATATATATATATATATATATATATATATATTTGAATATGATTTAAATATGACAGGAAAATTGCTTGCTTAAATAAATACGAAACAAAAATAATAGATATGGTAATATCTACTGGGGACATTTAATGAGGAAACCCCAAAAACTGGAACAAAGATAGAAAAACATCCAGGACAATGTGTTAATGTCATTCCATAAAAAGAACAACGGTTAAATAAAATAATCCTATGAACTCTTTTCAAAATATTGATCACGCCATTTAAAATGTCTTGAGGTAGGTCCACACACATCGAATTTGGACGGTCAATAAAAGTTCGATCGAACAAACTCCTTTGTCGACCGATTAGAGGACCAGTTGCAAGTTTTTTATGCAGCTTCTCATCTTCCTGTTTTGGTGGGTAGATAAATCGTCGTCTTGAGGAAGCACCTCATATAATGTGTGGAATATTCCTGCTTCTGCCTACTTTCATTAATTGGATGAACCCATAGAGCTTTTTTTTGACATTTGCGCTTCCTACGACGATGTAACAACCACATAATATGTAGCGGCACGAGTCTCAAAGGAGTTCATCACTCAATGCAAGTTCTTGATGACTAACAAATATAATCAAATACATGTCGATCGAACTTTTGTCGATGATGCTTTGCACGAACACTACACGGCATTTATTCGATGACGTTTATTAATCCACAAAGGTTTGTTAGATAAAGTACACAAAATCACAATGAACACAGAACTACGTATCAACACGTACACGTACGAGCTAAGTACGTTAACTGGTCCTCTGGTCGGTTGACAAAGATCGATGTGTGTGCGCACTTTCATTTGGTACCGGTCGCCTTAAAAGGACAGCAACGATTATGGCAGTCGTCCAAGCAGTGGCAGTGACGAACGCCACCAGGCATCGATGTCGTGTCGTTTGTATGCACGCTCACATTGTTTCTTCGCGCCACCAAAGGAATTTGTTCGATCGAACTTTTATCGACCGTCTAAATTCGATGTGTGTGCGCCTAGCGTTATACCTTACCGGGACAGGTAACAAGCGGAGTAAGTGTTGTGAATGGGCAAATGCAGTAGTAATTACTCAGCGCTTTATTCAGTATCGATCGGTGAGGAGTCAAACAAGTGGTAAAATAGCGTAGGAACTAACTTGCACATTTAAATTGTCTATTAGGCTGGCTACATTAGCCTTCTCACGGAATGTAACAAAAAAAGCAAATTCGGTCCAAAAATATGAAACTACATTCCGTCAGATATCATACTTTAAAATATAAGAATGACTACTAAAAATACTGCCTAAGGTAATTGTACAAAAGGATCACAAGCCCAAATAAAATGTGGAGGGTGATTGGTAAGGTTAGCAACCTACGAATCGTAAAAACGCATACTGCTTACAGAAACAACGTGAAGCCTCGGAACCGGATTAATACATACTATGAAGACGATGACGGCAAGAAATAAGGCAAGCGAAAAATTTTTAAAACCAGATGAGAATAACTACATGGAATATCAGATCGCTCAACACAAGGGACCAAAAAATAATTCAAGTGCTGTAACAGAAACAAATACACATTTGCTCTCTACGGGAAACAAAAACGAAAGAAAAAGGACAATAAGAATTAGGTGAATGCATAGAAATTTAGAATGAGGATTAGCAAAAGCAAACAGGTCCAAAGAAGCTTTAGCCTTACTAATAAACCAAAGATACCAAAATCATATCAAAGAGTATCATCGTAGTATACGGACCAAAAACAGCAAGCCTCAAATAACAAGGGAAACGTTTTATGACGTATTCCAACAAATAGTAGATCATGTCAGAGGAAAGATGATAATACTGGGGGATTTTACCGCTCGAATAGACAATTAAGTAATATCCGGAATTAAGCAAAAACACAACGAGAATCAAAAAGAAGAAAATGGAAAACTGATGATAATCTTCTGGACGAATAAAGAACTTACAATAAATAGGTAATACATTTTTTGACAACAAAAATCAACACAAATATACATAATATAACAACCATAAACAAAGATCTATGATAGATTATGTTATAACCAACAGAGGTGTACATCCATCAAAAATAATTGACGTAAGATGCCTCAACAAGTAAACTAAGAATCATCTTGGAATATTTCACACTCAAAAGAGGGGCGCCAATACAAAGAAAAATCAAAGTCAAAGGACTAAATACGGAATCCACAAAATACTTATACCGAAAGAGAATATCAGAGAAGATTGCTGAGAATAAAATATTAAAAACTATAATATCGAGGAAAGCTGGAAAAATTCAAAAAAAAACATAATTAACGCAGCAATAGAATCAGGAAAGTAACGAACACTAACATATCCAAAAAGAAAAGCTCATGGTTTAGAGAAAAAATAAAGATAAAACGTAAAGAAAAAAAAGCCTTTTTATAATACAGAAGACAGCAAAAACAACATGCCTATAACCACTATAATCAAATCAGAAATGAAACGAATATTTTAGTCAGACAAATAAAAAGGGAGCACTGGCAGAGCTTCTTAAAACAGGAACACGACTTCTACGGAACACAAGAAATCTGGAGAATGATCAGAGAACAAAGAAAATATATGAAAAACCTAATAAAACCGAAACACATTCAGAAAGAAACATGGGCAGATTACTTTCGATCAATATTTGCTAAAAGTAAAGACACCTGAAGTGACGACAAAAGAAGAACCAAATATTAAGGAAAACATTAAGAAAATTACCAGGAGAGGACAGAATACCGAATGAACTCACTCCTTAAGTAAGGAGGACTAGCTTTAACCAAACAGCTATTAAAACTATTTGTGTGTAAAACACACGATTGGAGATCAAGCATCCTAATACCTCTCTTTAAAAAGGGAGACAAATCGGGCCCGGAAAATTACCGAGAAAAAAATTTATTAAACACAACGCTAAAATGAATCACCGAAGTGATAATAAATAAACTGAATAAAATTATAACACTAGAAGAATAACAAGGTTTTAGGCCGGGAAGATCATGCACCGACTCTATATTTATAATGAAGTAAGTGCAAGAGAACTCAGAATACAACAAACCGGCATATCTATATTTCGTGGAACTTATGAAGGCATTTTATAGGATCAAATTAACGGACATCCACTTATTATACGTAAGATAGAAACATCTAGGAATCAAAACGATCCAACTCATATACCAAACTAACACAATAAAAGTAAAAGTAGAAGAAGAACTAACTGATCTAATTAAACTGGCAATAAGATAACACAGGAGGATTATCCGAATTCTTTATTGTTCGACCTGATCATGGATACAATAATTAAGATGGAAAAAAAGTATGCTGCACGAATTTGATATACCTAACCGCCAGAAAATGGTTGCTGTGCAGAAGCCAACACAAAGCAAACAACAGAGAAGATCATGTACCAGAAATACTAACAAGGAAAGAGGGCATTGTCAACCAAGGATCACAACTACTACCGGAAATCACAATAGATGAAATAAAACTAGCCCTAAGAAAAGCTAAGAATAATAAATCTCCAGGCAAAGATTGTGTAGTTACTGATGCAATAAAAATCAGAGGCACTTGCCTACTTAAGAAAATAAAAAACCTTTTAACACGTACCTTTTAGACAGTAATATATTCGACAAAAGGCACAATGTTGAGGTAATTCTATTATAGAAAAAACGAGATCTCCATGAATTAGAAAACTACAGACCTTTAAGTCTTCTATACAAACTCCTTACAAGAATAGTAACGAATCGTCTTGAGAAAAAACTTGATTTCTACCAGCCAATAGAGCAGGATTTCCATTAAGCCTTTGGCACGATAAAATTTGACAAAATCCTGGAAGCACTACAAGCATGGCGTATTGACTACCGATATACAAGTTTAATTTAAAATACATACAAGAATGCAACTATGTCGCTGAAACTACATAAAAACACGGATCATATTCCAATCGGCAGACGAGTTCGACAGGGTGATACCTTATCCCCTAAACTGTTTACCGCACTACTAGAATATGCTTTTAAAAAACATAACTGGGATGAGGATGGCCTAAACATTGACGGTGGAAGATTAACAAATTTGAAATTCGCAGACGACATAGTTTTGTTCTCAGACAACCTTAAGGAGATATGTACGATGCTACATGAACCGCAGTTAGTGTGTGCCAGTGTGGGTCTTAAAATAAACATCTCCAAACCAAAATTCATCACAAACCTAGCACCTAGCGAAAATATCAACATTGAAGAGAACGAAGTAAAGCTGGTGGAAAAATACATATACCTTGAACACGAAATAAAGATCACAAGAGACAACCAAATATGCGAACTACGAAAAAGAATAAACCTTTTTAGACATCTTTAAAAGCGATATACAAATTTCTTTAACACGTAAAACATTTGACCAATGTTGAGTGTGATGGCCTATGGTGCCGAAACTTTGACATTGACAGCTACAACTTCTAAAATGCTGCAAATAACTCAGCAGATAATGAAAAGGTCAATGCTGAGTATATCGCTTCGTGACCAAGTTAGAAATAAAGACTTAAAACAAAGAATAGGAGTTACCGATACAATTTCTCGAATTGCCACACTGAAATGGAACTGGGTAGGACACGTCGCCCGAATGAGTGATGAGAGGTGGATGAACAGATTGCTTGAGTGGAGGCCGAGGTAAGACAAAAGAAGTAGAGGAAGACCCCCTTACTCGTTGGACTGACGATCTCAGAAGAAAATGTCAAGAAATTGTATGAAAGTGTTCAATATAGAGCACAACGGACAAAAATGAGGGAGGCCTCATGGCGTCAAAATAGTGGACGCAAAGGGCTAGGTGATGATGATGAAATGCGGTATATATCCAAAACAATCAAAAACACATTATTTTTAAATTAAACCAACAATGTTCCATTTATTCCGGAGACCTATTGCAATATATCAAGCTCTGGAATGGGCTATTGAGAAAAAAAATGTAAAACATGTCTGATAAACAAATAGTAATCCTTTAAGATTTAATATATATGTATATATATATATATATATACAGGGTGGTGAATCGTCAAACAGGCCATAGGAAACTCAATGGGAAATTCTAAATTGTTGAATTCCTGCTTCCCTAATTATTTTACACCAAAAGTCATGGGAAACTATTTGTAGAGGACTCAAATATGTATCGAAAACAACTGTTAAAATTATTCTACGATTTAAACGTATTCCAAAATTTTGCTTATTCATAGTATCACATTGTCATATTATTGTTTCTGATATTTGACAATATTTAAATCAATTATATTATATTTATCTATGATTTAAATGGCCAAAATTTTGTGATTTATTGTTTAAAAAAAATTAAGTTGATTAAAAAATGTACTCAGTTGAGGAGAAAAGAGCAATAATAAAAATGTTTTATTCATGTTTTATTAAAACATTTGTTATAGTTTTATATTTAGAAATTATCATATATTATTATTAGGAATAAAGATCACACTAACAGTATATTGGAAATCATTGAATTGTTGTATAACTTAACTTAACATGGAATTAAATTTTAGTGAATTAGAATATCTTACGTTAAATAAAGATGCGGTAGTGGCAGGAAAAGGTTCGCGCTATTGCCTGAATACAACATTATGCGATTTTTCGTCAACTGAGTTGACGAAATTTTTATTGATCGATTTGTAAACAATATAATTTATTGTTCACAAAGTAATAATGTTCAGTAGTAGTAGTATTTAGTAAAATTCATTGTTCATAATTTTATCATAAAATAAAAAAATTGACAATTCTAATTTTCAAACATCTGACATCAATATGATAAAACACACACGTCATATTATATATTCTTGCATTACGTGTGGCCTAACTTTTAGGGGTGGCCTGAAAAATGTATTATATTTTTGCAAAATTTTGAAGTACATTTGATTCGTAGAATGGTTTTAACATTTGTTTTTAATTCAGATTTTGTTCCTCTACAAATAGTTTTTTATGACTTTTGATCTAAAATAATTAGGGAAGCAGCAATTCAACAATTTAAAATTTCTCATTGAGTTTCCTATGGCTCGTTTGACGATTCACCACCCGGTATATATAGAAGAAAATTCACATAAGCATATATACAAAACAGTATTATCGTCAAAATTTTAGAAAATCAACTAAAGCTACTTAAAAAAGAAATAATTCAGTCTGTTTCATTTGGGTAAAGGGAAATGCTGGTATCTCGGGTAATACCAAAGCAGATTATTGTGCTAAAGAAGCGGCTTCAAAGGATCAGAAATTAATTGGCTTAATAGAAGTGATTTAGTCTCGTTGCGTAAATAAGAATTGAAAGAAAATTAGGAAACTGATTGGAATGCTTTCTGTAACAGAACTAACAAATTTTATACAAAAATTCACCCTGTTTTACCTACTGCGCCTTTTGCTGCAGAAAGTAATTCCAATAGAAGACTATATTCAATGATTGTTAGATGCCTTGTTAATCATGTTACTGTGAAAGCCTATCTTCATAAATTTAATTTAAGTGAAAAAGAACTCTGCGATTATAATGGTAACATTGACGATATCAATCATTGGATTTTCGGGTGCACATACAATGATGCTGATATTAAGTATACATATATTGGAAAATCTGATAAAAGAACAAATACCTCTTCCTCAGTGTTAATCTTCTATTTTATATATCTCTCGTCGTAATATTAGGCTTAACCAAATTTTTTAGGGATATTTAAAAAAGACTAAAAGAAAAATTTAGGATGGAATGTGTAATGTGAATGTATAAATCTGGCTTTGTTCCCTTTGTCTATCCTTATGTTATATATTTACCTTCTAGCCGTTGCCTGTCTTGTAATAAAGTCATATAAAAGTAACAAAAAAACGTATGGTTTCTTGTCAATATACTGATTCTTGTTATACTGATGTTTACATTATATTTTTAATTTACCTCTATGCGAAGTACTATTTTGTTAACAAATGCAATAGGTCAATATATCATTTACAAATTTAAGTAGTCAAATAAATTATCGTGGCTGAAAGGATTAAGTTATACAAAGCGATTAATTAAATCCAAAAAAAAAAATGTGAACAGCGAAACCGGTTCCCCAATTTTTGTCTTAACAAATACTTACAACTTAACATGGATTGTGAGTATAAATCCCTTTTCCTTAACTTTTATCAAAAAGAAAATAAATGAATCTCTATCAACAGCCAATGACAATATTGACCTCAAATTCATTTATCAAATTTAAGCTGACGAAAATTGCAGATCTCTTTAATAACCTGATAGAATTAATTTGTCTCTACTATGGACTCCGCAGCATTAGAGCCCCAATCTCCAAAGGAAAAGTAAGTTCAAAAGTGGATGGACGGAAGTTTCAACAACAAATGAAGGGCAATGTAGATACAAAACTAACTAATTACTAGCAACATTGACAACAAATTGCTAGCAACATTGACAGAAGGGATCTGAAGGACTGTTTCAGACTAGGAACATATAATGAAATGTAATTAGAACATAAAACAAT
The DNA here is from genome assembly GCA_918026665.1 of Diabrotica balteata. Taxonomy (NCBI): domain Eukaryota; kingdom Metazoa; phylum Arthropoda; class Insecta; order Coleoptera; family Chrysomelidae; genus Diabrotica; species Diabrotica balteata. The sequence continues at coordinate 96,156,765 of OU898276.1, forward strand.
AGATAAAGGTGAAGCCAAAGATCGTCAAATTCTAAAAACCATAACCTTGTGTATTTCACTCACTAATTCATTCTACTAAATGAAATCCAAGAAAAGTTTATATGTATATAATAAATAAACATTTTGTCAAATAGGTTAAAAAATACAAATTTATTATCACGCTGTTATAAACTTTTCTTTGATGTCACTAGATAGAATTTGAAATTTTACAGTTACAAAAAAACGAGTCAATTTTCCTGTCAAGTAGTATTAATGTTTAAAAATAATGTTTTTATTGATTAATTTTAAGAGGCTTATAAACTGTCTAGTATTTCCCAAACACAGCGTTTAAACAATTCATTCTATATTAGTCCAACAGCTTCAAAGAAAAGTTAATACAGGGTGATAACAAACACGTTAAAAACTGAAGATATTTAATTTAATAATACACGAAACATGTGATGTATGCGATATGCATTCTGGATCTGGTATAAAAATACATATCGACACTCCCATCGACCAAGGTTGTAACTCAAGTTATATCTATTTTCACATTCAAACACAGGCGAATTCAGTGAAAAATTGCGCACACGTCAATATAAACCACATAGCTTAATTCTCAATAGTTTCGCTAATACTCCGTTGAAAAAAGTTGTACTTTAAGTTACGTGTGACATTTTAGCGGAAAAAAGGCAGTAACACTGTTACTCCCTATGTCAAATTTTTAGTTTCTATATATTTGACGATTAATAAGGTTGTTAAAGAAGTTACAGCTTTATTGCAAGTATGTTTAATTTATAAAGTAATCAAACATACGGTGTATCCCCTAAGTCAATCTTGTATGAATAGTTTACCGCGGAATCCCATATGCTATATGAGTTGCTGCTTTGTTTGTGTTCTACTAGTTACAGTATATCCCATTTACGTGAATGTAACTTGTACATTATTTAATTTAGTTGATATTTTTGACTATACAAGTGTTTCAATATCGAGATATATTTTCAAAATGAGTCGAAATAGGCGTATATTAGAATTAGCTTGAAAAATAGTGAAATAGGACGCTGAACCTGGTAAGTAATTATCATAACCATAATTTTGTAAATAAAAATAAGTAGTTATATTCCATATCTATAATAAAATATATTTTATTATAGATATGGAACAAAATTTATTTTCTGGCGAAATGGAAAACTTAGACATTGTTGAAAAAGATTTTGATGTCACAGAAAACCCTTTATGTGCAAATACATCATATGTACCATCCGATGGAATACTTATTCAACATGGCAATGATTTATTTGAATTTAAAAGAAAATTACGGCCTGGTTGTAGCAAATTTCTAGACCCGAATGGTAGTGCTGTAGAGTCTAGTGGTCATAGAGAGCCTTTCTCTGCCGACGTGTCCGAATATGTACCTTCCAGTTCTGAAGGTAAGATGTCAGTTTTTAGAATATTCATTACTATTTACTTTTTTCTTGTTAATAGACGACCACAATTTCCTTTTGTTACAAATTGTTAATTTCTGTTTCTATTGTTATTCTGTGGTCTTCAGGTAGATATACAAAAAATACTTTTGTTGTAGGTAATAGCTATTCGGATGGACCAAAAGAAAAGAATCTACAAGAAATAGATAAGGTTGAACCAAAAACAAACCTAAATACTCTAATACTAAAACCTAATATAGAACACAATTCGCATAAGAAAAAGAAAAGATATAAAGCAAATATGCCGGGAAAATGTACTTCTGGTCGTAAGAGGACACGCAATACCACCAATTGGAAATGCAACTTGAATAAAATGAAAAAAAATTAGGATTGGCATTCACGAATCAACGTGGTCAACAAATCCGAGAAAGGCAAATGAAACAAGGGTGTACACAAAACTGTTCTTTATTTATCTTTATTTTTTTACAATTTTAGGCTCTCGGGAATCATAATCATCAAGTACACTTTATAAATAACTGTATTGAAAGAATACCTAAAAAACAAGCAGTACTTGCATCACTTGCAACTTCAAGGCGCTGCTGGTCATATAAATATTCATTTCTGGTAAACGGTGGTAAAATTCACGTATGTAAGAAAATGTTTTTCGATACTCTAGATATTACAGATAAGTAGGTTAACACTATTTATAAAAAGATTGATATGAAAGTAACTGATTGTGTTTCAATAGCCGATCAACGAGGCCGTCACGAAAACCGAGCAAATAAAGTACCTGAGGTTATTAAACAAAGTGTGAGGACACATATTGCTCAGATACCAGTTGTAGAGTCACATTACGTGAGGGCTCGTAGCCGTAAACAATATTTTGACGAATCTTTAACGTTTCCCAAATTATATCAACTTTATAAAGAGTGGTTACATGATAATGAATATGCACCAGAGATACAAGCCACCGAGAGACAATATCGAGAAGTATTCTGAATGAATTTACCATAGATTTCTTTAAACCCAAGAAAGATCTATGCGCAATATGTGATATTTATAAAAAAGCTTCGATTGAACAAAGCGAAAGTTTACAGCTTAATTATACTCATCATATCGCTTCTAAAACTGTGCGCGAATTCAAAACGCAAATTAAGTCGCTTGCTCAATGTAGTAACTTAGTAGTTGCAGCATGTTTTGATCTCCAGAAGATCTTATCCACTCCAATGACAGAAGTTTCTTCATCATACTATAAGCGAAAACTCGCCGTCTACAATTTTACAGTCTTTGATTTAGGAGACAATGAAGAACACTGCAATGTCTGGGATGAGACTGTTGGCCGGAAAGGTGCTAACGAAATTAGTAGTGCTGTATATTTATTTATTGAAATGAAAGTCAAAAATGGATTTACAGACTTTTTCTTCTTTTCGGATAGTTGCGGAGGACAAAACAAAAATAGAAGAGTTTTCGATATTTACTCCTTTGCAGTGAAAAGGTTTAACATTAATATTACACACGTGTTTTTTTTAAGTAGGGCATTCACAAAACGAGGGCGATTCAATGCATGCCCTGATAGAAAAACGTAAAAATCATTAAATCGTATATGTTCCAGAACAACGGATAACCATAATACGACGTGCCAAAACATCAGTCAAGCCGTATTCGGTAACAGAAATAAATCAAAAACAAATTTTAAATTTTAAACTATTTCAGGACACCCATTAATGAATGAAACTAAATATTTACAGATCTGCAATGAAAATGCGAAAATAGTTTACGTTAATTATGACGTTGTTTCCGAAAATAATTACTGCGTTAATTTAGAACAAATGCCTGTAACTCAACGTTCTTCAGCTAGAAAGTCAACAAAAGATAAGAATGAGCGTTGCACCCTGACAGATATACCTCCCGTTTATTCTAATTATCTCGCCATATCGAAAGACAAATATAAAGATTTAAACAGCCTTTGTAAGTCAAATGTCATACTTGAAATATATCACCGTTACTATAAACAATTAAAATTTTGTGACCCTAAAAATATTCAACCATCAGACTCCGAATAAAAACTTGGGATAATTATTTTACTTTGTTCATAGTGATTATTTTGTTCGTAGTGGTAGAATATTCTTGTTTTTGTAAAATTTATAATTTCCAATTAAAATTGTGAAAACTACGAGTTGATATTTCATTTAAATATACCATAAAAACTAATTTTCTCTTATTTATATTGCCACCAACATCAAACATACAACCTATTAATGGTAAAACGGAAAAAATAAATAACACGGAGAGTGTAAAATGGTTGTTAAGCGAGTTACAACTGTTTTCTACGAAGAGTCATGTTTAATTTCAAGGTTCTATCTCAACCAAACTCAAGATTTTTTTAATAGTTAATCAATAAAAGAGTTTACTCATTTCGCTACAATTTTTTAAAAATACATCTTTTCGTTTTTTGCCTCTCCTGTAAAATCGCTAAAACTGAGGTACAACCTTGTTCGATGGGGGTGTCGATATATAACAAAAGATAGACTTTTGTTATTCAATATAATCTATGTTTAATAGTTATTTAATAAACAAATATATTAAGGGCGATTAATAATAAATAGCTACATCGTTAATATTTGAGATTATTAATAACCCTTTTAATGTACGACTCTGAGATATATACCAAAGACTTTCCGATCAATTAGTCTAATATCGTTTCACTTGAGAACGATGGCAAAGTTATGCAAGAGGTCCATAAGCGATGAATTTCTGGTTCATAACCCAGTTCACCTAAATCAGCGTGCATATATTTCGGGAAGATCTACCGACTCGGCACTGCTTTAAGTAGTGGAAAGAATTGAAAGATAGCTGGATAATGAAGAATCCACCTTAGGTATATTCATTGACGTTGCGAAAGCGTTTAATAAAACCACATTCCCAACAATCACCCAATAGCTCAATATCAGGAATGTCCCCCTGGCCATGAGGGAATGGATATTCAGTATGTTTTCTAACAGAGTAATAAGCATAAATAATGTAGAAGACGTTTTTGTTAGAGACATGGTTAAGAGAGGGTCTCCATAGGGAGGGATGCTATCAAAACTCTTCTAAAACATAGTTCTCGACACCCTGGTTGACCAACTCAGCAGCAACGGGTTCTACACAATAGCCTATGCAGACGATATTAATGTCCTGCAAAGAGGTAAGTTTAAAAAAACACACTATCCTCACACAAAGACCGAGATGGTCCTCTTTATACAAAAATAATCACGGGATTAATATCCCCAAGGATTCTAAACTAGTCTGAACTTTTGTAACACGGTAAAATACCTTTGTATTACCCTTGACAGGATGATCTCCTGAGTCTATACTGCTGTCATTAGGCCAATGCTAACTTACGAAGCTATTGCTTGGGTACCAAAAATACTAGAGGCAACAGCAATCAACAAACTCAACCATATTGACAGGTTTTCCCTGTCACACCATTACTCATGAGTCATTGTAGCGTTCTTATTGTATCTTGCTCGCCATCTTTACATAGTTCGGCTGGGAAATCATCTATTCCTGGTGATTCTGTTTAACTACATTTTCAATTTCAAGAATCGTTGGTGGCCCTTTTTTTCCTCATATTTTTTTGTCTGTTTCACATACCTCATCCCTTTCGTCTCCTAGGTTTTCTTCTTCGTCCTCTGTATTAATTACCTAACTAAAATGTTCCACCCATCGATATAATACGCCTTTTTTGTCAATAGTAGCTCTGTGCTCAGGCTTCTCTATTAATTTATCATTGTCTTAAATTCTTTTCTATTATTATTACCTATTTTATAGTATACGTTCTGAAATATTTCCCTCTATTGATAATTTCTATACATTTAAGTTTGTTATTAAGTGGTTTCGTTTCATTTTTATGTATTCTCTTTTCTTTATTTGGTAATTCTTGACTGTGGTTCTTGTTCGTCCTTGTTCAAACTCATTCGTTTTTCGGGAGATGCGATTATATTCCTATCTTCTGTTGCTAATACAATAAGTTCTTTTATTCCGGTCCAATGTGTCTATTTGTTTTTGGTTTTCTTAGTTTATATTGTGATCGATTAGTATATTGCTAACGTTTTCAGAGTATCGTTTGGCAACATTCTTTTATTTTTTGTCGGCGTTTGATTTTTGGGCTCTTAAATCTATTAATATGTGATCAATCTGACTTGTTGTTTTTCGATCAAGGGAGTTTCAAGTTACTGCGTATATGATTTTTTGCCCAAAATACGCGCTAGAAACTTTCTTATCTTCTATTTTGTCAGCTGTTGGAGTATTCCTAATCAAATTAGGAATAATTAAATCATTTAAGTACTTTTAATCCCTTTTAAGAGTAAGACACACGTTATTGGCTGTAGTTTTTAAAAGTAATAACAAGAAGTTTTATTTTCTCTAACCTACTCTATCAATATATTGACTCTCCTTTCACTGAAAATAATACACAGCATTTGTTATTTTCTTTGGCGACTTCAAGGCAAATATCATAGAAGACAGATGAGGTCAACCAGTAGGTCTCTATAGTCTTACTAAATAAAACCTGATAGTTAACACCCTATCGAACGAGGGCAGAAACTGTTTGAATTACGTGAAGAAAAAAATATGATACACATATCTCGTATAAACTGCCCAAACGATAAATATACACTTGGAAAGCTCCACTTCCTGTTACTAATACTCCTGAATTATCAAGACATCAAATAATTTACATACTTGTATATGAACGTTTTAGCAATGCTGCCAGAAGGATCAGTACATTTTGCGAAGGTAGCATTAATACTCATTTGACTGATCACAAGAGACAGAAGACCTTTAGAAGTATAACTGCGAAAACTCTTGTTGTGGGAATACATCTTCCCACAACAAAACTATCAAATTTTATTTGAAGTGACACATATGTTTAGTTAAACATCCACTGTTCTCTAGAGAGATTATTTAAATCCAAATATTCAAATACTTATAACGTGTATCAAAATCTTCTTTATTATTTCGTTAAATAGAAAAAAGACAGTCTCAATATATACATGATGTGAATCCTATGGCTACAAATACGAAACCTTTATCCAGACGTATCACTTCTAAAACCGATTTGGACTCGTTAGAGTATAAATGAATCACAATAGCTACAACTAGTGTAGATATTCGAAAAACACTATAATCAGTGCATGTTTCTTGCAGATTATTTTCTTACTCTTTGGAAAAGAGCCAGTACAATCATGATTCTCTAATCAGAAAAAATGTTTACCAATACAAAACCGATCTATTTCTCTTTTAAACACCCTAGGCTAGATCTTCGAGAGAATGCTTCAGGAAAAACTCGTAAAACTCTTAGATAAATTCCACATCATTCAAAATTTCCAATTAGGATTCAATGCTAATCATTCATACACAATGCTTAGATTGAAGCAAAAAGCTTCATATTCCAAGCCACTAACGAACAACAAAGGCATATACCTGTAATTTTCCTTGACGTCCAGAAGATATTTAATCAGGTCTGGCATTGATACTAAGCTGCGCTGCCGATCCATTTCTGAAAATCATTAATTCCTATCTCTCGATTCGATTAATCCTGTCAAAGTCGCTGATAAACACTCTTAATATTATTCTCAAGCATAAGTTCCACAGAGATAATTCTAGCGCTAATTTTATATAGAAGCGACCTTCTCCTACCTATCAACAGATCCGACACCATCCCCTGTATGCTGAGGTTCTGCCCTGGTCTCCGCAGGTACCGCTTACAGTACTACAAGAAAAATATCTCTACTCCACAAAGAACACAAAGTAATAGGTATTCATGGAAAAAGACTTAATATTAGGCCTTTGATCTCCTTCTTGGACGTCGAATTCATAAAAACGCTTAACTGGAACATCGACATTAAAACACCCTTAACAGGATGAGAAGAAGAGTAAATTTCTTCGAAAGATTAAGAGGTAATAGGTACTAGGGAACATCCACTCACGTATTTTTCTGTATATATAAAAAACATTTATTAGACCTATATCGAGTACAGTGTTCACCTCTAGACAGTGCTCAACAAACGCCATATGAACACCCATAAGGTTATCGAAAAAAAATCCTGAGGAGACTTATGAACAAAGGCAATAACTTCCGTCATCATACATCCCCCAACTGGCCACTATTTAAAGTCGGATCCAATCTCTTAATAAAAGATACTTTAAGAACCATCGATAGCTCAAAAGAGGTTCTTTAAATTCCTTGCCATCGCCGAGTGCAACTACTCGCAAAATTACCCAAGATTATTACTGCTAGTTCAGCTTCTCAATTTAGTAGGCAACGAACTTTCTGATGAGTACTTAGAAGTAGTCTAGGTACTTAGTTTCTAGAAGTTTCTTCTTCTTTCAGTGCCTATTCGTTCCAAATATTGGCAATCATTCTGGCTATAATTATTTTATTAACTGATGCTTTAAATAGTTTCGTTGTTGTTGTGGAGAACCATTTCCTCAGATTCTTCAACCATGATATTCTCCTTCTCCCAATTCCTCGCTTTCCGAATACTTTACCCTGTAGGATTACCTTCAGTAATCTGTATTTAGTGCTGTTTCTCATTATATGTCCGAGATAAAATAATAAAGTACAGTGAAATCAAAGCGAACACAAACGAACGAACGAAGGAACGACTTCATAAGTTTGACAAATATATGACATAAGTACTCCAAAAATACATAAAAAGAACAATAAAATAGTTACTAATATCTAAATGATCTATAGAAGATTATATGAAAATTATTTTAGTTGTAAATTTTTGTCTTTATAAGGCAAGAAATAAAGCTGTATCAATATAAAATAATGTATAAATCGGCAAGTTGGGAAAAACTATACAGTTGGCATATGCATTTAATAAACCATCTGAATGTTATCTTCAAAAATAATAACGTCATCTATTATGTTATGCATTTACTGATTTATTAAATACATAAGCACATCTACAAATAAACTTCAAAAATGTACTTACGAGCATTCCGCGGCCCACTTCCATATATTTTATAAAAATCATTTTTATTTTCTGTAAAGAAAAGTGGTATTAATATAAAAATAAAAAAAAAATGTTTAAATAAATTAAATATATAAGGAGGCAGGCAATTTCCCAAAGAACTGAAAATTGGTATAAATGTAGCCCGTTTTTTTTTCGGCAATGTAGGTGGATAAAAATGTCTTATACGGGTTTTTGAAGGTTCTCAATGGTATATGAGAGACATCTGATGATAAATCCTGGAAGACGTATAGCTGCTCTTTCGAATGTTTAAATTAAAATACATTAACAATCAATCGATATAATTGCAAATAACCCATATTTTTACAGTAATTTATAAATATTAATAACTTAATTTTTTGAATAATAATAATCATAATTTGTATGCATAATTTGTTTATCCCAGAGAGCAATTATTTATATAACTGTACTTGCCTAAACAGTAGCTCTAGATATATTTAGCAGATCACAATCGATTCTGTAAGGTTTCAAATTTAAGAAAAAATTCAATATTTTATCAAAATTTTTATTAAAAAAAATTTAAAAAGGGCTACTTTTTAGCTTATAAACATTTATAATAACTTCCATATTTTTTATGTCATGTGCTTGTAAGTAGACTAGAAAATATGATGAAAAAACACAATCTTAAAAAAAAAACATTCTGTGACCAATAGGAACCAAGATAGTAATAATTTTTTCTTTAAATGATATTTCCTTTATTTATTAACATTATTATATGAAAATTGAGCAAACTATAGACGATCATAAAGTTATTAAACATATTATAAATTTTATGATCCATTTTATAGATGGTATATACCGAGAAGCTGTAAAAGGGTTTAATCTATTAAAGTGATGGTACTCGTAAAATATCGTTTGTCCGTATTTTTCAAAATGGAACTTCAAATTGGGGCGCACCGAAAAAATTTGCAATATTTTGGTTTCTATGGCACACATAAGCTGGATTTTTTTAAATTGCGGTCGCTGGATAAAATAATAGGAACTTTGCTCTTTTCATCTCCCGCAAAAATCAATTAGTTAAATGTTTTCATAAAAAAGTTGAATTTTTTTATGATTTCGTAAAAAATATTTAACTTTTATTGAATAATGTAAAGGTCTCTTTTTATGAGCATTTTTAAGTTGTGCGCTTTCTATTTCATCCAAAAATTTCTATTGATAACTATCATAATTAAATATGAACTATTATAGTAAAATATATTATATATTATATTAAAATATATTATATTATAGAAAAATATAAACTTTTACATCTGATCATTCAGGGAAAGATCCAATGTAAACGTGGTCCTGGTAAAACAAGAACATTATGGCTGAAAAATCTAACTACGTATATGGTAGCCAACATAATCTCCAATGATTGATAACGGTCATGGAACTAAAAGAAGATGGTTGAGGCTACTAAAGCAACAAATATACATCGCAAAGGCAAAACATTAACATTGACATGCTATCAACAAGTCCTCACAGACACTTCGTCTAAGGACTAGCCCCAGTGAAGTCCTACGTTACCATGTGATCAATTCCGTTTATAACGTAAACAATTTTTTCCTCACGTAAACATGTTCTCAATTTTGGGAGATATTTTACAACTTTGAAGGTAATAGATACGTCAATAGAAAACGGATTCCATGGAACTGGTACAATTTATGAAAAACAGAATACCAAAATCCTACATTTTTTCCAAAGAAACATTTTTTATGTAAAAACGAAGAGAAACTTATGAATTCAAATGTAGGCTAGGTAGTAATATATAAATTTTTCGTTGGTAAGATAACAAACCAGTTGATTTCATCAAGACTATCTTGATGTCTTCTTGCTTTAGCGGTACCAATTCAGATCTTTGTAAAAGATGGGCTAAGAAGAAAAAAGAGTATAAAATAATAAAATCACCTGACATTATTAAAAATTATAACAATTTATGGGATGAGTAAATCTAATGGATAGATTATTATCTGTTCGACCTAGTAGAGTCTGAACAATAAAGTGGACAACACGTTTTATAAAAGCTTGAATATATGTCATTAAAGAAAATAATACAGCTAATAACATTTAAAATGAAGCTTAGACAAAGCATACTAAATCAATATGGTCGTAGTAGCGATTCGCACTCTTATTATGATGATTGTCAAGACCTTGTACCAAAACACAAAAAAAGAAAAGTGTTAATAAAACAGTTACCTTCATAATCCCTTAGACTTCACAAATCTTATAATTTACCAATATAAGGGGATAAACAACAACGGTGTAGAAATAAGAACTGCTCTAAAAAACAACAGTATATTGCAAGAAATATGAGGTATACTTATGTTGCATATCAAAACGAAATTGTTTTTTGAAATTTGTTTTTTGTATTCTTCTCTTTGTTTTTATGTATTTGTTTTATTTTGCAATATAAGTAAATTTGTTTTTCACCAATCTTTGTCTAATTTAATTCCCTTGTCATAAACATAGAATTTGTAAATCAAGTGTTAAGTTTGAACTGAATGCTGTTGTCTCATATACAGTACGTACATTAAGAAAACTCAAATTTTCCGAAAAATATTTTTTCATTTATTTTTTACATAATTCTGCAATATACAGAAAATGGAAACAAACAATAAGTCAACAATAACAGTACAAGCCTATTCTTGAAAAAAAAAACCTGGCAATCAGAAGGTTAAAGAAAGAGCTCTGGAAAACATATCTAAAACAACAAAGAAGAAAACAAAGAAGAGTAGTTAAACATACGAAAAAAAAAGGGGTTTTCACATAAAATGGAATGCGACTGCAGAGGAAATGGTAAGCTACTATATAGAACACTCAATAATTTAGGAAAGGTAAAGAAGATACCACAAGATTGATTGAAGTTGAAACTGGCAAGCTACTAGTCACAGAAGAGCATATACCTAATGGAAAGATGGTACATTCATTTTAATATAATGCTAAATGCTTGCAAATGTATTAAATAGTGAAAGTAAACTACTCTTGAGACTATTACAAATGTTTAAAAGATAAAATAACAATAGAAGTTATAGAGTCGATAAGCAGGATGATGCAACATGTCACACATCACGAGTGTCAATGAATTTACTAAGAACATCGTTACCCTTTTGTCTTATCAGTAAAAACGGCGACATTCCCTGGCCACCTCGTAGTCCGGATCTCCCTCACGCGACAACGTTCTTTGAGGAGATCTAAAGTCGAAAGTGTTTCAAAATAACCCCCCAAGAAATATCGAGGCTTTGAAAGAACAGATACTCAAAGAAGACGAAGAAATACTTCAACAAATGTTACTCAATGTGGTAAACACCTTTGTAGCACGGCTGCAAGAATGTGTCCGACAAAATGGAGATATTTTTTCAGTTTTGTTTTTTTCTTTGGCCGTTTCACTGAATCACCTCGGAGCAGCGGGTAGAAAAAAGCAGAGTGTGAGCAGGGAATACCATATGACTGTATCTCCCAAAAATGGAAGACCACGTACTTTTATTATAGAAGAACAACACACCAGGTTGTAATATCAACGAGGAGACTAGCTAAAATGATCTTAAATATCGAAAGTGTTCTAAATGATCCAAATACTCTCAAGCGAAACTCCACATACCAAGATGCTGTGGTCAACTGAGGCGGTTACATTTTGTCAATGAAAAAATTATTATTATTTTAGATGATGAAAAGTATTTTACTTCGAGTAATTCTGAAATGAAGAGAAACGATGGATTTTATAAGGTACAACGTAGAAGAATGCGCTGGCAATGTTAGATACGAATAAAAAGCGAAACTTGCAGATAAAATCCTTGTCTGGTGTGCAATTCCTAACAAGCGTGTATCCCGGTCTTCTGTGGGGAGAGTGAGGGGTGAAGCTTTGAATAGTCAGAGCTATATTGATAACTGCCTTTATAAATTTGGGGAACAAACAAAACCTTGGATGACAATAAAAATTCTTGAACTTATGAAAGAACAAAGAAAACATAAAACAAAAGATCTGAATAAATACAAAGAAATTCAGAAAAACACCAGAAAAAAATCGAGAGACAACAGAGAGGTGGCTCTCTGACAGTTGCAAGGAAATAGAAGATCTTAATAGAAAATATGATAGCTTTAATTCACACGAAAAAATCAAAGATATAAGAGGTTTTAGGAAAAGCATAAGAACGAATACCCTTAAACTAATAAAGGAGATATTATTGATGTGAAGGAAATGTTGTGCCAATGGATCAATTACATTCAAAAGCTATTTAAAGATGAAAAAGAACCGTCATTAGAAACCACAGACGATACCGGAAAACAATATTACAGGTCGTCTATGCCATCAAAAATACAAAAGAGGGCAAAGCTAAGGGACCAGATGATGTATCCATCGAATTATTAAACTCATTGATGACGATGTTATTGATGTAGTCGTTGAACTCTTTAAACTAATATATCAGACTAACACAAACCCCAGACAATGGCTGGACTCGACCTTTGTGGCAATGCCCAAGAAGTCAAGTGCAACATCGTGTTCAGATTACAGAGCTTTAATGAGTCACACACTTAACAATCATTTTTGAAAATTAGACGGCAGAATTTTTAAAAGTCTTAAATATGAAATTAGTGACACACAATTAGGCTTTAGAAATGGTATGGACACAAGAGATGCTTTGGCTTGAATGTGCTGGCTCAGAGATGCATGGACATGAATCAGGACATGTACTTATGTTTTGTAGATTTTGAAAAGGCATTTAATAAGGTTCAACTTAAAAAGCTTGTAGATATAATAAAAATCAAAAATATTGACAGTTGTGATGTAAAAAATATTTCTAATCTATATTCGAATCAAACTGCCAAGGAGAGAGTTGACAAATACAGAGAGGAGTCCGCTAGGAGTACGTGTTGTCACCACTACTTTTTAATGTCCATAGTGAAGCGATATATAAAGAAGCGCTCTCAGATTCAATAAAAGGTATATATATACTCGTATCAATGGCGAAGTTTTGAATAACTTCATGACTTCACTATCATGACTAAATCAGCAGATGCTAATATCCAATTTATTGTAATGTAATTGAGAGTGTGGATACCTATAAATACTTAGAAACAATGATAACATCAAATGTGGACCAAACCAAAGAAATTAAGACACGTATTGAAATAGCACGCGCATCATTCGTTAAACTTAAAAGTTTCTTTGTTGTAGGGATATAAGGTTAAGGCTACGCAAAGATGATTCAGTGTTAAGTATTCACTACTCTTCTTTATGGCTTGGAAGCATGGTCATTGAAACAAGTGCATCCGAATAAGTTATCCGCCTTTGAATTTTGGTATTACAGAAGAATACTACGAATATCACGGACTTAAAGAATGTCAAATGCAGAAGTTACTAGAAGAAAAGGAAATTGGGCTAAAATGTTGTTGACGATCAAAAGAAGAAAAGTTCAGTTGGCTAATAGAAAAACGCTATGCCCTGCAACATAAACATCACTGTAGTGTATGCGCCAACATCTGACAGCACAGAGGAAGAAGTAAACATCTTCTACAATGACTTAAACAAAACAGTCAATGAAACTAAAAAAGAAGAAGTAAATTTGGTTTTAGATGACTTCAACTGGAAGGTAGAGAAATGAAGAGATGGAGAAGTAGTAGGAGAACACGGAGTAAGAACACTTAATGAAAGAGGTTAGTTAGAAAAGAGGACTAGTTAAGTTTTGCAAAGATAACGAACTCATTATCAAAAACACGTGGTATAAACTCCCAAATCGAAGAATATATATATGGAAAGCACCTCCAGATGATGGTGAAATTATAATAAGAAACCAAATAGATTACATAATAATAAATCAAAGATTCCGAAATGCCATAATATCGGCTAAAGCGTACCCAGGAGCAGATATAACAAGTGAACACAATCTAGTTCTAACAAACACGAAAGTCAAGTTAAAAAAGTTAAAAACAACTGCCAAAATACCGAGAATCAATCTGAGAAAACTAAAAGAAACTGAGATATATCAATAAATCAAAGAACAAGTGCACAAAGAAGTGTCTTCAAAAATACACATCATCTAAAAATAAACAATGGATTACAAAAGAGATATAAGAATTGATGACGGAAAGAACGGCACACAAGAATAAAAACAAACAACAGTACAAAGAAATTATTAAATAATCAAACAGAAAATTAAAGAAGCTAAGGAACTGTGGCTATCAGAAATGTGTGAAGAAATAGTTTTATAGTGTGAAGAAAAAGGTTAGATAAACAACATGACAGTTTCAACATACACCGGAAAATCAAAGAGACAGCTGGCATATACAAGAAGAAGGGTATCGGAAATATCATGGATAAAAATAACAAGATAATAACGGAATGTACAGATAACATAAACAGATGGGAAGAATACATAAAAGAGCTATTCGAAGACGACAAGAAAATTGAGGTCATTGAACCAAAAGGAAGAAATGGGCCACCAATCACCAAAGACGAAATTGAGAAAGCGCTAAAACGTATAAAAAATGAGAAGGCCATGGGACCAGATGAAATACCTACAGAAATCTTAAAAATATTAACAAAAAATCATATGGACACACTAATAGAATTATTTAATGACATTTATTATACGGAAGAGATTCCGAAAGAATGGTTAATATCAATATTCATTCCAATACCCAAAAAATCAAACACAATGAACTGTGAAGAGCACAGGACAATTAGCTTGATGAACCATATTCTAAAAGTGTTCTTACGAGTGATACACGAATCTATAAAAAGCTAGAGGATAGAATTGCTGAAATTGGGATTCAGAAAAGGCTTTGGCACCAGAGAAGCATTATTTACTGTACAAACACTAATCGAACGATGTCGAGATGTCAATTGCTTTCGACAAAGTACAACACCGAAGAATGGCAACAATACTGCAGAACACAGAATTAGATGACGAAGACTTGAGAATCCTTGCCAATCTATACCGATATCAGAAAGTCATAATACGAATAGACCAACAAAAATCGAAAGAAATACCTATAAATCGTGGAGTAGGACGTGCGTGCTTTCCCCTTTACTTTTTAATATGTATTCAGAAGAATTGTTTAAAGAGGCATTAGAAGACGTAAATGAAGGCATATTTATTAACGGATCACTTCTGAATAATCTTAGATACGCAGATGACACAATACTCCTTGCGGACAGCAGAGAAGGACTACAGATCTTGGTTGATCGCATTACCCAATACTGCGAAAGATATGGAATGGCACTGAATACAAATAAAACAAAAATCATGGTGGTAAACAAGCACAATATTGACGAAGACAGTGTTTATACTAACGGAAAACTTTTAAACAGAGTGCACAGATACCAGTAATTAGGTTACGGAAATAAAACGCCGTAATGAAATAGCTAGAAGTGCTTTTAATAAGATGAAAGGCTGAGAATAATTACAGAGACGACAGAGAAAACACTCATTAACTTTGAAATGTGGTGTTATCGAAGAATGTGGAAAATATCTTGGACACAACACATAACAAATGCATAAACGCTACGAAGAATGAAAAAAGATAAAGAAATACTCAACACTATCAAGAAAAGAAAAATGAGCTACTTTGGTCACATACTAAGAAACGAGAAATACGAATTGATGCGGCTGGTCATACAAAGGAAGGTGGAAGGCAAAATATGACCGGGAAGAAGACGCACGTCCTGGTGGAAGAATACAATGGAGTGGGAAAACGTCAATAGAACCTTTCAGAACGGCTGCAGATAGAGTCAAATGGGCCACGATGATCGCCAATGTCCTTAAAGATGGGACACGTTAAGAAGAAGAATAGAAAAAACATAACAAATACACGTAAATAGATAACAGCTGGGATATACGTAACAACAAAAGCAATAAACATATTAAGATAATAGCATCAAAATCATGTGTAAATACCCAACAGTATACGTAGAACATTCCCAAAAAAATATATACGTAGAATCATAAAAAAAATTAGAAAAAAGGTTATCTAAACACTAATTCAGCTCAACGAAGAAAATAAAAAAGTAATGTTATAATTTTCCAATTACTTTATATGAAATTAGTTTAAAACTTACCTGGAGAATCAGACGATGATATATGTATTAGATTTGTTGTCAAAATAAATCCAAAAATTATGACTAGTAAATTGTTAAACATATTTTCATCCTCAGCAGCTTGGTGCGAAAGGATAAGTGTAGATAACTGTAAAATACAAGTTTTAGACCGAAGGCAAGAAAAGTCGATAAGGATTACAATGGACTATTAATTTGCATTTATATTTATTAAGACAGCAACCCACAGTAAATGTTTATTTTTAATTAAATACACCGTATTTATCGATATTAAAATTAATTTAATTGAAGTGTGTCGAAAAACCAAAAATAAACAAAAATCGCAATTTTCTGGTTTGTACGCACATCTATTGCCTCATAATAATAATACCGTTGAAAATTCTATTTATTATTTTTTTAAAATTATATTTAAAATAAAATAAAATTGCCCTTTTTATTAATTTTATAGGTAACTAAACTCACATTAAAGCGATATATTGTTTTCCGGCCTGTAGCGAATCGGCGACCTGCAAATGTGGCAGACATTATCATTTATGTCGACATTACACATACTGTGTTTATTGTGTCTGTACAAGTTACCATCCTAATGGGCAACTTTTAGCAACTATAGTAAGTTGATAGACTTAGGTAATTGTTGAAATCTAAATATATTTCCCGTTAAATTACAACAAACCTAGAGAAAAATTTGTTCTAGGATACTAACCTGATATCAAAAATCAACTATATACCCAGCAATCATCTCTTCGCCAGTTCAAACAGTACAATCATCAGTAGCTTGACAACCCTTTCTGGGTCCTGGCTTGTTCTAGGATTTTCCGCCATTCTCTTCTGTTCTTTGGTTTGTTTTTCCAGTTGGTAATCTTAAGTGTTTTCAGATCTTGTTTCACTTGTTCCATGTATCTAATTTTGGGTCTTCCCTTTGACCTTCTCCCTACTGGTGTTTGCCTCATTATATGTTTTGGCGTTTCAGTCTCCAACATCAGTTCAACATGGCCCATCCAACGCAGACGTCCAATCTTTATGGATGTTACGATCTCTTATACACTGTGTCCGTAAAGTATGGAACAAATTCTTTTTTAGCTAAACAGAACATTTTGAGAAATAATCCTAAAACAGGTCGATTTTTGATTTTAATTTACCGTATTTTAAAATAATATTCTAATATACAGGGTGAATTACTTTCTAGTAATGACGTCACCGTCATTTTTTTTTAAATGGTTCACCTCCATTTTGTCTCTATTTTCAGATTACACTAGCTAAGCTGATTAAAAAAATGTATCACATGTTGATTCAAATTGGTACAGAGTGAATGAATACAGGGTGGTAAATTCAGAATATTATCAAAAATACTTATTGTCTAGCGGACAGAATATGATGAAATACATGATTTTATAAATGTTCGATATGTTCAAACTGCAGCCCTTGCTGTATTTTACAGTAACCCAAACGTTGTACAAATTCTTGTTGAACCTTGTTTATTGTCTTTAGAAATATTGTTTATTGCTGTCCGAATTCTCTGTTGCAATTCTTGAATATTTGCTGGTGTCATTTGCTACACAACATTCTTCAGATGGTCCCACATAAAATAATGCAAAGGATTGAAATCTGGTGACCTCGCTGGCCATTCAATAGGTCCACGTCACTACTCAAAACTTTCATCAAAATCTCCAGGATTACGTCTGCTAGGAAACAAATTGCGAAAAGTAAGTATGACATTTGTCACAATACCTAAGAAACATCGTCCAAAGACATGCGGTGATTATCGGACAATAAGTCTGATGAGTCACGTTTTGAAGATCTTCATGTGAGTAATACACAGCAGAATTTACACGCTGTTAGAGGACAGAATTAGCAATACTCAATTTGGTTTAGGAGTGGCTTGGGTACAAGAGAAGCCTTGTTTAGTATACAGGTGCTAGTAGAGAGATGCAGAGATATAAATCAAAATGTGTACATTTGTGCAATCGATTTTGAAAAAGCTTTTGACGAAGTCCAACATAACAAAATGCTAGAAATATTGGAAACAGCTGGATTGGACGATAAAGATCTACAAATAATTACAAATCTATACTGGCATCAAGTGGCAAGAATAAAGGTTGAACAAGAACTGTCGGATGAAATAAATATAAAAAGGGGAGTGAGACAAGGATGTATATTGTCGCCTAAACTTTTTAACTTATATTCGGAGGAAATATTTAAGGAAGCCTTAATGGAGACAACCGAAGGTATTATTGTGAATGGAGTAACAGTCACCAATATTAGATATGACGACGATACCTTAGTCCTTGCCAATTGCGGATAAGACCTTCAAAATCTAATGAACAAAATAAAACAGACTTGTGATCAGTATGGATTAAAACTCAACATTAAGAAAACTAAATATATGATGGTTAGCAAACAAAATTATATACAGGATGATGGTATAAAAGTCGGAGATGCCACACTGGACAGAGTAGAGAAACTCGTGTATCTTGGCAGTAATATCAATGAGAGCTGGGATACAACCGCAGAAATTAAAAGCCGAATAGAACAAGCCCAAGCTGCCTTTGTAAAAATGAGAAACGTACTTTGCAGTCACGATCTTAGAATTGACCTTAGAGTTCGTATGACATCTTGCTACATCTTTCCTGTCCGGCTGTATGGAGTGAAAGCGTGCACGAATTGCAGCCCATACATTTACCTTTTGCGAGTATTGTGTATAATGCTCACGCATCCAGTGGGCGTTTTCTTTTGCCCAGTATCTACAATTCTGACGGTTAACCTCGCCATTTAACGTGAAAGCGGCCTCATCAGAAAAAATTATGTTTTGTACCAAGAGAGGTACAAAATCATTGCTTCGTAAAATTGCATTCTTCTATCTGGACCATCTTCGTTTACAAGTTTGATTTTATGAGGATGCCATTTTTCAACTTTTAATAGTTTGTGTACCGTTGTTTTACTAACACCGATATCGCGACTAACTTTACGAACAGAAGTGTGCGCATCTTCTTCAAAACTAAGTAAAACATCTAATGCTGTATCAGCATTTGCAGAGGGACGAACTGATTTCCGTGCATTTTCAACCGTACCAGTTTCTCGAAATTTCTGTTCAATCTTACTGTTGAACGCGTTATAGGTCTCTCTGGATATTTATCATAGTTTATCATATTTATCAAAGTTTATGGTTGCAACAGAATGGTCCACCTCCACATTATGCTGTAGATGTTAGAAGGTAGGTAGACGTGGACCTGTTGAATGGCCAGCGAGGTCACCAGATTTCAATCCTTTGGATTATTTTATGTGGTGCCATCTGAAGAATGTTGTGTATCAAACGAAACCAGCAAATATTTAAGAATTACAACAGAGAATTCGAACAGCAATAAACAATATTTCTCAAGACACAATAAACAAGGTTCAACAAGAATTTGTACAACGTTTGGGTTACTGTTAAATACAGAAAGGGCTGCAGTTCGAACATTTATAAAGTCATGTATTTCATGATTTTTTGATGCATGATTTTCATTTATAAAGTCATGTATCATATTCTGTCCGCTAGACAATAAGTATTTTTGATAATATTGTGAATTTAACTAGCGCGTTATTTTATGAACACACACAAAACTATTGTATTTTTGTCCACCCTGTACCGATTTGAATCAACATGTGATACATTTTTGGAATCAGCTCAGCTAGAGTAATCCGAAAATTGAGACAACATGGGGGTATTCCATTAAAAAAAAATGACGGTGATGTCATTACTCGAAAGTAATTCACCCTGTATATTAGAATATTATTTTAAAATACGGTAAATTAAAATTAAAAATCGACGTGTTTCCGGATTATTTCTTAAAATGCTCTGTTTAGTTAAAAAATAATTTGTTCCATACTTTACGGACACAGTGTATATGTGTCTAATGATTTTTCGTTCAAATGTACCTAATAGGTTCTCATCGCTTTTCGACAGTGTCCACGTCTCTGATCCATATACAAGGACCGGTTTTATCAGTGTCTTGTATATTTTGCATTTGGTTTTTCTTTTTAGATCTTAGATGTTTAATTAGTCCATTATATGTTTTATTAGCGACATGTATTCTTCTCTTATTTTCACAGTAGAAGAATTATTTCGCGTAGCAGCCGACAGAGAAAGGTTTCAGGAAATTGTAAACATGATGACGGCCAACGTCTGAATACGGACACGGCACCCAAAGAAGAAGAAGATTCTTCTCTTAACTTCTTCACTGATATTGTTATCTGCGGTAATTAGTGAACCTAGATATGTAAAACTTTTCACGCTTTCGATGTTATAGTCTCGTATTATCAGATTGTGTAGGTTTCTTTGGCCTGTCGATTTATTGGCCTTCATGTATTTGGTTTTTATTTCGTTAATGTTTAGGCCACTGTTTTGTGCCGCCCTTTCTATCGCATTAAATGCTTCTATCATCTCTCTTTCGCTTCTAGCTATGATATCAACATCATCTGCAAATGCCAATATTTGTACACTTTTTGTTATTATTGTTCCTCTGGTGTTGACTTTTAACTCCCTAATTATTTTCTCTAATGTGATGTTGGATAGAATACAGGATAGGGCATCTCCCTGTCGTAGGTCCGTTCTTACATGGATTGTATCTGTTAGTTCGTTTTGAATTCGAATTTTGCTTTGTACTCTAAGTGTTTCTTTTACTATATCAATAAGTTAAGTAGGTATATTTAACTCTTTCAGTGCATGGATCAGAAACTCTCGATGGATGCTATCATAGGCACTCTCAAAGTCAATGAAAAGATTATGTGTGTCTATATTAAATTCACTAGTTTTTTCCAAGAATTGCCTCAAGACGAAGATCTGATCTATTGTGGACTTCTGCCTGCGGAAACCACATTGATATCCGCCAACTATTTGTTCCACATATGGTCTCAATCGATCATACACAATATTTGACAGTATTTTATATGCCACAGTAGCGTTATTGGCCGGTAGTTTTTGTATTGAAGCTGATCTCCCTTTTTATGTAGTGGGATAATTACGCCGGTATTTCATTCTTGTGGCAGTTGTTTATTATTCCATATGTTCACTATTAGTTCGTGTATCGCATTCAATAGGGAGTCTCCACCATCCTTTATTAATTCTCCGCTAATGTTGTCTAATCCAGGTGACTTGTTGTTTTTCAGTCTTCTCTTCTTCTTCTACGGCACTACAGCCCAAAATGAGCCTTGGCCTCCTTTATTTTTTGCCTCCACCCTTGTCTGTCTATGGCTGCTCTTCTCCATACACGGACTCCTAAAAGTGCTTGTGCGTCGCTGCTTACTGTGTCTTCCCAGCGCTTTCTTGGCTTTCCAACTGGTCTCTTTCCCTGCATTCTGGCGTTCAGTGCTCGTTTTGGTAGCCTATCCTCTCCCATTCGTATCACATGTCCGGCCCATTGCAATCTTTGTATTCTAATGAAGTCTGACAGGGGTGTTTCCTTATACAGTTGATAGAGCTCGTTGTTATATCGAATTCTAAAGATTCCGTTTTCCCTCACAGGTCCTAGTATTCTCCTCAGTACTTTTCTTTCGAATGTGTCGAGTTTGTTTTTGGATGTTTCTTTCAGGACCCATGCTTCGCTGCCATAACATGCTATTGGCCGAATTAAAGTTTTATAGATTCTCATCTTTGTATTTCGGTGGACACTTTTAGACCGAAATATATGGGAGAGGGCAAAATAAGCTTTGTTTGCCTGCGTTATCCTTTTTCGTATTTCTCCATCCTCTGCTCCATCGGCATATATTTCTACTCCCAGGTATGTAAACTTTCCAACCGTTTCAATGCCATCTTCATGTATAATGTTTTGTGGGATTATATTTCTTCTCGTCTGTACCATTATTTTTGTTTTTTCTGTGTTAATTTCCAGACCTAGCCTTTTCGTTTGTGTTTTTAACTCTGCGTATGCTTCCTGTGCTCCTGTTGATGTCCTACTCATAATATTAATATCATCGGCGTAGGCAGCCAGTTGAACCGTTTTGTTGGTCAGTAGGTTTTCTCGTCCAGTTTGCATTTGCCTAACCGCATACTTAAGTGCCAGGTTAAACAATGTTGGTGCCAGCCCATCTCCCTGCTTTAGTCCCTGCGAGATTTTGAAAAAGTCTGTCCGGTTGTTTTGTATTCGTACACATGCCTGAGTTTCATCCATTGTGGCTTTAATGAGTCTAATTAGCTTATGTGGTATTGCTTATTCTGCCAATATATAGTATAGTCTGTCCCTTTTGACTGAATCGTATGCCTGTTTGAAGTCTACAAACACGTTGTGAACATCAATGTCGTGTTCCCACGATTTGCTCAAGACCTGCTTGACTGTAAATATTTGATCCATTGTCGATCTTCCCCGTCTGAAGCCCGTCTGATATTCTCCAATAATATTTTCTGCTAGTGGTTGGAGTCGCTGGTTTATAATATACGTGAGGACTTTATACGCTGTACATAGTAGAGAAATTCCACGGTAGTTTTTGCATTGGAGTTTGTCTCCTTTTTTATAGATTGGGCATACTATACTTTTCTTCCATTCGTCGGGTATTTTCTCTTCTTGCCATATTTCTTTGATAAGCGCGTGGATATGACTTGATAGGTGGTTGCCACCTACCTTATACAGTTCTGCTGGAATCTCGTCAACTCCAGGGGCTTTATTGTTTTTCTGGGCCTTAATAGCTTCGAGAACTTCCTCTATGGTTGGAGCTTGTACTTCAACTTCGTTCTCTTCTACATGGTTCGTACCCATTTCATCTTCCATATCTACTTGTGTTCCAAGTAGGGTCTGAAAATAATGCTTCCAGGTTTCTGTGACTTTCTGTTGGTCACTGATTATTTGCCCACTTTCATCTTTGCATAGGCTTGTTTGAGGTTTATATCCACTTTTTATCTTTTTTAGGTATTCGTAAGCTCCTCTAATTTCGTTTTTTTTTTTTGAAATTTTGTTCCATTTCTTCTATTTGTCCATTTTCATAAGCTCTCTTTTTGTTTCTGCATATCTTGTCTGCTTTCCGTCTTGCGACTTCAAATGATGTTCGTCTTTCCCGTGTTCTTCTTGTTATGTACATTTTGTGCGCTTCGTTTCTTTCTTCTATCGCTTGCCTGCACTCGTCATCAAACCATGTTCCTCTTCTCTTCTTTTTCTTGTTTCCCACGGTGGACGCTGCTGCTGTCAGCACTGCTGTTTTGATATTATTCCATTTGCTCTCTATGGAGTGCAGTTCTTGTGTCCTTAGCTCATTTGTGACTTCTTGCTCGAACTTCTCTCTACATTCCTGAGTCTTCAGTTTTTCCAGGTCTAGTTTGTTTGTTCTTTGTTGTCTTTCGTTTCTTTCTCTGTTAACTCTGCACCTAAATTTGGTTTGCAGTAAAAGATGGTCTGATCCACAGCATGCTCCTCGTCGTGTTCTCACATCAGAGATACTACTGGCTGTCCTTTTGTCTATCATCACATGGTCAATTTGATTGGTTGTGGTTCCATCTGGTGAGATCCACGTCATTTTGTGTATATCTTTATGTGGGAGTATGTGTTTTCAGTCTGTTAACTGCTTATTGCATTTCAGCTACTGAAGGGGGGAGGTTGGTTGTCTGGTATCTGTTTGATCCAGTATAATTTCATCATATAGTGGATCTTGGTTTTTCCAATCTTTTTTTTTTGAGGAATTATGTCCATCTTTGCAGTATTTTACTCTGTTGAGTTACTATATCTCCTTCTCTGTCTCTAGACATCATTGTTCTTAGTTTAAATTCTTTTCTACTTTTGTTAAGTTTTTGCTAGAATTTTCTGTTTTCTGATGGTTTATTTAGTTCTTCTGTTTCTTGGATTTCTTTTTCTATGTGTTCTCTTTTTTTTCTGCGATGTATTTTCTTCTCTTCTCTTCTAAGCATTCTATATTCCTCCTCTGCCTTTCGTGTTCTATGCCGTTGTTGTAGTCGTTGATATGCATTATTTTTCCTCTCTATTATATTACAACACTCTTCATCGAACCACTGTCCTTCAGTTGATTTGGGCTTTTTTTGTAGACCTAGAATCTCTTTAGCCGCGTCTTGTATGGTGTTTTTACACGCTTCCCATTCTCTGTTTATATCCTCGTGCTTGTGTCTATTTTCTAGCCTTCCTTTTATATATTCTTTGTATTTTGCATTTTTGCTGTTGTCTGCTAAGTTTTTTATTTCATATTTTTTATGGGGGACTGGAACTCGGTCTCGGATACATTTTGTACATATGAACAAATATTTTTCATTACCATATTTCAGAGATATCACTCCGGGGTTAACGAGGATTCTGAAAAGTGTTGAAAATAGCTTTGGTAATAATAATAACAACATTAAGCTTAATGTGGCTTGTAGATCAGCCCTAACAATTAATAATCTTTATTCTAAGATAAAAGATAAGACTCCCATAGATATGGTTAGTAACATTGTCTACAACATTCCATGCCTCTCTTGCAGCAATTCCTACATCGGCCAAATATCTCAATTATTGAAATCACGTATTACACTACACAAAAGTGATTCTCGACTTCACCCTGACCGCTGTGCATTAGCGAAACATGTCCATTCCACTGGTCATCTCATGGACTATACCAACACTACAATTCTCCACCGTGAGAACAATAAGTCTAAAAGAGAGTTCATTGAAATGTCTTATATTTTCCTTTCGTAACGATTTCTTTACCGAGAGTCACGAAATTATCCTCAGAAATTGATCGCATAACTTAAAATATCAAAACACAACGGAAATTAAGACGTAGATTATTGATTTGAAAACGTAGTACATCGGGAGGCTTAAATCAAAGAATATCGAGCAACACACGCAGCTGCGAAATAGATAAACAACTCTAAAATGGTTTTTATTACTTATCGACGCTGAAAAGAACGAAATATTATTTAAGTTTTTATACTTACGATAAAAAGACACATTAAAAATATTCTTCGATTTTTGAAACATATATGAGGGGATTTCAATATATTATATATACGAGGGGTTTTAAATATATTTTAAAGAATCAATGAATTGCAAATGCTACAATTGTATTGACATTTGATAAATGTTTTTAATTTGTTTGTGAAACAAGTTTTAAATTTACTTATCACTGATACTGTTATCTCATTAAAAAAGCTAAACTGTCAACTCAATAAAAATGAATCAAATTTAATCAATATACTACCACCAGATATTTTTAATACATTTAAGAATATGTGTTTAAAACAAAGTGAATATATTTTTAACAAAACTAACAATAGGAACACCAAAAAGATTAATAAATTACTTTTAAAATCAAATATGATACTAAAAATAAATTGGAGAGATCTTGGGTCGAAAATTTAACTAACGTCGGAATACCTAACGACGTACAGGAGGTTTTCAGTTTAGGAGATAACTTTGCAGTTCCTATTCATAATAAAAACGAAATTCCTGTATCTGATATCATATGTTCGATTGAAAATTCAGTTTCTAATTTAAATGCAACCTCTCAACATCAAATAAGAACAAAATGCTGTAATATCTTATTAAATTCAAAGACTTTTTGAGTTTTTAAATTATATAAAATCAAAAGACTTTTTGAGAGAAAATCCTAATGTAGTTGTATTAAAGACTGATAAAACTAACAAAACCATATATCATAAACTTAGAAATGATCCTACCAATATCTTCCAAAAAAGAAATAATGCTCTTATTGACAGATGGGATAAAAGTGGATATATATCACCAAATACAGCAAAATCACTTAAGATACACAACGCTATTCCACCAAAAATTTATGGTTTACCTAAAACACACAAGGAGAACATAACTCTACGTTCTATCATTTCCTGCATTCAATCACCCTTCGAAAATCTTTCAAAGTTCTTGAAAAACATTATCTCTAATGTCATAAATAAAAATCCTTATTATATTAAAGATTCTAATCATCTTATTTCTAAAATTAAAAACATTCACGTACCAGATAACTATAAATTAATCTCTTTAGATGTCGTTTCACTATACACTAATATCCCAGTAAAACTTGCCCCTGACATCATTAAAAAGAAGTGGAATGACATAAAAGAATACACTAACATCCCATTGCAAGAATTTCAATCATCTGTAGAGTCAACGTTAAACTCAACATACTTTTTATATAAGGACGAAATATACCAACAAATGGATGGATGTGCAATGATGGGTGTAAGTATTTCTAGTATCATTGCCCAACTGGTTCTGGAAGACTTGGAAAAATCTGTCATGAGTCATTTAGATTTTATTGTACCATTCTTCTACCGCTATATCGATGACTGTATCGGTGCTATTCCAACAAATAAAACAACCGAAATTTTAGGTATTTTCAACAGTTACCATCCAAAATTAAATTTCACTATAGAAATTGAACAAAATAATAAAATAAATTTTCTGGATATCACCTTACATCGCATTAACAATACAGTTAAAACGATGTGGTTTACAAAAGAAACATGGTCTTCACGATATCTTAACTACAATTCCCATCATCCATTTTCCCATAGAAAGTCTGTAATTATAAGTCTCGCTGATAAATCTATAAAACTAACAAATCCAGAATACAGACCAACTGCAATAAAAAAAGCAAAAAATGCCCTTCTAAAGAATGCGCATATCCCGAACATCTAATCGAAACTATTTTCAAATCAAGACTAATAAATTGTATAACAATACAAATAACAACAAACCCAACAGTATCATGACCACTTATACAACTTTTCCATATAGAAAAGGTTTATCCGAACAACTAACAAATATTTTAGCCAAACATAATATAACAGTGGTCCACAAAGGCAACAACCTCTTAAATAAATATTTCACAAAACTAAAAACACAAACTACAAAACTTAAAAAATCACATGTTGTTTACGAGATACCATGTACTAACTGTGAAGGTATATATATCGGTCAAACCAGTCAACTGGTTTAATCTAGAATTCGTTCTCACAAATATGATACGAACAACGTCACTGTACTCACAAAACATGAAAGCGGGAAGAAGCTTAAATTTGATTTTGAAAACATCAAAATTTTAAAAACAGAACAAAACAAAAAGAAAAGGGAGATATATGAAACAATAGAACAATAGAAATAAAAAGAAATACCAACGCAATAAATGACAAAAAAGATATATATATATATATATATATATATATATATATATATATATATATATATCTTTTATGTCTATAACGGATCTACCCCCAATATAGTTCCAGCATGATTCCAGTTCCGACCCCAGACATGCAGAGTGAAGTTTAGAGAGTTTCAGATAACTTTTTCGGTGTCTAAAATATAAAGTCAAGATAGACATTTAACAAAAAATAATAATTGCTTTCATTGTTTAAAAAGATAATTGTTTTTATTTGTAATAATTTTTATATTTGCCACAGTTTATACGTCAGTAACATTTGTAAGCTTTTGTAGCATCTCCTGAGTTTGTAAATCAGTAGAACACATGTAAGTTTTCTTTATTATTTTGGTAAGAATCTTTGTAGCTAATATAGCATTTTTTGTGCTGTCTGTATTTGTGTAACTGTTTGTGGTATGACACAAAAATAAATGTTAAATTTTGTCATATAGTAACTAATAAAAGACAACGGCTTAAAGTTTTGTTACGTTTTGTCCTGGAATTAAGGGATTGTGTAAACCAGTTTATGTCTCTAGGTAAAAATTTTAGACGGTCAGTTTCACTTGGTTTCACTTTTGTTGTAAAATTGGAGGCATATACAACGTGTATTACTAATTGTGAATAATTATTATTGTGCTTTGAAAACGCCGAAAATAAGCAATGTTTCAACTTGAATAAAACCTTACAAACAGCTATCTATGGATATGGATAAAATGTATTGCTCATGTTGTGGCAAAACCGTAAGTACATAGTATTATTTTTTATTTTATTTTAAAAATTTACACGGTGGTACAAACAAAGATTTTAAAATTGGAGATTATGTTTAATAAAAGTACCGACACAAGGCTAGTTCGCAATAAATCGATGTTTTTTTCTTTTTTCAAGCATGCTTTAAACTCCTTGCGATAAAAAATAGGATACCTATTTAAAATTCAAATCATTCAATAGTCTACTGAAAGGTCGCCAACATTTTTTTTCTACCGATAGCATAGTTTGCTTCAATTTTGCTAAAAACAAAAACATATCATATATGATTTAATTTATGCTCACAGTAATTTTTCTCCAGTCCTAGCTCCACTAGATGTTATAAAAACAATAGAGAACATTTACCAGAACAACAATATGGAAGTCAAAATAGATGACCAGCTTACAGATCCAATAGATATGGGCAATGGAAAAAGACAAGGAAACTCGCTTAGTCCAACGCTATTCAATCTAATCATGGATGAAATCATCAATACTATTAATAAAGGAAGATGATACAAAATGGGGAACAAAGAAATCAGAATACTCTGCTATGCAGATGATGCGGCCCTAATTGCATCCAATGAAGACGATCTACAAAGACTAACCCATAGATTCAACACAAGGGCAAAGGACTTTAATATGGTGATCTCTACACAGAAAACTAAAACAATTGTAATCAGTAAAGAACCAATTAGATGTAAACTGGAAATCGACGGTATCAGCATTGAGTAAGTAATGGAGACAAATTACATAGGAATTACACTGTCTAGCTACGGAGATGTGAAGAAGGAAGTGAAAAATCAAGTACAAAAGGCTAATAAAATAGCAGATTGTCTTAATAACACGATATGGCGCAATCCCCACATTAATACCGACGTGAAATCAAGAATCTACAAAGCAACAATAAGACCAATAATGACATACACTTCAGAGACAAGACCGGATACCTCCAAAACTCAGCAACTACTAGAAACAGCGGATATGCGTTTACTGAGGAGAATTACAGGAAACACACTGAGGGATCGAATGAGGAGTGAAGAGATTAGAAGAAAATGCAATATACCAGAAATAAATGAGTGGACACTGAACAGAAAAAAGGAATGGAACGAACACATAAACAGAATGGAAGAGACCCGATAAGTCAGAATAGCGAGGGACAAATCACCAAGAGGTAGAAGAAGTATCGGGCGACCACGCAAAAGATGGAGTGATAACCTCCAATAGAGGCATTAATCGACATTGAACAAGCATTTTGCTTATAAAAAAGAAGAAGAAGAAGCATTTTTTCTTTAAATGTAAACAGAAAAGACCAAGAGCCTCTTATAAATATTTGGTGGTTCTTCCTTCTTGCATAGTCATTTCTTGACATTTCCAAGATTACTACACCGATTTTTATTTGATTTAATTTTAATATTTTAATTGTTTTGCAAATACGGTTCAGAAATAAACTAAAAAAGTTTATTTCTACAATTTTAGATGTTAAAAATGGGTACAACTATAGAATATTTATATTCTTTTTTAGATTTCATCTGAAAAAAAAATTTCAAATAGATCAGCATGTCAGAACAGCGAAATATTTAGCTAAAAAAGTAAAAACCACATCCTGTGAAAAATATCAACCTTCAGTGTTCAAGTGCTTTCAGTCAAGTTCCAAAAAACAAACCGAAGAAGAAACTTTTAACGAAGAATTATGTCATGCATTGGTATATTCTAATATATCGCTTTCAAAATTATCTAATGAAAACTTTAGTTCTTTTTTAAAAAAATATTGCAAACAAAACATTCCCAGTGAACGAACTCTAAAGAGAAATAATGTCAATTTGTTATACTCCTCAGTTATCCACAACATAAAATCCGAAATAGGTAATAATTACTTTTACATATGTGTGGACGAAACCAATGAATCGTCAGGAAGATACATTGTGCACTTATTGATTGGTGTACTTAGAAACCTTTCCAAAATCGTATTTCATTTCCCGTAAGCAAGTAGAAAAAACCAACGCTCTAACAATATCACAATTTTTACAAAAAGCATTGGCAAACTTTTTTCTTCCTGCTGCTGTGCCTAATCATAAATTATTGCTTATTTTATGTGATGCCGCAGACACGATACCAAATATGGTGAAAGCAGGACAAAATTTAAAAATATTTTGTCCAAACTTAATACATGCCACTTGTTTAGCACATGGAATAAACAGAGTTGCAGAGGAAGTAAGAAAAAAATTTCCACCAGTTAACAGTTTAATAGCGAGCGCCAAAAAGGTATTCCTGAATAATCACGTCTAAGAATACAATGTTACTGTATTGTACAGAGATATGCTTCCTGCTATTCCACTGCCACCGCAACCCATTTTAACACGTTGGGGAACATGGTTGGAAGCAGCTAATTTCTATGCTGATAATTTTGTTGATTTAAAAAAATAATTAACCTTTTAACGGATGATAGTTGCCAATCTTTTTCAAAATAACATCCTCCAACAGCAACTGTCATTCATAAAATCAAATTATAGTTTTGTCCAGAAAACTATAACTCAATTAGAATCCTCCAAATGATCATTGTTAGAGAGTACAGTTTTAATAAAAGAATTTGAGTCATTGTGTCAAAACGTTAAAGGTACTATTGGTAAAGAAATTTTTCAAAAATTTAAAGTAACCATGGAAAAAAATAATGGTTACCAGGTTTTTTCTGAAGTGGTTCAAGTACTAGCTGTGACATTTTCCGAACCACTTACTTTAGAACCATCTATTATGGCAAATTTGAAAAATGCCCCAGTTACATCAGTTGATGTCGAAAGAAGTTTTTCTATTTACAAATATATGTATTCAGATAGACGCCATAAGTTTTTATTAAAAAATTCATGTGTTAATATATTGTTACCACAATTCAAAATAATATTTATATGTTAAAATAATTGTATATGTTATGTATTTATATTATTGTAAGTATTTTTGTACATACAAAAAAATTGTATAATGTATATTGTAAATACTGCATATTTATGCGCATATTTCATACTTTTTTATTTGCATTTTATTTGCCTAGTCTAGTAATGATTAATAAAGAAATATTTAATTTCCATAATATCGTTCATAATGATTGATGTGAGAAAACATCATTATCATTCTGCCTTTACAACCCTGGGTAGGTCCTAGCCTTCCTAAGAATTTCTCACCAGTCGTCTCTATTCATTGTCTTCCTCTGCCAAGCTGACGAATTGGACTATCAAGGAGCGTTTTTCTAGCTGGGTCATTTTGTTTCATTCGCATTACATGCCCTATACACCTCAGACGTCCTATCTTAATATGTTTTACGATATCTGGTTCCTGGTATATTCTATAAAGTTCGAAGTTGCATTGTCTTCTCCGCACTCCATTGTCATTCACTGCTCCATAGATTCACCTTAGTAGTTTCTTTCGAAACATCCTAACATGTTTTTATTACTTTTTGTTAGAGTCCAGGTCTCTGAATCATATCTTAATACTGGGAGAATTATTGATTTGTAGAGTTTTATTTTTGTGTTTCTCGATATACTCGTGGATTTAAGGAGGAGATTAAGCCCAAAGTGGCATCTGTTGTCCGTGCAAATTTTGCGGTTTATCTCTGCGGTAGTATTATTTTCAGTGTTAAGGAGCGCTTCCAGGTATACAAATTCGTTCACTGCTTTGATGACATCCTTTTCTATAACAAGTGGTCGTAGGATTTGTGGTTGCAAGCTTATTTTGATATACTTCGTGTTGTTGGTGTTTATTATTAAACCCGTTTTTGTAGCTGATTCTTTTAATGCTACATATTATGTCTCTCGTACAGCGTTTTCCGTTCTACCAACAAAATTGATATCTTCAGCATAGGCAAGCATTTGCACTGATTTATCATATATTAAACCAATGTTTGTGATTTGTGACATAAGTATTACTTTTTTCAGAGCCAGATTAAACAGTATACAGGAGAGAGAGTCTCCTTGGCGCAGTCCGTTTTTTTTTGTTTTAAAGGTTCAGACAGTTCCCCCGGAATTCGTACTCTACATTCAACTTTTTCGTGAGCTAGTTTTGTAAAATTTACCCACTGATTTGGTATTCCCAGCTCTTTCATTGCTTTGAACATTTCTCTTCTATTCACAAAGTCGTAGGCTGCTTTGTAGTCTATAAATATGTGATGAGTATCAATGCCATATTCCAGTGTTTTTTTTTAAATTTATTTCATGGTTGCAATCTGATGAATTGTTGATTTACCACCTCTGAATCCAGCCTGGTATTTTTTAACTATTCGTTCTGCATATGGTGCCATACGGTGATATAGTGCCTATGTATTCTGAAAAATATTTTGTACGCTGCATTTAGAAGCGTAATTCCTCTGTGGAGCCAGTGGAGCAAGCAGGCTTTCGTAAGGGTTTTAGCACTATCGATCACTTGCAAACAATTCGGACCATTATTGAAAAAACAATAGAGTACAACATACCACTACATCTGGCATTTGTCGATTATCACAAAGCATTCGACAGTATCGAGAAATGGGCTTTCTTAACAGCATTGGACGACGCCAGAGTAGATTCAAGATATGCTGCCCTCCTTAAGAATATATACGATGATGCTACTTTTCACGTAAAAATAGATGATGATCTGGAAACTATGAAAATAGACTTTGGCAAAGGTGTGAGACAGGGCGACACCATCTCACCCAAGTTATTTACTTTGGCATTAGAAAATGTTTTCAAACAACTAAATTGGGCCGAAAATGGATTAAAAATAGATGGAGAATATCTAAACCATTTGCGTTTTGCAGACGACATAGTACTAATAAGCACAGATATCCATGAACTAAAATCAATGCTACAAGATTTAAATCACAAATCGAATCAAATAGGATTAAAAATGAATCTCGACAAATCAAAGATATTAAGCAACAGCCTAGAAAACATCACGATAAATAACATCAATATAGAAAAGGTAGAACAATATATATATATATATATATATATATATATATATATATATATATATATATATATATATATATATATATATATATCTAGGACATGCAATTAAAAACGAAAAGGAAAATCAAGCCCTAGAAATCAAAAGAATAACACAATTATCATGGGCTGCTTTTGGTAAGTTGAGCTTCATTTTAAAAGACAGAAAAATCACAATTCACTTAAAACGAAAAACCTATGACACTTGTATACTACCAGTTGCAACTTATGGATTGGAAACTATTGCAATAACAACGAAAATGGCAGAACAATTAAGAGTAACTCAACGGGTCATGGAGAGGGCCATGTTAAATATAAGCCTCAGAGACAAAATTCCTAACACCGAAATACGTCGAAGAACTAAAGTAACCGACATCATGGGGAAAATAGCGACATTGAGATGGCAATTGGTAGCACATGTAGCAAGACAAGACACCAACAGATGGTCTCACAAAGTGACATTTTGGAGACCTCGAGAAACAAAAAGAAGCGTGGGAAGACCTAAAAAGAGATGGATAGACGATATAACTGCTGTAGCTGGAAAGCAGTGGATGAGAATTGCAAAAGATAGGGAAGCGTGGAAGCAATTGGAGGAGGCCTATGTCCAACATTGGATAAATGAAGGCTGAAGAAGAAGAAAAATTCCTCTGTGGTTAGAGTATTCAAAGAATCTCCTTTTTTGTGAATGGTGCAAAATATTTCAATATTCCAATCTCATAACATGTGATACATATATCAAGCAAGATTATCAATGGTAATTGGAAATTACACTTATTACAAAATCTTGAGGGGTGAAATTTGCTCGATATTTCATTAAAGATATTATAGAATGATTGACAATTACTTGAAAAATTGGATAACTAAAAAAATGTAAAGAAAAAAAAATATATAATAAAAATAAAAATTATTTAAGACGATTCGCCGTGTAAAATGATTTTTTATAAAATTAATTATTTGATAAGGTAAATTTATTGTCAATTCCCTATGTAATGATTAATAAAGAAATATTTAATTTTTATAATATCGTTCATAATGATTGATGTCAGAAAACATTCTATATCGAAATGTAAAACTAATAAAATATCCAGTTTATCGGAATATAGGTGTAAATTAAAAAATTCAGGTGAATCAGTAGCTGATTAATAAACCAAATTAATTACTTAAACAACACTGCGATATTAAATATAAAATCATCGAATTGAAATTTAAATGATCGTTACAGGGATGTGTCGAAGTAACGTGGAAGTTGACAAAACATTTTTAATCAGAATGATTTTGTTTTATTAAGAAATGTGCCAAAAATTTAGATTTACTGGATATGTTAAACTACTTAAATGACTGTCAATTTAAGGTAAGTGTGTTATTTGGTGTTCAAGAAGTAAACTTTAAGTTCACGTCAAGTTTCCTTCAACTTCAAACTATTGTGTCAGTCACAGATCTGTTTTAAAGTATAACCACAGAAAAATAAGCTTCCTCTATAGGCCATTCATAAATCCAGTGGCGCGTCATAAGGGCCCTATTCACACGCGGATCTGTTCACACGCAGATGTGTCCAGCGGACACATCTGTTGTTAGCTATATACAGGCAGATGTGTCTTCATTCACGGACAAATCTTCCAGATCTAGTGGTTTCCGCGTTGTGTATTTATCTGTTTTTCAGTGTGCTATAAATAATAAAAAGCAACTAGTAATAATTAATAGTACATTGTTTACCGGGTAGGAAAAGCTTAACATTCCTGGACGACTGTGAAGATTGCTAAGTCGAGGCACAAGCCGAGACTTAGCAACACAGAGTCCAGGAATGTGGCTTTTCCTACGAGATAAACATACTATTTTTCCGCGAATCGTTTAAAATTCGACAGATATTGATTGATTTAAAAAAAAACGCGATAATTTTATTCCCAAATAAATGGTGCTTTGAAATTCCTAATAAAATTACTTTCGTTACTATGGAAACGTATTGAGGTTAAATTGTCAAACTTGACGCTTATAAATTTAATTTTATGTAGAACACTAAAAACTGTACGGAAATATCATTTCCTTACAGTAAGGAAATGACATTTCCTCACAGTAAGGAAGTCCTGACTTTTTCTTCAAGAAATTTTGACAGGAATGTCAAAATTTCCTGGCGATTTGCGGAAAAGAATATATATCGTCGTTGCGCGAGCAAAATCTGCTATGTGTAGAAAACTAAATTTTACTGGGGAAACATCAAACTGTTTTGTTTGAAAATGGTATGTTGTGTAAGATAGTTGTTTATGGAAGATATTAGTAAAATAATCATATGGTTAATGTAAAAACGTATTTTATTAAGTCTGAAATAGGCACTGAGAGTTTTTTTGTTTTTGTGAAAAAAAAGACATAGCAGATTTTACTTGGGAGATTTTAGTAAATAGCAGATTTTGCCTAATATGTTCAAATAATTTTTGATTTTAATAATTGATTTAAAAATAAAACAAATGAATATTCAACTATGTTTATTGTCAATAAAAAAAGAGAAACAAAAATTAGAAACTTCCAAACGAAACATTAAATTTATTGAAACTTTTTATAGTTTAGTTTGAACTTATTTGTGTCAAACTGTCATAGAATGCTTGACTTTTCCGGTCTATAAATCTTTTGAGATCTTGCAAATTATCATATTTTTGTTTGTCAATAGGTCGTGGACTATCATAAAGCTTAGGTATAGGGTTGGATAGTGTGTTAGGGCGTCTTTGTGGCAGCAAAGCATAGTCCTCAGAATGTCGATGTTTGAAGTATACACACCCATCAGGAATGTATTTGAGTGCTCGTATGTCGACAACTCGTGGATCTCCTACAGACTTTCTCGGTCTTATGCTTATGTGAGATGGCGTCCATATTGGAGCATGAACCCAGATTTCAGTGTCGAGTGAACCGAGTCTACTTTCATCATGGTATGACCAGATTCAAGTATGATCTGCTCAATTGTAACTTTCATTCCTTGGCCAGATCACTTGAGCACTACACAAAACTTTGTTTCGGGTCTGATAATTGCAACCATCGGATACCAAAACGAACTCTGTATAACTACGCGGACAGTTACGAATGAAGTCCACAATCTCTCTCTCTTCAATCCTGACCCCCCAGGGGGAGTGTAGTGGTCGACGTGATGTCGTGTATTGTCCGTCTCCAGAGATCTCTGTCTCTGGTCATTTCTTTTAATTCATGCATTTACGGTAACCTACTAAAACAGATGTATAGTGGGATGTTGAATTCCCTAGATTTCTCGATTATCTGTCTTATATTCAGCAGGTGTTCTCGAGTGCCTCTACCTTTGGTAAATCCAGTTTGCTCTTGTGGAATTTCTCTTTGAAGGAATGTTTTCAGTCTCTCATTGATTATATGTAGCATTATCTTGCTGGCATGGGATATAAGAGAGATAGTTCTATAATTGTCGCATTTATGGAAGCTGCCTTTTTTATGTATGGTCGTTATTGTAGATTCTGTCCAGTCTTCAGGCCATTGTTTGGAATGCCATATTTGGTTACAGAGTAGATGCAGTAACTTTACGCCGGTTTCTTCTGTGGCTTTAAGCATTTCTGCTGTTATCATATCTGGACCTGGTGCTTTGTTATATTTGAGCTTTTTGATAGCCTGTCTTACTTCATTTTCGAGTATATCAGGTTCTTCTTCCACCTCGTCAGAGATTTGGCTAACAAGCTCTTGGCGTTGATCATCTTTATATAGGTCCCTGCAATACGATCTCCATGTCTCCGCTATGTCTTCTCTGTTTGTTCTCAGGGTTCCAGTGTTATTTTCAATGGCCCAAGTTCTGGCTCGGAAGTCTCATGTCAGGTAGCGTATTTTTCTAAATAGATCTCTCGGCTGATTATTCTGACCATGTCTCTCAATTTCTTTGCATATACTTTGATAGTACTGTTTTTTGTCGGCCTTACATCATCGTTTTATTTCTTTATTGAGGTTTCTTAAACTAGCTTTTTCCCTTTCACTATGTACACCACTTTTACAAAGATTTCTTCTATTCTCAATTATTTTAAGAGTTTCATAAGTTATCCAGTGTTTCCGTTACACCGGATTGTTTTTCTTTGAGCGATCCACTGGTGTTGTTACGCAATGTTTAACAGTCTCCATATTTCTTGTGATGTTCCGTTACGAATAGAGGGCATACTTTTCTGTACTTCCTGTGGAAGGTCGTCTTTCTTTCTTAGTTCTATCCTCTTTATCTCTCTTTGTTTGTTGGGTGTTTTAAGTTTAAGCATTACTTTAGCTACGAGGAGAGTATGATCGGATCCGCATATCGCCCCTGGATATGATCTGACTGTTTGAATGGACGATTTCCAGCGAATATTGGTGAGGACGTAATCTATTTGATTTCTAAATCTATCTCCAGGATTTTTCCAAGTATAAAGTCGACGTACAGGGTGTTTAAATCGAGTATTCATGATAGAGTAGTTGTTTGTGATAGCAAATTCGATTAAACGGTCTCCTCTTTCGTTTCTCTGCCCTATGCCAAACTTTCCCAGTACATTCTTTAAGTCGTCATTTTGAGTAGTGTTGCCAACTTTTGCATTAAAGTCGCCACATATTATAGTAAGTTCTTTATTTGGTATGTTAGCGATTGTGGTCTCCAGTTTTTCGTAGAACTCTCGCCATCCTCGATCTTTATGTCATCTGATGTGCTGGTTGGCGCGTAAACTTGTATGATATTAAGTTTATGTGGTTTGCCATCCAGTTTAATGAGTACTATCCTATCGTTCACAGCTTTAAATTCGACAACTGACTTTTGTAATCTTGGTGAGACCAGAATGGCAACACCTGTATAGTTCTGGGTCTCACCGCCAAAGTAAATATAATTGCCATTGTCTGTTCTAAAATGGCCCTCTCCTAACCAATGAGTTTCAGCTAGTCCAGAGATTTCTATATTGTATCTTGCTAGCTCGTTTTCAATAATTGCTAGATTACCTGTGATCGTTTTTAGCACTTGTATATTCCATGTACCGACCTTCAATAGCCGCCTGAGTTTTACTTTATCTTTTTGTAGACCAGTAGCTGAATTTCTACACGATGCCTGGTCAATAGCATTTGTGTGGCCGGTGGCCAATTTTACACTACTTTACCCGGACTCAAGGTAGCGCCGGTAGTCAACCGGGCTGCGTGACAACATCCGAAGCATTCCATTCGATGACATCACGCATAACTTTCTTGGGAATTATTATACAATGGTTTCCCCTGCCCTATTGCATCGCAGTATCACAACCTTTCTGCTGTTACAGCTCCGCTTGTGAAATTCCAATGATAACCCGGTTCAGGATAATTTCCTATACGCCTTAACTTGGTACTGTCGGTCGCTGCTGCCCTCCGTCAGAAATGTTTATCGACCTACCGGTCAAAGATTGAGGAATTTAGGAGTGTGTGAATGGTGAGAGCCGCAAGTTACGCAGTTTGTGTGTCCACAATACATGACGTAAATTCGTTTGAATCTTACGTGACACTGAATCAATATTATTTTCTACACACCAGTATTGGTAGATTTTGTGCATATTATTGTATGATTTAAAATTACTTTCAACATACTGATATTCTGTCTGACTCCTGCAATAATGACTTAGAACTTTCGGTAAGAGTTCAATCCACCTTTCAACATTTTTACGATTAATTTCTGATTTTGATACAGAATTACTTTCTTCTTCTACAGCTGGCTCTGTTACATCGTTTGTGCCGGTAGTGTTTGCTGTTACCATCCATCGTAAAAATGTATCACGACCAAGATTAAGTGTGTTTAGAAAAAACGTTCGACACACAAAGATTCGATTGCATAACGAAGGTGATTTTAAATGGCAATCACGTGAACAGGCTTTCTTCGGTTCAACATTGTTTTGATTACCTCATTTTCTTTGTTTCGGAGAGTGTATGTCAACATTACTTTCTATGAAAACTCTATTTGCCTCCCGACTTGTTAAATTCCAAAACATAATGTTAATCTGTTTTCTTTCATCGTCTGTTATTTGAGAACATAAATGAGTTCTTTTTGTTTTCTGTTAAACATGGTCATGTTTACATCTTGGCCGTACAACCCTCTCCTGTCTTTCTACTGCCTGAGTTATCTTTCCTTCTTAATTTTTCTCGAAGCCAATGTATGTTTTTTCCATCAATCGATTTCTTTTAAGCTGTCCGTCTCGTATCAGCTGGTGCTCTTTTCCTGGATAACCTAGTAATACATTTCTCAGTTTGGTCGACCGCAGCTATGTCCTGGGGCTGTTCGACCACAGCTGTGTCGAGGGGTTGGTTTACCGTAAGCGTGTGTTTAGGTTGATTTACAGCAGTCGTGTCCCTTATAATACTGCATTGTGTGTAACAAGTACATACTCAGTCAAAGCCATAATGAAATTAACACAAAAGAATGTATTTTTAATATCAAAGTGCCTAAAATATAGTTACAGCGAAGAATTTAATAAAGTTAAAATTTGTTACTGCACGTAGTCTCTCAACTTTTACAAAGAGCAATTTCGGTTATATGCAATTTTAGCACATAGCAGATTTTACCTCACCTGAACACATAGCAGATTTTAACCAAATGTTTAAAACTTGTTTAATTTTACTCATAGCCTATAGCAGATTATAGCAATGTGTTAAGAATTAAATCTTGAGAATTTCTGTGCTCATAACTCAATTTTACTAAAAAATGTACAAAGCAGATTTTACCCGCACAACGACGATATCTAGTTTTATTTGATGAGAAAAAAAAGACTATCGTTAAAACGATGGTTATTAGAAAGAAGAAAGTACTCCCTATGAATTTAATTAGATAATTCGAAGATCCGCTTGATTTTCATAATTTTTTGCGAATGGACAATGAAGCATTTGAAACATTATTAGAATATGTTGACCCTAGAATCGAAGGAAATAACACACACAGCAGAGAACAATTAATCGCCACGCTATGATACTTAGCAACTGGACGAAATGGTGAAGATTTAAATTTCAGTTGTGCCATATCCCCACAGCTTCTTGGACAAATAATACCTGAAACCTGTTGTGAAATATTTATGGCATTAAAAGACGAATACCTGAAGGTTTGTAAATGCTTTATTATCTTTTGTATTAGCGATTATTTTAGTAAATTAAAAAACTTACTTAACAGCTTTTTTGTGAAGTGCAATAATTTCAGTTAGTAATAGGAGTATTATTTTTTAAAATTACAAATTCAGAAAGGTTAACGGTAGTATCTTCCATTATTGTATTAGTTGATATACATTGAGAGTGAGAGAGAGGAACACGTTGTGGCCGATGTATTGGTAATAAGTGTGGTGTAGTTGATGCGGATTGTTCTGAGAAAGAATTTAGCTGAAAAATTGATGGGAAGTGATTTCGATAGTGTATTTGATTTTGCCTATAATCATAGGTGTCTTGAACAGCAGGGATTGAATAAGCAGCCACTGGAGCAGGCATATGAGTTGGTAAGTGAAAGGCACAGTTGTCCGCAAGCCTTCCTAATTTTTCATAAAACAAAACAATGAAAACGACTGTCTGTGCAAAAATTCGTTGTCGTATGTCCATGGTTTCAAAATCCAGTGCTACACTTTTACCAAACGGTTCATTGGAGATGAAGGTGTTTGTGAAGCGTCAAGAACAACATTAGCTACTTCTAAAAACTTTGCTTTTTTTAGCCAAAGTAGCATTTCTATTTGTGAACCTGCTCCTATTTTTACTACTCTGAGAACGGCGCTACTTAAGGGATTTGATGGCTCGCTTAATGATTGTGATTGTTCATAATGAAAAAAAAAGAAGATATTATATTATATACCTACTCTTAATTACTATTTAACTGGAATAAGCCTCAATTAAAGGTTAAAATACGTTTATTGACGTTTCAATTTCCACTTCGGAAATCGTTCTCGTATTTTTGTATTTTGAGAACGATTTCCGAAGTGGAAATTGAAACGTCAATAAACGTATTTTAACCTTTAATTGTGGCTTATTCACAGTTAAATAGTAATTAAATTAAAATGCCACAAGAAAATAGCTTCAGAACAATACCTACTCTTATTACACATTCTGCATGTTATTTCTAGCCTTCTCTTTTTATATTTTTTTTACATTTTCCATCAAGTACAAACGATTGGTTTGAAATAGCAGACGAATTTAAAACTTCATGCGACTTTAAATATTGCTTGGGAGCCATGGATGGCAAGCATGTTGCGATTAAAAAACCGCCTAATAGTGGGTATTTTTTTCTACAATTATAAAGGTTTTTGTAGCATCGTCTTGTTAGCTATTGTAAATTTTAATTATGAATTTATATACGTATACTCCGGAATAAATGGTAGAATTTCTGATGGGGGTGTTCTGCAAGAGACCGACTTTTACGACAAACTTAAAACCATGCCTTAAATATACTTCCTCCTAATATTCTCGCCAAATCACCAATCAAACTTCGTTACATTTTTATTGGAGGCGACGCCTTTAACATCACAGAAAATAGAATGAAATCTTATTCAAAAACGGGTATAAGTCACGATGAACAAATTTTTAATTATCGCCTGTCGAGCAAGAGAGTGGTTAAAAATGTGTTTGGTATATTGGCTTCTCGTTTCAGAGTATTATTAAGTACAATTTCATTTAAAAATGTCGAAAAAGTTGATAAAGTAGTAATGATATGTTGTGTTCTACATAAGAAGGAAGAGCACATTCCGTTGCGAGCATTCACAGTGAACAGACGATCCTTAAAATCACATTAAGCGGCAGATAAGTTTTTGCGGTGATTAAAAATCAATATTTATATTTATAATTTAAATTTTGTGTAAATATATCGGTTAAATATTTGGAATTTTTGTGAAAATAAGTGATTTACCTCCCCTAATGGGGGAGGAAAATAACAATAAGACGCAAATGTGCGATTTAAGTGTTGTGACAAGTTCTCCAGAACATGACATGGAAATTGGTGCGAGTTCCGGTGATAAAACTGACAAAACAAGGGAAGTAAAACTTTATAACATTTCTTCTAATAATTATGATTTTCATAGCTGTTGCGTATATATCGAGAATTTAAATAATCAGAACATTTCTCGTTTACATCCAATGATTGTGGGGGAAATTTTGCATCAAAAACTTAAAATCAAAAATTTAAAGGAAATTAAATCTATAGGAAAAAATAGAGTTAAAGTTATTTTAAAATCAATTTTGGATGCAAATCATCTAGTAACACATAATAAGTTAAAGGATGAAAATTTAAAAGCCTATATCCCTAACCATCTCTTGGAAATCAAGGGAATAATTCACGATGTTGATACGAGGTATGATATTGATTATTTAAAAAAACATATAGACTCTTCCGTTAAAATTACTGACATTAAAAGAATGCATAGAAAGGTAGATAAAGACGGTAAAACAGAATACGTCCCCAGACGAAATATTATAGTTACATTTGAAGGAAATGTTTTGCCAACTTATGTCGTAGTTAATTTTGTGTATTTGCCAGTAGAAAGATTTGTAGGCAGGGTAATACAGTGCTACAGGTGTCTGAAATTTGGTCACATTTCTAAGCAATGCAAGGGCACACAAGAATTTTGTATACGATGTGCAGAAATTAAAAATGATAGTCACATATGCGACACTAAAAAAACTTTTTGTATACATTGTAAAAGTAAAGATCATATTTCGATCTCCAAAAGTTGTCCCGTTTATGAGGAACAAAAAAAAATTAAAAACATTATGTTAGATCAAAAAATCTCCTTTCTAGAAGCCAAAAGATATAAAGAATCATCTTTTTCCGGATTTGTTAGTAATAGTAAATTTTCGTTATTGTCAAACCTTGAAGAAAATTTTCCAAAACTACCTAATGTATCTGATGACATTACGTCATCTCATCCTACCATTCCAAGACCGTATATGAAAAAATCAACAAACTTTGCTCATCCTGGACCTAGTAAGATTAATACTGAACATTATGCACATAAAAAAAGGAAAGTGTCTACTCCTGTTTCACAATCCCCTACAGATTCTACCACCTTTCCTTTTAGATTTGGTCCGTTACAACCTCTACCACCTAATCCCAATAAACCTAATAGTTCAATAGATGGTGAAAAAAAACAAGATAGTTATTTCGTTAGTCAATTTTTTTTCTGAATTTATAAAAAATGTCAAATCAGTTGAGGATGTAAAAACACTGGATAATAATTTGTTAGCTAAGGGTTTGTATACTGTTCTCGAGGATATTTTTAAAAGTACTTAAATTTATGGCCTTAAACACTAAACTTAAAATTATGCAATGGAACGCTAGATCAGCTGTTGCAAATAAAAACAGCCTACTCAATTTTCTTACTAAAGAAGATGTTGATATAGTTCTTTTAAGTGAAACCTGGTTCAAAAGTAATGTTGTATTTAATTTTAAAGGTTATAATATTGTTCGTCAAGATCGTGCAGACGGTTTTGCTGGTGTCGCTATTTTGGTAAAAAGAGGTATCCGTTTTGAAATATTAAAATTAAATAAAAACTTCAATAAAGAGCTGCTTGCCTGTGGTATTAAAATTAATTACGATAATACTCACTTGAGTTTTCTCTCTGTGTATAGATGTCCAAAAACCAAAACCAGAATAGAAGATTGGAAAAACTTATTTTCCCAAGTGAAGCACCCCTGCATTATTGGGGGTGATATGAATGCCCACAATGCGCTCTGGGGATCATCAAAAAATGATAATATTGGCGATCAAATTGTAGAGACCCTACAGGATCTTGATTTTATTGTGATGAATAACGGTCAACCTACTTGTCAAGGAAATCCAGGACATTCAGATTCTATGATTGATATTACGGTTTGTTCCCCTTCCATTTTTGCTAAGACATTTTGGACTGTAGATTCTGATACACTTGGATCAAATCACTTTGTTGTAAAAATAGAACTCGAATACTCAAGAGTTATTAATGAGACCATATACCCCAAAAGTAAATGGAATATTAAGAAAGCCAATTGGGATATGTACGCTGAAATAATCGAGAATATGTTCAATGAAAGTGGACCTATATCCCCAAATGCTGAAGAAAAATATAATATTTTATTAGACTGTATCAATAAAGCTTCCAAACAATGTATTTGCCAATATAAACCCTTTAAGTGTAAAAAACAGACTCCTTCACCGTGGTGGGATGCAGAATGTGATCAAATTGTTGCAGAAAGGAAAAATGCATTAATAAAATACAAGCAAGATCCATCAGTTGAAAATTTTATTAAATGTAAACAAGCTAGTGCTCACGCTAAGAAATTATTGAAATCGAAAGCCAAACAAA
Source organism: Diabrotica balteata (assembly GCA_918026665.1). Classification (NCBI taxonomy): domain Eukaryota; kingdom Metazoa; phylum Arthropoda; class Insecta; order Coleoptera; family Chrysomelidae; genus Diabrotica; species Diabrotica balteata. Next base: position 96,201,322 of record OU898276.1, read on the forward strand.
GCTGGGTTGATTGGTGCTCAAAATTAAATAAACAAACATCGCCTACCTTGATTTGGAATCAAGCGAAAAGGATGAACAGGAAAATGGTCAATGCTCCATTACCACTGGAAGATTCGTGGACAGAAGAGTTTTTGGACAAAATTGCACCACCATATGTGAACAATCACGAAGATTTGATGTTATTCAATCCGAATCATAGTCATTTTCTCTTAAAACCATTTACAATGCTAGAATTGGACTGTGCCCTTAGTGATCGTCCTAACACTTCTCCTGGTTATGATGAAATCAAATATGTTATGCTACTGAATTTACCAAATAATGCAAAAGAGTTACTTCTAAATATTTTTAATCAGATAATTAGAGAAGGTTCTAACATTTCAGCCTTCAAACATATTATTGTCATTCCTATACCCAAACCTGGGAAAAATCTAAAATTAGTTGAAGCTTACAGACCCATATCTTTATTATCTTGTGTACAAAAAACTCTAGAGAGGATAATTAAGGCTAGGTTAGAATGGTGGTTACTAGAGCAGAACCTTCTACCCAAAGAACAATATGGATTTAGGAAAGGTTTTGGTACTTTGGATGCATTGGCTACCCTAGTTGTAGACATTCAAAACAATTATTCCCGAAACAATTACTTACCAGCATTATTTCTTGATATAGAAGGTGCTTATGACTCTGTGTGTTTAATAGCACTTAAAGAAAAAATGACAAGAATATTTCAAATTCCAGCCCAATTTGCCGCTAGTATTGTTAATGTATACTCAAACAGATTAGTTTATTTAAGAAAAGAACAAATGCTCATAGGTCCCAGAATCGTAAACAAAGGATTACCTCAGGGTTCTGTATTGAGCCCTATCCTGTTTAATATGTACGTAGCGGACTTGTACAATATTAAAATAAATAACGTACCCTTCAACCTCATACAATATGCAGATGATTTCTGCATTTACACAGAACACAAAGAATATCAAACAGCAATTAAAAACTTGGATAGTATCTATCAGCTACTTCAAAAATGGCTCCATAAAAACACTTTTGAATTATCTTGCAATAAATCTCAGGTTTGCATTTTTACTAGACATTATAAACCTAACGATCAAATAATTAAATTAGGAGAGCATCAATATCCACTAAAAAGTAAGGTCAAATATTTAGGGATGATACTTGACAAACATTTGACTTGGAAGGATCATATTGAGGATATGTTAAACAAATGCAACAAGGGAATAAATTTCCTTAAATCGATTAATAAAACGTGGTGGGGTGCTGATGTAGATGTAAATTTATTATTCTACAGAGCGTATATCCGCTCCATTTTTGATTACGGAAGCATATTTTATGGATCAGCCAGTAATGTATTGCTAAATAACATTAACGTAATACACAATTCAGCTTTACGTATATGTTTAGGTGCTATGAAGTCCACACCAATTCAACCCTTGTATTTGGAAGCCTTGGAACCACCTTTAAATATCAGACGAAACTTCCTGTCCGAAAAATTTCTGGTAAAGACATATATAAAAAATCAATCCTTATACACAAAGATCTTGACTTTGAATTGCTATGATTTGTCTACTAAATACTGGGAAAAAAAGAAATCGCCTTTAGTCTGCGAAGCTCTGCAACATAATATGGAAGCAATAAAAGAGATAGATAAAGCTACGTATACACTTCAAAACATTTCATATGCAACATATTGTACAAATACAGATATCATGGTACCAAAATATAGTGACAATATACACATAAACAGACAGATTATTCACTCAATATTATCAGAATTCAAAAACTCCGTCGTTATATATACTGATGCTTCCAAATCATCAAACGGCACTGGATGTGCTTTTTTTGTCCCGTTGGAACGAATAGAACACACATTTAAGTTAAACTCCCAGACCTCTATTTTTACAGCGGAAGCTCTTGCAATATATGAGGCCTTACTTTATGCAACAGAAAGTAGCTCGGATCATATAGTGATATTATCAGATTCCTTATCAGTTTTGACCTCTATTGGGAAACCGGGATTGCCAAATACGTACAGTTGCCCTTATATTTACAAAATTAAGGATATCAAACAAAAGTTAGTAACAAGGGGCAAAAATGTGGTCTTCGTTTGGATTAAAGCACATATAGGTTTGGAAAATAATGAACATGTAGACCAATTAGCAAAGAAAAGTATTTTATCTGGTAGAGAAACTTCGTATAAAATCACGGCTTGCGACTTTCTGGCTTACTTAAAAATAAGATTACATCAAAGGTGGGATAATATATGGAAGGAATATTCCATTGTTAGCCCAAATAGATACACTTCTCTTCAAACAGATATTCCTAAAACACCTTGGTATAAGTCTTTTAATGTACCTAGAAAATATGTTACCACGATCATTAGACTGAGATTTGGACATGCTTGTTACCCCAAACATTTATTTAAACTCAAGGTTTTAGATAATGATCGATGTGAATTTTGTACAGAAGAAGGAAACCTAGATCATATATTTTTCAGTTGCCCCAGAAATACTATAATTTCAGCAAGATTAATAAATAACTTACATAAATACAATATATTAGCCCCTTGGAACCTTCAGTACTTATTATCACTAGACTCGAGACCAGTGTATGATTCCTTAGTTATGTTTTTAAAGGATAGTAAAATAACCATGTAAATAATTATGCATTAGTTAATAAAGTAACCTTTGTTTCTTACCCAATTGTCAAATTCCCCTCTTACCGTGGCCTAGTGTTGTATGTCTTAAAAAAAATGCCTTGATGGGCCCCTAGGCGAGAAGAGAGTGGCCCTGTTTACCTGTTCTTTGTTTTGTATATTTATTAATATAAACTCAGACAATTTTTTTTTTACCATGTTGAGTCTGGCTGAATGACTAAAAGTCTATGCCATAAAAAAAAAAAAAAAAGAAGGAAGAGTTCTACGTATATACACAGTATATACACAGTCGCTCTATTATCGCGAGGACAGTAATCGCAGCATTCAAGACGGTGACTGACATGAAGAGCTTCGTCAATTATAAGGTTTACAAAACACAAGGACTTATAACAATGATATTGCCAAAAATGTGAGAAAAACATTTACCCAATACTATAGTAATAAAGGACGAATATCATTTCAATAAGACATGATCAACGTAAATAAATAATTTAATAGAAAAGGTCCACCATATTTGTCTTTTGTTAAAACGGATCAAAAATAAATAATAACAGATAAATATATGACTTACCATTATTTCACTTTGACTATCCTCTTCCGATTCCTGGGATGCAATTAAAGATGTTCCAGGGCAAACTACTTCTTGATCTTGTGTGAATAACAGTAGGTGAAAATACCACAAGGTGGATTCATAAACAGTGGCCGTAGATGACCCAGTTCTCTTACTCTTTCTTACTCTTACTCTTTCTCATAACTCACAATAGGGCCTTTTAGAGGTAAAAAAGAGGTATGTCGTGAAGAAAAACGGCATAATCTCTTAATGTAATTAATCATCTTCTCTGCTGCGTGGAATATGTCTTGCGGGTGCCTCTATATTCGACTAAATAAGTTATACTTAATTAACTAGTTCGTTTATTGTCTTTATACAAGTACAGTGATTTTCTTTCTTTTATTATTGTTTTGTTATGTGAAAACCAGATTTTTTTGTGGCGTGATTAATCAACATTATCTTTAAATGAAGCACAATTTAAAAAAGCAAATTATCTGCAACTGGGTAGGTATCATCGGTAACCATGCAATTGGGATTGTATGGAAGTAATTTTGACAACTGAAAAACCTGTATTAATGAGAAACTTCTATCCGAGCGCTTTCGATCTGACTCTACCCAATGAAACTGGTTTTTGACAATACGAGCAATATATCACTTTGATAACACCTTCGACTGGCCACTCAGTTCGCCAGACTCACTCCTTTACATTAAATTTTGTGGTCTTCTTCTTTTACAGGTGCCCTGTCCGCTGCAAACGTTGGCTATTAATATGGCAATTCTGATCTTGATGCGCAATATATAGCCTCTCCTGTCAAAATGTCAACCTCACCTGCCCGTGTGATGATCTTGATACTGATCATCCGGTGCATCCTGCTTTGCAACAAACGAGGCTCTGGCGTCCAAGCGATTGCCGGTATAAGCAATCCCCCACTTACTGACCAACGGCTTCGGGTGGACGAGTTGGTAAGTGGTAGGGCACTCTTTTGTCCTGGAATATAAAGAACGATAAAACTATAAATTAGTCAACGGCATAAGGATGCAGAAAGCAAAGGAGAACTACTGCATTCAAGGCATGGACGTATAAATAAAGATGGACCGGTCTGTTTACATCTATACTTGAAGTCATGAGATATTCACAGTCAAAGGCACAAATCCCTAATTTGACGTTGTCATATTATTTTTTTTTTCAGAGTCAATCTTCGAAATAATTTTCGATTTTTAGTGTAATTTACTTTAAATCTATAAGTAAAAATGTATTATCTAGTTAGTATAAACTATTTTAGATATACTCATTTCGCAACCAAGGAATTAAAAGAAAAAAATTAATTTTTTAATTTATTAAAAGAAAATATATTCTGATAATCTTAACTCTTGTAAAACTTGGCATCGTTGGTAATATCAACCAATCCTAGCGATTTGACGAAAAAGAATATGGCGTTGTACTGTTTACCTTTGAGTTGATAATTTCCTTATTTGTGACATTTTAGTGAATTTGTTAATATATTTTAAATTAGAAGTGAAGAATAGTTGATAGTTAAGTGTAATAATGGTGCGTAACTGTGTTGTATGCAGGAAAACTTCATATTTACATCCAGAACTGTCATTTCATTCGTAAGTATTGTAAACAGTGGAATTTTGTCCATAGGCGTAGTACAGGGATGTGATAATACTTAGATAATGCTTGACATGAATAATTGAAGTTTAATTTTGTAGTATTATAAATACATTTATTTATTTTTTCTAATCTACACTATAATTGCTATAAATATATTAATTTCAATGAAATATATACATATATATAGGTTATGTTCATTGTACGAAAATTAAATTTAACCAAATATAATGCATACTCGTAGCATATTCCATAATAATTAATAATTCAATGTTTTAGTTCTACAAACGATATGGAAAATAAAGCAACAGCTTCCAGTAGTATTGATAAGGATGATTTTTATGGACCTTCAAAAGGGTGGGTTTGTATCGAATTTGTTTATTAAATTTACAAATAAAATCTAAATGTGGATTTTGATTACTTATTTTATTTTAATATTAAAATATTTTAGAAGTTTTATTGATACTGAAGAATGTAATATGGAGACAGACTTGGGCTTTACTGTAAAATCTAATTCTCCTAAACTGTTAAAAAGGAGGTGAGTTTTGGCTATATTTTGTATGAGATTATTTCAATCTTAAACCAATTTTAATACTCTTCTTTAATGTACATAAATTGAATATTCTAGATGTTTAAATGACAATTAAGACAACAAGGAAAATATAGATACAGAAAACGCGTCTTCGAGCACCATTACAGCATCAGAAACTGAAACTGTAGAGTTGTTACTTGGTGATAATACTTTTTCATATGTTCCACGTAATATTTATAAAAAGTGAGTTTTTAGTTTAATTTATAAAAACAAGGATTATGATTATCTAATTAAGTATATATTTTAGAAATAAAACCGTTGAAGACATGTCTAGCAGCGATGAATTTTGCTTTCTGCTGATGATACCAGTATTACCTAGAGGAACTCTAATATTGCAACTCTTCATGCAATTATAACTTCTGATCAACTTAAAATAAATACCTCGTCCGACTCTGCTTTACTATCTTTTAGCGTGAATAAGAGTAGCATTATCCTATAAAGGAGCTCTTCAACCCTTGATTCTGTAAAATTTCATGGTATTTTTACAGACAACAACCTTAAATGGTTCCTTTATATCAATTTGTTAAGTAATAAACTAGTCTCAGCCTGCTATGCAATAAGATCTGTTTTAGAGGAAATCAATTTAGCATCTTCCAATAACATATTTTTCTTTGTTCGAGTCTCATCTTCGATATGGCCTTCCTTTTTGCGGTTCTAGTACAGCTGCCCAATCTAATGTTATTTTTAAATTACAAAAAAGAGCAATACGGTATCTTCTTGGACTCAGAAGAATAACACATTGTAGAAGCTACTTCAAATATCACGGGATTTTTACTCTTCCCTCTTCGTCTATTCTAGAAATTATTTTCTTAATTGGTAAATACCTACATCTTTTTCTAACAAGACCCAATCATGACTAGTCCACCAGAAATTCAACCTTTGATGTGTAATTATCGATCCCGTTCACTGACTTAGTAAAGAAATCTATATTATATTCGGCAAAAAAATTATACAATTATCCCCCTCTGCAACTTACAAATTCTATCCTTAAGTTTCGTAAAATGACAAAAACCTATCTATCTCAAAGACCGTATTATTCAGTAAAAGAGTATTCTGGAAGATTGGTAACTAAGGATGAGTCATTCATCATATATATATATATATATATATATATATATATATATTATATATATATATATATATATATATATATATATAAATAAGGATCACTCAGACGAGTTGTGGGTTCTTATATCGGTCTCAAGGTGGAGAAATAAAAGACAAAGTGGATAGGCTACTTTATCTATGTTGAAGACGTTTCGCTTTCGTATTCTGAAAGCATCATCAGTTCATCTAAAAAGTGCAATATGAGAACCACACAATTATGGAAACGATGTTGTAATTGTTAACATCGTCTTTTTCGATCTCTCTTGGTTATACCTAACATGCATCGCTCCATTGACCTTTGAGTGACTTTGAGTTTAGCTATTATATCTTTCTATAGTGTCCAAGTTTCGCAGCCGTATGTCATGACTGGTAGTATACATTGATCGAATGCCTTTTTCTTCAGGTGGAGTGGCATCCTAGATTTGAATATAACTGAATTTTTACCAAAAGCTGCCCAAGCCAGTTTCATTCTTCTGTTGATTTCTGGGAGTAATGAGCCAGATTTATGTATTAATTGTCCCAGGTATATATACTCGTCTACTGTCTCCAGTGCAGTATTATTTATTATTACATCTTGGACATCCACTAGCTCGTTGTACATGGTTTTTGTTTTTGTCAAGCTCATTTTTAGGCCAACTTCATTGTTAGCTGCATTTAGGTCGCTTATAAGTTCTTGTAGTTCTGCAGGATTTTTAGCAATTAGAACGATGTCGTCTGCAAATCTTAGATGGTTGAGGTATTCTCCATCAATGCATAGGCCTTTGTTTTGCCAGTTCATTTTGCTGAATATATTTTCTAGAGTTGCAGTGAAGAGCTTTGGTGATATAGAGTCTCCTTGTCGGACGCCTCTAGTAGTGGGAAATTCTGGAGTGTTTTCATAAATTTTTACCTTAGCTTTTGCTTGTCTGTATATATTTGCTAAAATTTCTATGTAAGGTTTGTCAATGCCTTGGTTGGTCAAAGCTTCTATTACTGCCGTGGGATATATAGAATCGAAAGCCTTCTCGAAATCTATGAAGGTTAATGCTAGCGGTATTTCATATTCTTTAGCTCTACTCATTAGTTCTCGAAGCGTATGGATATGATCCATGGTACTGAATTCACTTCTGAAGCCAGCTTGCTCTCTTGGCTGTGCAGCATCTAATGCATTTGTTAATCTGTTGTTGATGATTTTTGTGAATATCTTGTATATGATTGGTAGTAGACTTATAGGTCTGTAGTTTTTAATCTCCTCTTTATTACCTTTCTTATGGATCACAATTATGTTTGCTGTATTCCAGTGGTATGGTATGCATCTTGATCTTAGACAGTTCGTAAATACACCTGCTAAGATGTTCCACGTCTTTTTGCCAGCGTATTTAAGCAGTTCCACTGTTATGCCATCAATTCCAGCTGCTTTACCGCTTTTCATTTTTGAAATTGTCGATTCTACCTCTTCCGGAAGGACTTCTGGTACATCTTCGTGGTTACTGATTGCTTCTTCAAGCGTTTCAGGAGCTTTGTATAGTTCGCTATACGTTTAGTCACGAGTTGTATTATTTCATTTCTGTCTGTAATTCTGGTGTTTTCGTTTGTTAGAGCCACGATTTGCTTCTTCCCAATAATTAATGCTTTTCTTGTTTTCTTATAGTTCTTTCTGTTTTCGATTGCATTTTCTACCAGCCTTTCATTGTATTTTCTTATGTCTTCCTTAATACCTTCTCTTATTGTCTTACAAAGTTCTGTGTATTGTATTCTCTGTACGTTGCTAGTTACTTTCATTTCCCTTTTGCATTTGATTTAGCATTGTTTTTGTTTTATTAGATAGTTTCCTATGTTCGTTTGGTTCTTGCGGGCCTCCGATTTCTTTGGCACTATCAAGGTTGATTTGCATTAATTGAGAGCTGTCGATTTGATCATGTAATCTTTCATCAATTGTCCTTTGATACTGACCTAAGTTTTCTTCGTCCACCACCCACCACTCGTCTGAGTGATCCTTATTTATATTGGATTGACGGTCGTACTCCTTTTCCGATGATATATATATATATATATATATATATATATATATTATATATATATATATATGTATATATATATATATGTATATATATATATATGTATATATATATGTATATATATATATATATATATATATATATATATATATATATATATATATATATATATATATATATATATATATATATTGGATTTGAAATTGGCAAGGTCACACTTGCCATTGTCAAGTCAGATTAGTTCTGCTTTATGTTGATGTTTCAGGAGAACTGAACGAAGCAGAATTTATCTGACTTGACAATGGCAAGTGTGACCTTGCCGAAACGTCGTCAAGACAATGGTTTTTCTAAAAACCAAAACTATTTAACGCGGAGTCAAACCCGAAAAACAACTGAAATCACATATAGCTCCCGCGGAAATTTCAAATCCAATATATATATATATATATATATATATATATATATATATATATATATATATATATATATAAGAGCAGAACATACTCAACACCCTGAACAGGTTAATGTTTGGGGAAGAATTTTTTAAACTTTTTATTGCTTGTGTGATATTTTAGTTTAAACAAAATATTATATAAAGTACTTTACGATTTTATTTACTCCATCTTTATTCTTTTGTGTAAATTAATTTTTGTAAATATATTTCTATACACTGAAAATTAACATTATTCACCGTTTGTTGTTTCTCACTTATTCGAAATATTTCATATGTTTACGATACTAAAAATAAAAGCAAGCAAAAGCAAAAGTCAAACCAATAGTCATTATTTATTCAAGTGAAAAAACTGTTTCAAATAACTTTCAAATATTGGAAGGTACGCCGCTGGCTTAAAAGGATATGTCACAGTCTATCACCTCGTCTCTTTCCCCGCGCCTATAAACTTTTCGACTTCAAATTTAGGTGAACAGAGTGCAGGGCATGCCTAGTCCATCTTTATTTATACGTCCATGATTCAAGGCCTTTTGTCATAAAATTTGTAAATAATTTAAGTCAAAATGTTATTGATCATGGATCTCGGAGTCCAAGATCCGGCAAGAGAGGACAATCTCAAGACTGCAGGGCCTCTCAGGTCGTTAATATGCGGAATCCTTGCAACATAGCCACATGGAACGTCAGAAGCATGTTTGAGTCAGGTAAAATATATAATGCCATAAAAGAAATGAAAATAATACAAATCAGCATCCTCGGAATAAGTGAAATACGATGGCCGGGATCAGGTACCATGCCGGAAATACCGATGCCAATCACTATAATGGAGTTGTAATCGTAGTAGCAAAACACTTAGCTCAATCAGGATTAACTTATATTCCCATATCTGATAGAGTAATGCTAGTAAAATTTGGTTCAAAGCCGTTCATTACCGACGTAATTCAAGTCTATATATACCCCAACATCATCCAGTGATGAAGATAAATTAGAAGCATTCTACAAAGATCTTACTGATGCTCTAGACCTTGTCAAAGCAGCAGAAAACACCATAGTCCTCGGAGATTTTAACGCTAAAGTCGGCAAAGGACGCTGTTTGAACATTGTGGGGGATTATGGCCTGGGAAACAGAAACGAAGCTGCTATCTTCTCGAGCTTTGAAGAAGCGGCATTAAACATCGGTCTAAAAATAAATGAAGACAAAACAAAATACATGGTCGTCTTACAACAAGAACGACGGCGAATAAGGCAAAACATTACTATAAATGATCACAACTTCGAAGTGGTTAAAGAATTTAAATATATAGGAGCAACAATCACAAATGACAACAAATTAGAGCGAGAAGTTTAAACGAGAATAATGGCAGGAAATAGATCTTTCTTTGCAATGCAACATCTGATAAAGTCGAAACTTCTTTCACGAGGTGCAAAGATCCGGATATATAAGACCATAATACGACCAACAGTCGCGTATGGAAGCGAAACATGGACGATGACAAACGAGAAGTAAATAAATTGATGGTATGGGAACCTAAAATTCTTTGAATGATATATGGCCCTTGCAGAGACAGCGTGACAAACGAATGGAGGCACAGATACAATAACGAGCTAGAGTCTCTATTCGGAAAAGAAAATCTAGTCAGATATATAAAGGCCAATAGACTCAGATGGGCAGGATATGTGATACGCAGTAACGACAATCGCCTTATAAACAATGTGTTCTGGGAAATGCCAGATGGAAGAAGGTCTGTAGGGCGGCCTAGAAAAAGGTGGAAAGATGCAGTCAGAGAAGATCTAGAGAAGATGGGAGTGCGACAATGGAATTACTGGCACAGGACCGACAAACATGGAAGGCAATAGTAAACGCGGCAAAGACTCACGAAGAGTTGTAGCGCCATTGATGATGATGATGAAACAGAAACGAACGTGTAGATCGACTTGTCCAGTTCTGTCAAGAACATGATTTCATTATATCGAATACCCACTTTAAACTACCACCGCGAACACTCTACACCTGGAAGTCGAATGAAGAATCAGAGGACAAAATTATTAGGAACCAAATCAAACCAAACTTATGCAGGTGCTGACATTGGATCCGATCACAATCCCATAGTAGCTGTAACCCAATTAAAATTTAAAAAGGTGACCAAAATGAAAACTCGCAAAAATATTGATACAGCACAATTACAAGACGAGAAAGTTAAGGAATCAGTTCAAAGACAACTTAACGAAAATTTAATTTGGGAAAATATTGGTGAAAATGTCGATGAGGGCTTAAATAAAATCGTAACAACAGTAAAAGAAATCTATGTGAGAAATTTACAAGGCAGGTTAAAACTAAAAAACCAGGCTTGGATGACAGATGACATATTGGATTTGATGGAACAACGGCGACTAGCGAAAAACAACGAAACACTTTACAACAGCATACAAAAACAAATTCGACGTAAAATACGAGAAGCAAAGAGTCGACATCTAGCCAAACAGTGTCATGACATTGAAAAACTTGAAAAAAGATACGACACGTTTAACATGTATAAAAAAAGTAAAAGAAGCGGCTGGTATCTTCAATAAGAAACAAACTGCATCGCTACAGGATGAAAATGGTAAAGTACTATTTGAAGTAGAGGACAAACTTAAATAATAGAAAAATTATGTCACGAACCTATTCGAAGACGATAGGAGTAGTTCACCTCCCGATATTACTAACTGCGACGGACCCCTAATAACACGCTCTGAGGTTATAAAAGTCATACAATCATTAAAAGGTGGCAGAGCGACTGGTCCTGATGAAATTCCAACTGAAATATATAAGCTTATAAATGATAGCAATGTTTTAGAGGCTATAACTTCGTTTTTCAATACCATTTATACCAGCGGACAACTACCTAATGGTTGGTCTAATTCACTGTTTATAGCTCTACCTAAGAAGAAAACAGCAAAAACCTGTGCTGTTTATAGAACCATCAGTTTGTTAAACCATTCATTGAAAATTTTTCTGAAGGTAATACATGGTTGTATCTACAATAAAAGCGAGGAATACCTGGATGACACTCAGTTTGGTTTCCGTAACGGGTTTGGAATAAGAGAGGCACTTACTACGGCTTATAAGACAGCACTTAAAAAATATAGTAGATGAGCATATTATCTAGGAGCACATAAGATAAAAAGGCAATTTTAGCGTAATGGGGATACTAAACTTTGTGAGAGGAATAGAACTGTGAGAGCTAATCTGATCTTGAGAAACTATTAAGGCAGCAAAATAGATATAGGCCACAGTGTAACTTCGTTCATCAATCAATCTTCACCTGTTGGCTGGCTAACCGGTCACAACGTAGACTTATTAAAATATGATATTTTGGATTGACCTCGCTTTTTTTATTGATTATATCTCATAACCGATCACTGGGGGGAAAATCGTGATCTTAACCACCTTTTCCTTTCATTTTTGAAATTTATCATTTATGAAGTTGTCACCCAAATTTATCATATTGTTTAAATCTACCGCTCTATTGCACGAGAGGTTGGTAATTGCCTTGATGTTCTGTCAAAAAAAATTTGACCTCAAGGCCACTGTCTCTTCACGCTGTTTGCGTGGGTGTTAAACCTGTTGCTTTTCATTTACCTAGAGCACCTTATAAGCTAAAGACTGGTAACTTCATTTTACTTTTAAATATTATATTTCAATCTTAATGTATTAATAATGTTACCTAAGATTAAAATTAAATTTAACTAATAATATATTGTTGAAAGTGCATCTTACAATCTTTCTAGTTCTCTTGCATACTAATTTTAATGTTTTTTACATAATTTTTTATATACATGTACAATTACCACATGTTCTTTTGTTGTGCTAAGTTTGTTAATATGTAAACTGTATCTAGTTTCAATTAATTGTTTCTACAACATGATCTCAAAATGTCCATTGTAGTAAGCTTTTTTACACATTTAAGATCATTGACTGCTACATGTATTTTTGAGGTAACACACTTGTAATAACTTTTCTATGGATGTTTGGTTTTTCATACTGTTCTTTTTAGATGAACTGATGATGCTTTCCGATTAGAAAGCGAAACATCTTCAATAAATAGATAAAGTAGCCACCTTCTTTGTGTTCTTCTCCACCTTTTGACCGAAAAACCCCCCACTCTTTGAGTGATCCTTATTAAACCAGATTTTAAACATGTGTTCACAAGGAAAAGATTTTGTTACAATACTACAATATTTTATGAATATAGTGGTTAAGTTAGGTTATACATGGCGATGGTTTTTCCATCAAGGTAATTTACAGTTCCAATCTCCGTTCGAAATTTTTTGTGGGTAATATTGTTACGAACGTGCATTTAACGAGGCACGTATAACGGTTGCATCTCGAAACAGCACCTCATGCTTCCATGTGGCGTCTCGAAAGCGACTCGATATTTCGAGAATGATCAGTCACGTATACGCCTAGAGGTGGGAACTTTCTAGAAAATAGTAACTTTGGTATATATATGTAACGATCTTAGGAGTTAGTTTCAGTTGATAAGAGAATACCGAACTGTAAAGTTATAAATAAATATATTTATATAAATTCGAACCGCTCGTTTTATTTAATCACGCTACAATATATTATCAGACAAATACATGTCGACTTTTCGTTTCGACAAATACATCGTTTCTTTTTCTTGTACTGGTTGATTTTCAAAATTTACTAAACCTATGCAAAGACTCGTTTCATCCGTTTTCCATAGTTGAAGAACCACCTTTTAAAAAGTTTGCAGGGTGGATTCCTGGATATAAACCGCCAACAAGAAAAACTGTCAGGTTAATTACTTCAGGAATGTTATGCCAAAACTGAGCAAATTATTAGATCACAAGTTGTTAAAGAAGTACAAAATATCTGTATTACTACTGACCTCTGGACATCTGGAGTAACTGAGAGTTACTTTCAATTTTTTGAAGTAACTGATAATACCTCAAATATGTTCAAAGCTATTAAAGATGTTTTAGAATAAAAACATTTAAGTTGTTTTGCTCATACGTTAAATTTATTGGTGGAGGACGCACTTAAATGCTGTCGTGTACAAATAGATAAAATAAAAAGTCCTTTTTTTGACAATTCTGCAAACAACACATTTAAAAAAAGTACCTTATCTTTAGACAGGCTTTTAAAGTATTAATTACAACATAACAAAGTTCCCAAATGGCCAATCCAAGACGTGGAAACTAGGTAGAACTTCGCCTATGTTAAAAAGAATGACCGAGTTATAAGAGGCAATCCGTTCCACATCGGTATTAAATAATACAGACTCAGACCAAATCTAAATAAAGAACACTGGATTATTTGTTCTCAACTTTCCCAAATTTTACGGCCGTTTAAAGAAATAACAAGTACAATGAGTGACCAAAAATACTTGAAGGGTAGTTCAGTGATTGATATGGTACGCTGCCTGCAAGAATCTTGCAATAAAATTTTAGCAAACGGTAACCTTACATCCATAGTGTCCGACGTAGTACAATTACTAATATCGGGTTTAGCAAAAAGATTTAAAGGGATAGAACAGAGTGGCACATTGTCATTATGTACATTTATGGATTCATCATTTAACGTGAAGGGTTTTTCTGATAAAAATGAAGCTAAAAAAATAAAAGAAAAAATTAAGAAGCTGGTTACTTCTATAATTAACGAACAAGAAGATTGTACTATTGAAAATCAACCAGTACAAGAAAAAGAAACCAATAAACATGACTTATGTCCATGGTGTACTTTTGATCAATTAATTGGAGATGACTCATCTACACGTACACCTGTATCGAGAGTCCATTACAACGGTGGAAAAACCATCGCCATGTATATCCAAACTTAACCGCTATATTCATAAAGTATTGTCAATGTGAACACATGTTCAAAATCTAGTTTAATCTAAAATAAAAAAAGAACACGGTTAACAAGAAGTAAAGTAGAAAAACTTATGTTTTTTAATGTCAATTTAGAATATTCGCGATTTAATAATAACATGTAATGTAAATGTAGGTACGATTTACTATTTGTATTGTTTAGTTTATTTTTCAAGTTATAATAAATATATCATTAGTTTCTTTCACTTCAATAAATATACACATAAACGATAATAGCCATTATGTAGGTACTCTCTTACTTGAAACTACTTTTAAACAATCATAGTTACTTGTTTACAAAAATTTAAATTTTTAAATGCATTCATTTTTTTTTCGGAATCCTGAGAAAAATAACAAATATTTTTGAAAAATTTAAATGCAAAATGAAATATTACATTATTACCGAATGCCGAAAGTTCATTAGAATAAACAAAAAGTTTTTTGAATGAGATATTTGAAATTAAAAATCACACAAATTTTTTTTCCACCCCTATAACTTATTAAAATAAACATTATAGAAGTTTTCAGGGACTTTCGGCCCTCGGTAATAATGTATTGTTTCATTCTGAGTTTAAATTTTTCAAAAATATTTATTAGTTTTCTCAGGATTCGAAAAAAAATGATTGCATAAAAAGCATTGGCCCGAAATTTTGTGCCTATTTAGTCTGTCTATTTTGTGCCTTCTTGTAGTTGATTTTTTATACTAAATTAGTTATTAACAAATGAATGTCAAAAAACAAATTTTCGCTTTTTCCTTTATCAGCAAAAAGTGAAGCATTTGAAACAAATTTAAGAGTAATAAACTTATAAATGATATAAAAACATTTGAAATGGCGATTTTTAAATGTTTCTATACTTATTTGAGACTCAAAAAGTTGTAAAATAAGTCAGAAATTTCGGTTTTTTATGAATGTTATTAGCTTGTTTAAAAATAAACCTGGAATCTGCATATTACACGGAATATTGTTTCTTGTGGGGCTTAAAGTTTGCTCAAAGTTTCAAGGCAATCGGTCAAATAGTTAAAAAGTTATTTAATTTTTTTATCCCAAGTTAAATTTTTTGCAACAATATAAGTCAGAAATCATAAAGTTACAGTAATGCCACAAATACCTTATGAAAGAAGACGATCTATTCTATCCATATTATTATAAAAATTTAAGAAAATTGTATGTTTCTTGTATTTAAAAGAAAAAGTTGTCTTAACATAATTTGGGACGAAGTTCGTCCATTTTTTTTTTAATTAAAAGGCAGCTTTGTTTATAACAATTAAGATCTCTCATTAGCATCATTTGAAAGAACGCATCAACCTCATCAATCCTCAAAATCAACAGTCTATGACACTCGCGGGAACTGGATGGAGAAGGAGTTATTATACTCCATTCGCTTAGCTCGGGCATATTTTGACAGATTCATTGTTGGAAACCTACAACACAACAATTCCTACTTCTCAGTATTAATAGCTCAAGTATAATACTATTGCAGACTTCTTCCTTTGAAAAAAGAAGAATTATTCTAAATAGTGGAAGTGTATACTAAACTCATCAAATTTCGGGTAGTATTATATTTAAAAAATATATTTTAGTTGTTATAATTTAACATAACTATTATATGGTGCAGATAAATAAATATTGATTGTCGGTAATTTGCAAAGTTCTATTTTATTTACTATTTAGTTTGTTTACTATTAATATTTGCTATGAGTACGTGTGCTTGGTTGTATAGTAATTACCAGCCACTTTTAGTCTGTCAAAAAGTAACTATGTAACTTCGCAAAAAAATAATTATTAAATTCACTAGATAGTTCGGACTGGGAATAGCGAACCGAGTATAAGTGTATCTTTGGTTCTTGTTTGTGGACATAGAGGTTTTTTTAAAATTCTTTTAAACTTTTTGCTTACATTACAAATATGTATTATTCAAATAAATAAATTGTTGAATAAACCGTCCAATTTGTTTAAACTACTACAAAATGGTAACGAAAAACGCTAAAATTTATTTTTTTCGACATTTTGCCTTTGGATTAAATATTTTTCACAAAAAAAAAACACAACAATACCTATCGTCGTAGAATAACTCAAATTATCCAAAAAAGCATCTATCTCCAAGTGACTGACATTCGGGCCAGTTTTTCTGGGTCTAATTATAGTTTATTTTTATGAACGATAGAGTAATTAGCATAATTTTAACTGGTATCTCCAACCACTCCATGGGCGTGCTCAAGATTAATTGAAAAATTACTTTGAATAATTGTAAAAAATAAATGAATTATTTCAGTGTTATAAAGTGTTATGTGTATGTAAACAAAAGTGACCTCTTTTATCACACACTATATTAGAACTGACTGGCCTACATTAAAAAGGGTTTTAAAAAATTCACATTTTCTTTTAATTTTTAAAAATTACAAAAGAGAAAAAGAGTTTTTAAAACCGTCTAAGGTATGTTAAATAGATGAATAAAAATATTAATATAAAACTTACAGCTACTTGTTACAAATCCAAATCAGATTCAGAAGATGAACTTTCAGAACCAAGATTTATAATAACTGGCTCGATCGTTTTATCAGTAATATTGTCCAGCTTCCACATTTTTTCCTCTTCTTTAATAGTGTGATTTACTGCCTTTTCCCAGTTTTCAGGTTTTACATTATTTACGGCCTCCAAAAACAACTGTTTAACATCATGAATTTTAAAAGTGGTATTTTTTCCTGAAACTTCACTCTTTATCTGTGCCAATACCAGTTCAATCGGGTTTAATTCACGTCATGATATGGTGGGGATCTAAGTACTGTCATTCCACGATTTTTGGCAATTTCATAAATTTCGTATTTTTAAAATTTTTCTTTATGAAGGGCACACAACGAATAAAGTTCCTTTCTTATAGATCCGGGATGGTACGTAATATTTTTTGAACTCAGCCAATTCTGCAAGTCTTTTTTTAACCACTTGGTTGTGGGTAGTCCTTCTATAAGTCTGGAGTGATAAATTGCATTATCCATTACTATTACACAGTTCTTAGGAAGAAGATCTATCTTTTGTTCGAACCATTCTTGAAAGACATCAGCGTTTATGTCTTCATGGTAGTCACCGGTACGAGTTGATTCAAAAGTTAATAAACCACCTTCAACAAAACGGTCTGAACTGCCAATGTGTACTATTATCAGCCTGCGTCCCTTTCCTGATGGTGGGTTTAAACCAGTAGATAAGTTATTTACAAAAGCGTGCCTTTGACTTGTAACAGTTTCATCCTGCCAAAATTTATTTGGTGTATGACACTCGTTGACCCATGTTTCATCAAGATAAAATATTTTTCTTTTTTGGTTTCTCATTTCCTTTATGGTTCTTAGAAAATGTCTTCTCCATATGACAATATCGCTTCTTTCTAATAACATAGACTTTCTGGGATTCTTTTTCCAGCGGAAGCCTATTTCTTTTAAAAGTTTCCATAACGTACTTCGACTCATTTCTGGGTAATCCTTATCATCTCGAACTGAGACAAGAACTTTATCCAATGTTGGAAATTCTTGTCTAAAGAAGAATTCATGCACTTTCCATCGAAGTCCTTCTTTAAAATGATATTCTATTCGAAATTTTGGTTTCCCTGGAGCATTACGTGGCATTTGAAAACTACCACATTTCTCTTCTTTAATAACTCTGTAAATCGTAGATTTCCCAACACCAAGTGTACTGCTAACTAACTCAACGGTCTCATCAACACTTTCACATAAACGTTTGTCTGTAAATGATTTAAAACAATTAAATATTAATGTTTTTTCATTAACTGTTAAAGGACCAATTTTTCGGCGTTTACACGGCACTTCCAAATTTTCCATAACACTAGTATACACAATAAACTGCACCTTGCAACTGAAGTACCTACTTTTAGTGAACTGTTAAGAATTTTGAATACGCCACTTGGACCTTCCTACAAAATGGAAAAACCCACTATCACATTTTCTGTGGAATAAGTTTAGAAGGTAATTACCTAGTCAATTACTGTCGTAGATTCCTGGAATTAAAGAATTAAATGTTTGATTGTTGAAACCCTTACTTCGTGGAATGCACTCATTTCAGATAAAATAAAACGTTTTATTTTATCTAAAGAATTAAACTTTATTTTGCAAATAGGTAGGTACTTATTAAACTTTTATTGGTTATATATAACCAATAAAATAAACATCTTACATTTCTTGCAAATTCATTAGTACCTGTTAACCTCCATCACTCCGACACTGGCAACCTTATTTAGGGATTAGTAACCCTCACAACTATTGTATTCTATTCTGCTCCAACCTTTATACCTGGTGGTCATACTCAATTTAAAATTGTTTTCCTATATACTTCTGTAAACTTGTTGACAAATATCTGTTTTTCATTGAGTCACCCGTATGAACAGTTTAGGGATTTGCATGCATAATTTATTGTTTTATTACTCTCTCATACATAAAAATACACTATAGAATCTCTAGCACTACAGTGAATCAAGAAAAATAAATGAATGACAGACGACATCTTGAAATTAATGGAATAACGTCGACTGATAAAATCTAATGTAACAGCATATAGACACCTGCAGAGAAGAATAAAGAGATCAAATTAGCCAAAGAAAAATGGATGAGAGAAAGGTGCGACGAAATGGAGGATATAATATCCAAACACGACTTATTTAATGTGCACAAAAAACTGAGAGAAATGAGTAATACATATATTTAAAAAACGAGTTTCCTCTGTACTTGTTGACACTAATAACAAAATAATTGTAAATGAGTAAGAAATAAGAACAGAATGGCAGCTGCATATATCAGAATTGTTTGAAGGTAACAGGAATAATATTGTCGAATTCTACCAAAACTGTACTGACGGCCCAGAAATTATGACATGCGAAGTAGAACACGCTATAAATAATGCTAAAATTAGAAAACTTTCTGGTCCAGATGATACAACAACTGAGTTGCTGAAACTAATAGAGAATGATAACATAAAATGAGTAGTAAGACTTTTTAATTCAAATTGGCTCAAATCCATCTTTATCGTAACACCTAAAAAACACAATCCGAGAAAATGGTCAGAATATGGATTAATTAGCCTAATGAGGCACGCTCTTAAAATTTTCCTTAGAATACATCACAACAGAATTAGACGCAAATGCGAAGAAGATCTTAAAGATACCCAATTTGGTTTTAGAAATGCTATGGGAACCAGGGAGGCACTTTTTGCGCTTAACATCCTATTACAAAAATGCCGTGACCAAAGAAAAGATGTATTTGCATGTTTCGTGGACTTCGAAAAGGCATTCGATAAAGTACAGCATATAACATTAATGCAAATACTGAAAAATATCGGAATAAATGACAAGGATATTCGTGTCATTAAAATTTTGTACTGGAATCAAACTGCTATCGTAAAAATTGGAGATAACTACACCGATGAAATCCCCATACAACGAGGAGTCAGACAAGGTTGCATTTTATCGCGAACATGGTTCAATGTTTACTCGGACCAGTTATTTAAAAAGGCACTTGAGAGACAACCATATGGAATAAAAATCAACGGGGAACTACTGAATGTGATTAGATATGCAGACGATACAGTAATTCTATCCGATAATATTGAAGGTCTTCAAATTCGATCGTATTCACGAGGTAGGAGAGGAAATGGTCATTAAAATAAACTCATAAAAACCAAATTTTTAGTGTTTAGTCGTGACCCACATCCCGACGCAAAGCTTCAATTAAACGGAGTTCAAGTTGAGAAGGTTCACAAAATGACATATTTGGCAACTGTGATAATGGACCAACTAGATCCAGACATAGAAATAAAACGTAGAATAGCAATGACTAAAACTACTTTTATGAGAATGAAGTCATTTCTTTGCAATAACCACATCAGTTTAGAGCTAAGGCAAAGAATGTTTAAGTGCTATGTTTGGTATTTTTGTATAGTGCAGAAGTGTGGACGCTAAAAGTATCGATCATGAACAAAATTAAAACATTGGAAATGTGGGTTCATAGACGAATGCTGAAGATACCTTGGACAGCAAGAAAAACTAATGAAGAAATACTAAGGAGCGTCAACAAAGATAGAGAACTGCTAAAGACTGTTAAACATCGAAAAATGTTTTATCTGGGACATATAGTAAGGGAAAGTCGATATAAAATTTTACAACTGATCCTTAAAGGCAAAATAGAGGGCCGTATAGGTGTAGGAAGAAAACAAGTTTCTTGGTTAAAAAAACATTCGTGAATGAACTTAGATATCAAATGCAGGATAATTATTCCATATTGCAGAATATCGAGAAGCCTTCGCAATGGTGATCGCCAACGTCGGATAATTCTGATATCGCACGCGAAGAAGAAGAAGCACTACAGTTCCACATTCAAAGATAGCCTGAATATTTAGTCTGCCCCTTCCGTTGAAAATTTCGATTTCAGATTTGAATTCTGTGACTACAAAATATCCAAAATTAGTTAAAAAATTTCATGGGAAACAAAAATTTCTTTTCAAAATTTCACTAGGAAACAAACCTTTTTGTTCCCCAGTGAATAGCTATAATGAGGGTTAATATAATACTTAAATAATACTTTGTTAACTAGCGACATTAAAAAATGGAAAAATAATAACTATCACAATCTATGTCAAGTCAAAATGTATCGACCAATATAGTTTTTAAGAAACTCTATTCTTAGCTTTTTTCCAATGAATACATCTATGGCATCATTTTTAAATCTTGATGTCGCTATCATTCGTCTACTCAGAACTTTCAATATTAATTATTGCTCAGTCTCAAGTGTTAATAAATAAAACAGAATTTTTAAAATCAAGATTTTTTGCCGTTAAAATTGAAGTTTGCTGAACATACGAAAAACCAGACTACTCGTATTAATTGAGCAATATAAAACTGTTTATTTATCTTAGATAACAGTTAAATTGGTGATACCTGGTCTTACTTTATGGCGTCGAGTCTTGGACACTAAATAAAAGTGATCTAAATCGCCTTGAGGCTTTCGAAATGTGGTGCTATAGAAGAATTTTAAAAGTTTCTTGAATGAAGAAGATTAAAAAGTCCACAATACTAGAACGTATCAGCACGATTACTGAGATATAATACTAAGCAAGGGAAAATAGCAGGCAAACGCAGTCCAGGACAAAGAAAGACTTCAGGGTTGAAGAACTTACGAGAATGGTATTTTATTTAGGGTGGCAGTGAATAAAATTAAGATAGCTATGATGGTAACCAAAGTTATGATGGCACTGAAGAAGAATGTGGTAACTTTCGGTCCATGTATTGGACGCTAGACAATAATTGGACTGCATGTTGGCCAGACTTAATCCCGATTTAAGATGTCTAGATATGCTTATGAGAAGAATAAAGTTAAAAATTTCGGTTCTTTAACACTAATACAATTAAGATAGCTATGATGGTAACCAACGTTATGATGGTACATGAAGAAGAATGTGATACTTTTCGGTATATATTGGAGACAATTTTATCTTCACGCTAGACAATGCTAGCCTACACCTGGTTCGATTTACAACCTATTTTTTAAATCAAGTGGAAATACCGGAAAATAATTGAACTGCATGTTGGCCAGACTTAATCCCGATTGAAGGTATCTAGATATGCTAAGAAGAAGAATAAAGTTAAAAATTTTGGCTCTTTAACGCTATCTTCACGCTAGACAATGCTCGCCTACACCTGGTTCGCTTTATACTCTATTTTTTAAACCAAGTGGAAATACCGGACAATAATCGGACTGCATGTTGGCCAGACTTGAATCCCGATTGAAGATGTCTAGATATGCTAAGGAGAAGAATACAGTTAACAATTTCGACTCTTTAACACACCGAAGACCTGAAAACTTCTTCTTCTGCTTCAGCCTTCATTTATCATTCATTATATATTCAGCCTTTTTCATTGTTGAAAATAGGCCTCTTCCAATTGCTTACACGTTTCCCTATCTTTTGCAATTCTCATCCACTGCTTTCCATCTACAGCTGTTATATCGTCTATCCATCTCTTTTTGGGTCTTCCCCCGCTTCTTCTTGTTTCTCGAGGTACCCAGAATGTCACTTTATGAGACCATCTGTTGGTGTCTTATCTTGCTACATGTGCTACCCATTGCCCTCAATGTCGCTATTTTTCCCATGATGTCGGTTACATTAGTTCTTCGACGTATTTCGGAATTTTGTCTCTGAGGCTTATATTTAACATGGCCTCTTGAGTTCTGACCTGAAAACTGCTGTAATTAAAATATGGAAGAAGTATGAAAAGATGAGTAAGGGCTTGTGCGAGACACAGACGTTCTTTGAAAAACAAAATCTATTTTTAATATTTTCCTGTAAAACATGAGTTTCTTTGCTAGAGGAAAAAAAAGGTCTAAAATATACCTACGTTTCTTTAAATTTGTCGGTATGTTTAAACATATTTTATCACTTGAAATCTTTAATTCAACACAATTTTTGATTAAACAGGATTCCTATTTTAATAGTAAGTTTTCAAAATGAGATAAAAATTAACTTAAATACAATAAATCTTTTAAAACTTTCTAATCCGAACCACCATGATTCTGCTTTTTATGCTTAGCCATATAATGTTTTAGTTTAGTCTTATAATCACATTTATCACATTTCAAATACTTCAATCTCCTCTTATCCGTATGCACATTTAACACGTGGAGGCTCAGATTTATTTTCCTTTTCGTTTGAAACTTGCACTTTTTCTCTTCACACTTGTACATCTTCACTTCTTGGTCTTTGTGGTTTTGACTAATATGTTCGTTGAACGTTTTTAATACATTAGATACGAAGGGGCAATGTGGGCATTGGCGGTAGTTTTGGGGATTCTTGTGTTTCATCCGAATATGTTTCCTAAGTGTTGGACTTCTATTCGTTTCATATTTGCAGGAAGGGCATTTGTATATTAGAGGTTCCTTAGGAAATTTGTGTTTTTCCTAAAAAAAAAAAAAAACGATTACGTGTCAACACATATATGTGAACCTTTGAAGTTATACGAGCCATAACGTCGATAAGTATTTATAGTTGCGCATTTTTTTCCATCAAAACTTTTTATAAGAGGTGTATCCGATAACGGTAGCCAATACCGTTTATTTTAAATAGAACACCCTGTATATTAATTAATTTTTAGAGTCCTCAGCTCATTTTAGACATTTTTTGAATACAATGTCCTATACCTATCTGTGACTGTTTCGGAAATATTCAGTAAAATGCAAAAAATCACATTTACAAAAGAAAATTATTTATTTCCATGACGTTCATGACGTTTTATTGTTCCATGACAGAAGTAGTTTTCGAGGCTACGAGTATAGTCGTTTGAACTTCATTAATCGCAAGTCAAAAAATGAGTCATTTAACAGAAATGCACAAAATTACAATTATGCAGATGATTGGCTATGGAGATAAGACACGGACGCAAATGGAAGTAGCTTGTTTATTTCACGAAGCATTTTCTGATTTGCCGCATATATCTCAAGGGAAAATTAGTAAAATGGAGAAGCAATTCCACGAGCTGCTATGTTAGGAAGGTAAAAAAAAGAAGCTGCCAATGCAATAAGTGATGAAACCAAATTGGCTGTTGTGCTTGAGTTTGAGGAACACCCACATACATCTGTTCGAAAAGCAGCCCCAGTACTCGATATTAGCCATTCATCGGTTTTTCGAATATTACGAGAAAACAAAATACATCCCTATAAAATTATACACACTCAGGAGCTCATAGAAAATGATTTTGAGAGGAGAACGTATTTTTGTGAACAAATGATGGCAATGTTAGACAGCAATGTGATCCAATCAGAACATGTTTTGTTTTCTGATGAGTGCACCTTTACTCTTCACGGTCATGCTAATCGGCAAAATTGCCATTGGTCCCGGGAAAATCCTTACTGGATGGGAGCAGGCAATACTCTGATAAGATAATACCTGAGAAGGTTAACGTGTGGGCAGGAATTATTGAAGATCAGATCATAGGTCCCTTTTTCATAGATGGGAATTTGAATGGCGACAATTATTTACCATTGCGCCAAAATGGTCAA
The DNA here is from genome assembly GCA_918026665.1 of Diabrotica balteata. Lineage (NCBI taxonomy): Eukaryota > Metazoa > Arthropoda > Insecta > Coleoptera > Chrysomelidae > Diabrotica > Diabrotica balteata. The sequence goes on from OU898276.1 coordinate 96,226,218, forward strand.
CTTGTATCCTGATCCAGAAAAGACACAAGTTCCAGCGAATATAATATAGTTTCAACAAGATGTTGCACCACTCCACTACCAAATCCATGTCCGGCAGTACCTCAAACCTAATATTTCAAAATCGGTGGATAGGGAGGCGAGGATCGATGGAATGGCCACCACAATCTCTCGATTTGACGCCATTAGACTTTTTCTTATGAAGATATGTGAAAAGTATTGTATACAAAAGTATTGTATACAAACCCACTGATTTAGCTAACTTACGAAGACGAATGAGGCTTGCGATTAGATCGCTCACATTTGAGATGTTGGGTAACGTTAAAAGAAATTTCTATTCACGGTTAGGGTGTTGCCAAGACAATAAAATTGTTGATAATAGAAGAGAAAAAAGTGATTTCACCTATTTGGGGTTAGAAATAAACATTCTACAATTGATCACGTACACAGAATTACCAACACCATTGAAAAATCATTAGAAGAAAGTCTGTTCTACAATATTTTTGGACGTAGCTAAGGCCTTCGACGAAGTATGACATGAAAGTTTAATCTATAAACTCAAAATTCTTATACCTAAACAATAGTGCGAAATGTTGCAGTTTAACATATCTGAAATATATTTCATAACTAAGCAAGAATACGTGTACAAGGATCTAAAAGTAAAAGCAAAGCACAGTGCTGTGTTGTGTGTTAGCTATAATACATAGTTTTTACATAAAATATGAGGTCCCCACATATCTAAGATCTAAGTATTATATAGTAATTTAAGTCAAAGAAGAATTAATAATTGGTTAACTGCGACCAAATTGCGGTGACACAGATACAACTTAGTTGTTTAATAAAAAAATACACTGGATACACTAGGAAACCTGTGGTTTTTAATTAACATACAAGACGTTAAAAAATGTAATTGGTACATAAATAACTTACATGCACGTGTCTATTGATGTTCTTTTTCGATTTCGTTTCATAAGGACATGACAAACATTTGAACATGTCTACCTCCCAATCTTTCTTATGCGTCAGGACGTGATTTTCAAGGGTCGTTTTTAATATGCTTTCATATGAACAATGGGGACATTTAAACATCTTCTTTGGTTTGGGAGGTTCTTTATGTCTAAAACAACATTTTTTATAAAACAAAAATTTGCTCCTTATTTTGCATTGAGAGAGGAAGTAAACTCCAATCATGTATGCAAAACACCAGAATAAAACATTTTCAGTAAACACATATTGAGATCTGCTTTCGAACTTGCTTTATTTGATTTCTTCAACGTGTAAATGGTTCAAATTGAATATGAACGGGTCTATACATTTATTGTTATTGGCAGACCTATTCTAAAATTCAATAAGCTATGCAGGGGATGTAACTCCGCCTGTGGTGACTAATGGGTGGATTGAATAGCTCAGGAGTCACCATTGCCGGTCCTAAGCCCGGGTAAAGGAGGAAGGTTGGGCAGTGGGCTAACAACCCACTCCCGGAAAAACACACTGTTATGAAACCTAAACATTTGCCTCGGAACAAGGGGAACTTTCGGAAACGACTAAAGCTACGAAACATGGACTATACATTTGGAAGTTGGAATGTGAGGACGCTAAATAGAACAGGAGCTCAAAATGCACTTCTACAAGAACTAAAAAGATATACTCTTATGATCACTGCTCTTCAGGAGACAAGATGGCTGGGGAAAGGTGTCAGGGACACCAAAACGCACACAATTCTATATAGTGGCAAAGAACAAGGAATCAAAGAATGTGGAGTTGCATTTGTGGTAGATAATGATTTTAAGTCAAAAATCATAAACTTCCAGGCAGTGAATGAAAGGATATGCAAACTAAGAATTCGCACCCACTTCTTCAACCTTACTATGATAAACATCTACTGCCCAACAGATGAACAAGAGCAACATACAAAGGAAAGCTTCTACCAACAGCTGGAGATAGTATATGACAACGCGCCAAAAAATGACATTAAGGTTATAATGGGTGATATGAATGCCAAAATAGGCAAGGAACCGCAGTTCTATGGCACAACAGGAAAACACTCACTGCACAATGAAACAAGCGAGAATGGGGAGTTTTTGATAAATTTTGCCACCAGTAAAAACATGGTTATAAGCTCCACATGCTTCCCACATAAAGACATACACAAAATGACGTGAATCTCACCAGATGGAACCACAACCAATCAAATTGACCATGTGCTGATAGACAAAAGGGCAGCCAGTAGTATCTCTGATGTGAGAACACGAGGAGCATGCTGTGGATCAGACCATCTTTTACTGCAAACCAAATTTAGGTGCAGAGTTAACAGAGAAAGAAACGAAAGACAACAAAGAACAAACAAACTAGACCTGGAAAAACTGAAGACTCAGGAATGTAGAGAGAAGTTCGAGCAAGAAGTCACAAATGAGCTAAGGACACAAGAACTGCACTCCATAGAGAGCAAATGGAATAATATCAAAACAGCAGTGCTGACAGCAGCAGCGTCCACCGTGGGAAACAAGAAAAAGAAGAGAAGAGGAACATGGTTTGATGACGAGTGCAGGCAAGCGATAGAAGAAAGAAACGAAGCGCACAAAATGTACATAACAAGAAGAACACGGGAAAGACGAACATCATTTGAAGTCGCAAGACGGAAAGCAGACAAGATATGCAGAAACAAAAAGAGAGCTTATGAAAATGGACAAATAGAAGAAATTAACAAAATTTCAAAAAAAAACGAAATTAGAGGAGCTTACGAATACCTAAAAAAGATAAAAAGTGGATATAAACCTCAAACAAGCCTATGCAAAGATGAAAGTGGACAAATAATCAGTGACCAACAGAAAGTCACAGAAACCTGGAAGCATTATTTTCAGACCCTACTTGGAACACAAGCAGATGTGGAAGATGAAATGGGTACGAACCATGTAGAAGAGAACGAAGTTGAAGTAGAAGCTCCAACCATAGAGGAAGTTCTCGAAGCTATTAAGGCCCAGAAAAACAATAAAGCCCCGGGAGTTGACGAGATTCCAGCAGAACTGTATAAGGTAGGTGGCAACCACCTATCAAGTCATATCCACGCGCTTATCAAAGAAATATGGCAAGAAGAGAAAATACCCGACGAATGGAAGAAAAGTATAGTATGCCCAATCTATAAAAAAGGAGACAAACTCCAATGCAAAAACTACCGTGGAATTTCTCTACTATGTACAGCGTATAAAGTCCTCACGTATATTATAAACCAGCGACTCCAACCACTAGCAGAAAATATTATTGGAGAATATCAGACGGGCTTCAGACGGGGAAGATCGACAATGGATCAAATATTTACAGTCAAGCAGGTCTTGAGCAAATCGTGGGAACACGACATTGATGTTCACAACGTGTTTGTAGACTTCAAACAGGCATACGATTCAGTCAAAAGGGACAGACTATACTATATATTGGCAGAATTAGCAATACCACATAAGCTAATTAGACTCATTAAAGCCACAATGGATGAAACTCAGGCATGTGCACGGATACAAAACAACCGGACAGACTTTTTCAAAATCTCGCAGGGACTAAAGCAGGGAGATGGGCTGGCACCAACATTGTTTAACCTGGCACTGGAGTATGCGGTTAGGCAAATGCAAACTGGACGAGAAAACCTACTGACCAATAAAACGGTTCAACTGGCTGCCTACGCCGATGATATTAATATTATGAGTAGAACATCAACAGGAGCACAGGAAACATACGCAGAGTTAAAAACACAAACGAAAAGGCTAGGTCTGGAAATTAACACAGAAAAAACAAAAATAATGGTACAGACGAGAAGAAATATAATCCCACAAAACATTATACATGAAGATGACATTGAAACGGTTGGAAAGTTTACATACCTGGGAGTAGAAATATACGCCGATGGAGCAGAGGATGGAGAAATACGAAAAAGGATAACGCAGGCAAACAAAGCTTATTTTGCCCTCTCCCATATATTTCGGTCTAAAAGTGTCCACCGAAATACAAAGACGAGAATCTATAAAACTTTAATTCGGCCAATAGCATGTTATGGCAGCGAAGCATGGGTCCTGAAAGAAACATCCAAAAACAAACTCGACACATTCGAAAGAAAAGTACTGAGGAGAATACTAGGACCTGTGAGGGAAAACGGAATCTTCAGAATTCGATATAACAGCGAGCTCTATCAACTGTACAAAGATTGCAATGGGCCGGACATGTGATACGAATGGGAGAGGATAGGCTACCAAAACGAGCACTGAACGCCAGAATGCAGGGAAAGAGACCAGTTGGAAAGCCAAGAAAGCGCTGGGAAGACACAGTAAGCAGCGACGCACAAGCACTTTTAGGAGTCCGTGTATGGAGAAGAGCAGCCACAGGCAGACAAGGGTGGAGGCAAAAAATAAAGGAGGCCAAGGCTCATTTTGGGCTGTAGTGCCGTAGAAGAAGAAGATGCAGGGGATGTAAACATTAGCAGGTGTAGGCCCCTAACAGGACCGCATTTAGGATTATCTTTTGGTTTGGCCAGAAGTATTATCTGGTAAAATATGAAATATATATTTTAATTTTGCAAAGGAATACAAGGAATCTGATTGTTTTTAGTTTATGTCAGACAATATACGAAAAACAAAAACAAGAAATTATTTTTTTATCCTAAAAACGGCCAACACATTTTATATACAGGGTGTTTTAAAAAAATATAAGTTTTATTTATAATTTTTTTTACGATTCCAAAAAGTTTAAATATTGCAAAACTATTAGATTTTAGGAATAAAAATACAAAGTGATTCATAATTCGTTTAAGTTCGACGTAAATATACGACAGAAATCGAGAACTAAGCTACTTTTAAACATTCTTCTGATGAACTTAATAATATTTAACTTCATCAACGTTTATATCAGTTCTTCCATATTTCTGATGTAATTGATGAAATTTAATTAAAAAGAAGATCTGGCATCTGAAAATTTGAAGATGGCGTTTTTCCTGCGCTATCATTTTTAATATTTACCCAGATGCGTTCTATGGGGTTTAACTCAGTGATACGGAGGAAGTCAAATACCAGTTTATTCTGTTTTTTTTTTCATTTCATCAATTAGGAATTTATCATAAATTTTTTTGTTCTTTTACGATTGAAAGAAGATGTATTTAAGCATGTTTATGTTGATCAAATTTTATATTTTTGAACGGAGCCAATTATGTATATTGCTTTTTTTTATGCACTTGTTGGTATTTTTTCTATTTTACGAGAATGGAATGATGCATTGTCAAAAACAATGATAGATTTATCTTCTAATACTGGTAAAATATTGGAAATATTCACCAATTTTCAAAATATTGACCTGTCTTTGAGGACCATTAAGCTAGCGGGGACAAATGAGCGAAATCCAATTTAACCAAGGTAATATTTTTTCACCAATTTTTCACTAATTTATTACCACCCTAATAATTTTTCACCACCAAACCAACCTTAAGGGGAGCGATTCTGCTGGCTTAATGTTCAAGCTAGCAGAATTTAGAAAAAAAACTTTTTGTCGATGGCATATTTTTCTACCCATTTTTCACTAATTTATTACCATCCTAATAATTTTTTATCACTAAACCACCCTTAAGGGGAGCGATTTTGCACGGTTAAAACTATTAGTAAAACTAAAAAAAAAATATATTTATGATATTCCACAATGCTAGGTTTTTATGAATTTATTACCTCCTTAGTAATTTTTCACCTGTTAACTTCCCCTTATGAAAAGTCAATAATTCTATTAGATTAAAATTTAAGTGGAAAAATTATTTTTGTCAAATTTACTCTCTTCTACTTATAACTGAAATAAAATAGTGTTTTTTAAATGTTTACTAAACTTTACCCAACCTGATAATTTTGCACCTTTAAACCAATCTTATTTGGAAACGTTCCTGCTAGCTTAATATTTGAGCCAGCAAAATTAGAAAAAAATATATTTTTGAAATGCCACAGTATTCTGCTAGGTTTTAACATATATATTACCACTCTAGTAATTATTCACCCTTCAACTGCCTCTCATGGAAAGCCAATAATTCTGTTGGGTTATAATTTAAGGTGAAAAATATTCTTTTACAATTTCACTCTCCTCTACTTATAACTGAAATAAAAAAGCGTTCTGTCAAGTTTAGACTAAACTTTGATCCCCATGATAATTTTTCACCCCTAAACCAATTTTATTTGGAATTGTTCCTGTTAGCTTAATATTCGAGCCAGTGGAATTAATAAAAATTATTTTTGAAATACCACAGTGTTCTGCTAGGTTTTTACCTTGCAGAAACAAACCTATCTACCTATGAAACAAATTTATTACCACCCTAGTAATTTTTCACCCTCAACTAACCCATGTGGAAAATCAACAATTCTTAGGTTAAAATTTAAGGTGATGAAAAATCTATTTTTACAATTTTACTGTATTCTATCAATCAATTATTCTGTTAGTTTAAAATTTATAACGATTTTTTTTATATTCCCTGATAATTTTCCACCACTAAAGCAATTTTATTTGGAGACGTTCCCGACAGCTAAATATTCGAGTCGGCAGAATTAAGGAAAAATATATTTTTGAAGAACCACAGTGTTTTGATAGGTTTTTAGAAACTTATTACCACCCTATTAATTTAACTTCTTAACTGCTCTTGTGAGAAGACAGTATTAAGCTAGTAAGCGGAAGCGCGAATATTAAGCCAGTTAATTCAAATAAAAATTTTGAAATACCATATGATTATGCTCGATTTTTACTAATTGTTTGCCTCTCAACTAACCCGTGGTAGCTTAGGTTCAAACACAGAAAGTAATTTTTAAATACGACTCTGTGCTACAAAGCTTTTCCATCTTATTTACCACCTTCATAATTGTTTTTCCCCTCTATGAGAAGCCAATTAATAATTCTGCTGAAATGTTCAGTATACAAGACAATTTTCAAGAAATAGAACAAATATTTTTCAAAGAAGTTGTGCGAGGTATCATTCCTATAGTGTGGAAATCTCCTTGTTTTTATAAATAGGCGCTTTTTAAACATAAATTTAAATGAACTTTGAAAAATAAGGCTATTATCGAGCACAAGTTAATTAAATCTAGCCCAAGTACTTTCGCTTAAAATAGCATCTTCAGGGGCATTTCGTCAAATATAAACCATCCGGCAAGCGTAGAATGTGGAAACATTAATAATGACATAAAATTGTACAAAACACTACACTAAAACGAGGACAAACAGTTTAAAATTACTTTAAAGATTCTACGCTACATTCTTTGTCAGTATCTGGAGGGATTGTCCCTCCAGATACTGACAAAGAATTACAGAGGTAAATTAAAGTTTTTTAAAAACAAAAGTAGGTTATTTATAGTGTATATTAAATTTAAAATGACTTTAAGATTGTTTGGTAAATGGTATTTAATTCTGGGACGATTGAACTTTTCGCACTTTTCCACAAGCACTTGTTCTCTTTTTCTTTCATAAACAAACGTTCATGAGAAAACTGGGTACGTCCAAGTCGTAAACGGGAAATAAGTTGCTTTCATCTGGATACCCAGGGTGGTTGCAATGGTCCAATCTTACTTTTTAGCTCCTGAAGCTTTGATGTTGTGGATTTCCATTTATTGTTCCAGTTCTCGAACATGTGCTTCATGAAGTAGCTTTTTAGATCCATACTTACAGATTGGGGTGATATGGGGATACTTTTGTTGTTTATAGCTTCTTTGGCATTTTTGTTTGCTGCTTCGTTACCTGTTATTCCAACATGTGATGGGACCCAGAGAAACTTGATGCTTGTATCTTTAGTATGCAATTTATATAGTTCTTTCTTTATTAGTAAAGCTAATGAATGCTGCGTGCATATTTTTCTTATTATTTGTAGTGATGAATATAGAATATGTCACGATTAATATTTTGTTCATCTTATTTGCATATTTTGGTTTTAGACGCATCTCTATAGTATACTGTGTAATCGGAATGGAAGTTAATTAGATCTCTGAAGAGCTGTATAATAAAATTAGGGTTGGTGCTATTTTTTTTTGGAATTAGACTGCAACTGACTGTTGGAATTTTTATAAGCCAAGGTGAAGATGAAGATATATTTTTGTATTGATATAGAGGTGGAAATTGCTTCCAATTAAGTACGTTCATTTCATGATAAATTCTGCGGGAATATGGGAGATTAAACTTTGAGGAGTCGTTAGCTATGTCTAAAATGTTATTTATTGGAATTCTTTAATTTAGAGTTATGCTAGAAGTGTTATTAAGAGTTAGTAGCTGCCTACGAAGCTATAGCGTGGGTTTTCCTATTTCAACTTATATGCTATTTATCAGAGTTGTTCTTTACACTCCAAGTATAACCCTTAGGGAGATATTATGTAACGTATCCAAATGTTTTCACGTTTTTGTGCTGGTTGATGCTTATGCAACACATCAGTAATCAATTTTGGAACGAATTAAGGATATGTATAACCTGAGTAGTGTTTTACCATTGGCACCCCAAGTTTTGTAAGCTAGGTACTTTAACAAGATAAGGCCATTTCGACAAGAAATAACTAACTGCTGGATATGACTTTTTCAATTTAACTGTTGATCAAATATCACTCATAGAAATTTTATTTCGTTTGTGTAGAAAAGATTTCGGTTTTCAAGCATTAGGTTCGGTTTATCCTCGATATGTCTTTGATATGATATGATAATATTATACATTTTGTTTTCAAAATGAAATTTATTAGAGCAAAAGCTGAAACCGGTACTTAGGGACCAATTTAATAGTTTATTTATGTATTCTTGTAATATTGACGCCATAAGATTAACGTTGTTGCCTTTGATGTAAATAATAAGGTCATAAGCATATAGCCTTACCTGATCAGGTTTCACAATGATTTTTATTATATCGTTTATTGCTAATAAAAATAGAGTAGGACTGATGATCGATCACTGTGAGATTCTATTTTGTTGTTCTTTAAGATAGCTTTCGTGCTTCTTGAAACTCCCCATAACTAGAGGTGTATTGATAGGATCAAATTTGTCAAAAATTGTAATAGGTACTACCTCCTCCCGTTGTTTGTAAGTTAACAACTCATTAATGCTAGATATGTATTTCTCCCAGGATTTTTGTTTGCTTTTTTTTATGATTCTCCTTGCTTCAGCTCTACATTTTTTGTACTCTGCTAATAGATAAATATTTTTGTACTTGTTTTATCGGTTCCAAATTGTTTTACTTAATTGAGTGGCGGCCTCACATTGTGTATTCCACCAGGAAACTGGTTTGTGTTTCTTTAAAAGTTGAGATTTTTCTATGGCTATATTAGCAGCATCCAATACAAGCTGTATAAAATAATTACTTTGATTCATTCTCTCTGATATAATTTATTCAAATTCAATCCAATCTGCCTTTTTTAGTTTCTATTTTTGAGTTGGTATTGTATTTGTATTTAAATTAACTGTACGTTTAATTCAGATTGAGAAGTGGTCACTACTATACAAATGTTTTAGTGCTATCCGATCGAGTTAGGTTAGGTTACTGCTAAACAAAACAAACAGCTTCTGAGAAAAATATGGACTAAAAATGAATATAAAAAAGACCAAACACATGATAACAAAGAAAACAAATATACCAACAAACATACATTTGGGAGATGTACCGATAGAAAGGGTTGATAAATACAAATACCTAGGAACCTGGATTTCAGACAATAATGACCAAACAACTGAAGTAAGAGCTAGAATAGAAATAGCAAGAAATGCGTTTGTAAAAATGAAAACAATTCTCTGCAATAAAGATCTTATATTAGAACTGAGAGTAAGAGCACTGATATGCTACGTGTTTTCGATACTGCAATATGGACTTGAAAGCTGGACATTGAAGCAAGAACACATAAATAAGTTAAAGTCCTATGAAATGTGGTGTTACAGGAGGATTCTTAGGAAAACTAACACGGAAGTATGGCGAAAAATGGGCAAAGAATGCGAAATAATAAACACAATAAAAATAAGAAAGTTACAATATCTGGGACACGTAATGAGGGGACAGCGATGTGAACTGCTAAGGCTGATAATACAGGGAAAGATAAGAGGAGGAAGGAGTATAGGAAGAAGGAGAGTGTCATGCTTGAAGAATTTAAGGGACTGGTTTAAATGCAGTTCTATAGAACTCTTTAGAGCAGTAGTAGATAAAGTAAAGATAGTGATGATGATATCCAACCTCCGATTGTGAGACGGCACTTAAAGAAGAAGATCGAGTTAGGAGAGCAATGAGGGTTCGCATATGGAGACATCAATGGCAGAAGATAAGGTTAAAAACATTGTCTTAAAAACATATTTTCTCTCTGTGTTTTATTTGATCCCCATGTAATGTTATGGTCATTAAAATCTCCCGTAATTATTCGAGGGGAGGGAATTTGTTGGAGAAGATTAAATAATTTTGTTTAGTTAGAGTGTCATCTAGTAAAACATAAATGCTACAAATAATGAACTTTAGTGGGGCCACTACCAGTACTGTTACAGCGACTGCTACGATATTAATTACGAGGTTTATATTTTGGATAGGTATATTGACTTATATAGAGCTACTGCTCCACTAACATAGTTCTGATTGGGTCGGTTGATGCAAAATTCAGTGTAACCTTTCAGGTTGTGCATTAGTTAAGATATTTGATGCCTGTATTTAGCTAATTAAAAAAATACCATTCAAAATTTTATGTTGTTATTCTCATGATGAAAATTATACATAATTTCAAAATTCCACCTTGCATTATTCATAATAGAACCTACATAATATAATTTTTAAGATGGGATTAAGTAGCTTCTAAAAACATAAAAATGTACAGGGTGTTTCAATAAAAATAAATATGATGGAGTAGGTTTAATTGTGTGAATCATTCGGTACATTTAAATTTATGTTTAAAAAGCACACATTTATATAGGAAAGACGACAGGTCTCAGAATTTTTATTTTTGTCAATAGGATATTCTGATCAAAAGATATCGAATTCTTACCGTCAAGTTGATATAAATTCTATTTAAAATTGATTGTCTACGCGTAACTGAAATTCAAAAACGCCGGTCGCTTCAAGCATTGTTTCAGAGCGAACAGTTCATTAAACAGAAAGTGTTACTAAACATTTCTGTTCAAAATAATCTCAGCTAAATTTTCTTATTTGAAACATTTTGTTCTACGACGCAAGGATTTCCCCCCATGTGGGTAAACTTTTTTTGCATATTTGTTGCGGTCCCAAAATCGATAATCTCAGCAAAATGTAGCGCAGGTTTACGCAGCAAATTCCCTTTCAGAATCTTCATTTAGACCCTTGAGGGCTAACTAATACGTTTTTCAAAGAGTACATAAAAGGCTTTTTTAAGGTCTTGGAAAAAAACTTTGAATTCTCTAGGTTTTCTGGGCTGATCAGAATTGTCAAAACAAAACTTTCTGGGTTCTGACTGCCTAAAGGGTAGGGCTATGCATATTTACTAATTATCAATTGATTGAATATAGGAAAAAAAAAATCATTTTTAAGCGCCTTTTGGCTTTTTCACCCCATTGTGGGTCGCGTCGATTTCGTTTCCATTTTAACCGACGGTGCGGTCATTAAATATTGGCGACTATCCGATTTCACTGTTTGTTTGCAGTCGAGGTTAAACAGATGTCGTAAATATTTTACTACTATTTTACGGATAAATCCGTGATACTTCTACCGTACGTTATAGTAAATAGTAAATTTCACAATACGGCGAGTTTACTTTGTATATTACAGATGTTAGCGACAACATTTTATATTGAAAGAGAAACGTGAAAAATAAATCAGTACCGCTCTCTCTACTACGTATTTGGGACTTACAATATGAGTCATTACCAATCTTATTAAATTTCTAGTATACTGATTATATTCTGATATCTAAAAGATCATTCACAAAAAATGTCAAAGGCCTAACTATAAGTGAATATTAAAGGGTACATACCTTAAAAGGTGTTTTTCCAAATTCCATTTAATTCTTGTCTTAAAGGGACACTCCGTACAGTTAAACATTTTCATATTCGGATTTTCCTGATGTACAGAGCTAGTGTGTCGAACGAGATTTTCCGGCAATTTTGTAACAAATTTACAAAAGTTGCAATAGTATTTTTCACCTACATCAATGTCAGGATGACACATCTGAAAAAGAATAACTACAATAATATCCATTATTAGATGTATAATAAAGCAGGATTACAGCTATTGTTTGGATAATTAACCACAAACTTAAGTTATTCACACGAGTGGACAGATTCAGCCACGTTATATGAGGCACTGATAAGCACAAAAAAAATGTTAAAATAATAGCAGGATACTTTAATGATAAAGTCGGAAAAGGGAATACCTTTTTTCCCACCATCTGTAAACAGGGTCCACACGCAAACTCAAATAACAACGGACTGAGACACACAAACTTTGCTATGATTAAGAATATGGTAATAGGTGAAACACCATTCCCCCACAAAAACCTATATAAGGGAAATCCGAGACATTCACAGAACATCTTTCCAAAGTATTTAGTCTATTTACCAGAGTAGCGCCTCTAGAACAAGAAGAACTACTTTATTCTTTTCTTGAAACTCCGTATCAAATGGAACTACCAATCTCCCAATTTAACATTAAAGAAGTAACTCAATAACCGCAATGTCCTTCAAAAACTAACCCATGATTGCTACAGAGTAATCACAATTATTTTCAATGCTATGTTAAGTCGCACTACTACCCTTTGCAATATAAAATGGCACATATATAGTCATTCAAAAACCTGGTAAAGATCCAAAAGACCATCTCATACCGACCAATAAGTATGTTCCCAGTCATTTCTAAGGTTTTTGAAAAACTTTTATTAAGAACAATCAAACCAATATTGGACAAAAAGGGCCTCATACTTTACCATCAATTCAGATTTCGTAACCAACACGCTACAATAGAATAAGTTCACAGCACAACAATAACAATTAGTCTCGAAAACAAGCAATATTGTACTGCTGCCTTTTTAGATGCCTCCCAAGCTTTTGACAAGGTGTGGCACACAGGATTTCTGTACTAGTTAAAGAAATACCTATCTTACACTTACTTCAAACTCCTTAAATCATATCTGGCAGAAAGGAGATATCTAGTAAGGTATAGTAAAACCTATACAAAACTCTACCCATCCTATGTGGTGTACCTTACCAATGTCCTATCTCTGACTTACCAATAAGCAATAACCTAACACTTGCAACATTTGCAGATGATACTGCTTTCCTTACATCTCATAGTAATCAAGCAATAGCATTAGAGATACTGCAACTACATCTAAACAAAACTAATGAATGGTTTAACCTCTGGAGAATTAAAAGTAAACTCCTCAAAATCTACACATATTAGATTTAGTCTAATAAAAGGTATATGTTCACAAGTTAACCTCGATGGACATCTTTTACTCCGAAAGGTTGAAGTAAAATATCTACGCATTCATCTGGACAAAGAATTAACATGGACTAAACATATATGGACGAAAAGAATGCAACAAATTTTATACAGAAAACTTTACTGAATGCTGGGAAAAAACTTACCTATCGATCGAGAACAAACTCCTGATATACAAAGTAATAATAAAACCCGTTTGGACATATAGTTCGCAGCTCTGGGATCAGCTAGCAAATCTAATGATATGAAAATACAAAGATTTCAATCTAAAACTCTAAGAACAATCGCTAATGCCCCTTTGTATATCCAGAATGACGCCTTATATAGAGATCTGCAGGTACTAACAGTCTTTGAAGAGTGCAAAATAATTTCTGAACAATATCAAAACAGGGTGCGTGTTAACAACTTAACAACCAATAAGCGAAAATATTGAAGCGATTTGATCCCTTGGACCTACCAAACCGATTCTGACAGTGTCTACAGTAGTGAGCGCCTTCAACAGCGCCCAACCATTGTGATTTGTGCCGTTTTAGTATTCGTGTTCGCGTATCTGTGTATGTGTGCATCCCACCGGTCATCATCATCAGTAGCTCGACAACCCCTTCTGGGTCCTGGCTTGTTCTAGGATTTTCCGCCATTCTGTTCTGTTCTTTGTTTTGTTTTTCCAGTTGGTAATCTTAAGTGTTTTCAGATCTTGTTCCACTTGTTCCTTCACATCCCACCGGCAAACAAGCCAATATTCGTGTTTTCTGATGCTTTGGTCACTAGACTTTACATCTCGTTGGTAGCCATGGAAAATACAGTTACTTTGTAGTAATAGGTTCCATCGTTCCGGTGACAGACAGGTAATAGGTTCCGGTAACCTATTACTTTTGTCGCCTATTACCCAAGCTGCAAGCAGCTCCATTTCGCTTGGCTTGCTGTAGTTTCTTGTAGTAATCATAATATCTTTTTCAATAAACGAATGCTTTTTAGTATTTATAGTTTATTTTTGTTTCAACCGTGAGTGATAAACATTCTTCATACATTTGATGGTTGTTACAAATAAATATTAAACATATACAGCTGACAGAGGCTTAAAAATAGATGATTCAACTACTAAACTATACATAAATTATAAATAAAATATTAGATATATACATAACTTATGTAATATAAGGCGAGAGGAAAAAATATTAGTGTATAATATTATTCTATTAAATAACTCGAGAATTTAGTTTTGCATTAACTACAAATAACTACATTAGAATAAGGACAAGCAAATTCTAATATCATACTGTAATAACAATAAACATAGTCTCTGTCTTAATAAGCGTACGTGCTTACGGTGGTATTCCCAGCTATTAAGTGGCAAAACATACAGCTCATCATAAATTCGGTGACAATGACTACCCTATTCTGTTACTGATTGAGCGAACAATTCCCATCGTTCCATATTGTCACGGTCACGTTAACATATCGAATGCCGATTCAAATACCATTGCGTTTTACGTTATAATTACACTGTGACAAAAGTAATAGACAGTTTGCTGTAACCTATTATTGAGAAAACGAATACTTATTGGTAATAGTGTTATTTATCCGAATACGTTATATAACGCCCATCTATATCTCTTTGACATTACAAAACAATTTACTTGTCGTTTTTATTGTGAAACAGATTGTAAAAAATCTTTGATATATATATATATATATATATATATATATATATATATATATATATATATTTACATACTACTATCCTTAAGGACTCAAACCATAGCGCAACCTTACGGCCTCTCCTATTTCCAGGTGTATATAATATTTTAGTCGTCGTGTATATCGAAACAGGTAACAAAACATTCTTAATGCCCTAGTTTCTATTTGGATAAAACAAAATTTAACATATACTCTCCCCTCGGTTCTCCTATCATTACCACCTCGTGCCGATTTCCGATTTTATAGCCTCAGCAGTATAATTTTTATCCGTATTGTGGTCTTGGGGCCTCATATACACGACCTTATAGACTCATACGGTGTTGTCAATTCGCTCACTGCGTATTTCGATAATTCGGGGATTCCCCTCTTTATTTCCTATTTAAGCCAAGAAAGTTATTTCTCATTTCGTGATTGTTTAAGTAATGGATACCTCAAAATAGATTTATGATCTTAAAAACGGCAAAAGTATAATATTTAAGTAACCTATATTTTAAACAGAAGCTTATATATGACAAAATATTGTTATGATTTCTAAAAATTTGAACCTGATATTTATTGAAAGAAATATAATAATTTTGGTTATTTAAGTCAATGTAATACTTTTTTAAGAACATTTAACACAACTGGACACAAATCAATGAGATACCATATTCTTACAAATATAAATTAATAATACCAGCAAGTATTAGATGTAGGGAGCCTGATCTAAGCTAACGTAGGAACTGGCCACAATTTAGTTTTGGAAAAAAGTCATCTTAATTCGATTAAGAATCATAAACACAAACTACCAACACTAGAAACTAAAATTATTAAAGACAATTTTGACAAAAAACTATATCAAAGTAGGCTAGATCAAATAATTTAACAACAAAGCGTTACATGCGATGAAGATAACTAAGTTAGTTGGGAAAAGAATTAAAACAACATAAAGCAAACAAGCCTCTAGGAGGAATAAAAATAAACACAAACTTAAATGAAAGAAAACGTACACTATAATGTTTACCCAAAGTATAGAAATATATCTGAAGGGAAAAAAGAATGTTTATATAAAATTTAGATCTGAAAGAACGCAGGGGACTTATGAATATAAGAGAGTTCGTAACACGGCATATGGGCAAATTAGGCCGAAGAAAACAATAAAACAGTAAAAGTTTATAAGAGGGACATATAACAGATATTAAGGAATTAATATAAGATATCAACATAAATAAAAAAATGGACAACATAATATTAGACAAATAAATCGAACAAAGGAAACTGAACATGCTCTTGAAACTCCCGATATAACATCACATGAGTTAACGCAAATGATAAAAACATGAGATAAAAGAAGTCATCATAAAGTTAAAAAACAGAAAAGAAATTAATAAAATATGGCTTATACAACAGTTAACCATAATATTTAATAAAGGGTTAAGGTCATCAACAATACATGAGGAGTGGAGAACGAGTATTATGTTTTTTCTTTTACAATAGGTGTAATGTGCGACCATAATACTCTAAAGGAATTGTTAAGTACTATTTTGAAATTAAAAATAATATCAAATAATTTGAAGAAAAGATTAGTATACCAGACTAACAACAAGTTTCTTGTGCAGAGAAGTATATAATAATATAATGAACTAGCCTAACTATGTTTGGTTAATTTAGAAATGTCCTACGACACAGTGAGACTATCGGATGCGATATACATCTGTACAACAGATAATCCAGATTACTTGATATCATAAAAATAATAGAGAACCGACATGTAAGAAACAGAACCGAAATAAAAGTTCCAATAGAAAAAAAAAAGAATCTATAAACACTACAACTGGAATCAGATATGGAAGTCCAGTTGTAATATTTATTCTTTTATATTTAATATAGTAGAGAGGTTTTAAGCTAGTAAAAATAAAAAAAAACAACCGGCAAGCAAGGAGATAAAGATAATATGCGATGTTTATGACGAGTTTTTGTTAACAGAGAACGAAGATGATCTCCAATAAATACTATACCAGTTTAATATCAAAGCCAAACGATTTAATATGACAATTTTATCACTTATTATGAAAAGTTTAGTATTGTCAAAGGAACCAACAAGGTGAAAGAAAGTTCAGATTGAAAACCTACTGATAAAACAAGTATTAA
Organism: Diabrotica balteata; assembly: GCA_918026665.1. Lineage (NCBI taxonomy): Eukaryota > Metazoa > Arthropoda > Insecta > Coleoptera > Chrysomelidae > Diabrotica > Diabrotica balteata. The sequence continues at coordinate 96,243,448 of OU898276.1, forward strand.
AATTTAAATATATGGGAATAAACTTATCGACCAACAAAAATATTGAAGAGAAAGTAAGGGGATAAGTGCTACAATGACACAATACGGTGAAACAGACACTAGATCTAGACAAACAAACATAAATAAACAAATCTGTAATCCGACCAGTCATGACATATACAGTAGGAACAAGATCAGATACAAGCACAGATATTTGGAGACAAATGAGATGAGAATACTAAGAAAAATTACCGGAAAAAGACTACTAGACAAAACAAGAAGCAATGATATGAGAAACCTATGCAGAATAAACAATATTAATCTATTTGTACAGACAGAATCATAGATATTTGAAGACAAATGAGATGAGAACACGAAGAAGAATAACCGGAAAAAGACTTATTAAACAGAACAAAAAGCAATGACATAAGAAACTATGCAGAATAAACAATATTATTTAATTGGTACAGGAAAGAAAAAGAAAATGAATCTGTTATATTAGCAGAATGGTAGAAAATATCATAGTTAGATTAGCCCTGGAAAGAAAGAGATAAAACGAAATTATCCACACGAATAGGAAGAAAACGGGCAATTTGCCTATATAAAAAAAGATGAAGAAGACATTATAGTTAATTGAAAAGTTACATTACTATTACATTTTTAAGAGGATGCAATTATCTTTTTTGATGTGTGGAGTGTAATAATGTGGAATATAAACTTAAGTTTAAGTTTGTAGGGTCGCCATTCTTGTCCCCCAGTCACCATCTTTTAACTTTTTTCTGGTCATTTTACAACAAAATTACATTCAATCAATATTATAGGGGGTTTTTCAAAGAATAATTTTTTACTACAAATTTGTTTAATTTCATTAATTTCTTTGGATTTTACAGAACTCCGATGTTCTTGAATATTCGTAAGAATACGATAAAAACGATTAGGCTTAGTTTTCTAGTATAAGTATTTATATTTTTTTATTTATACAATTTATTATTTTGTTAACATTGTTTTGTGATTATTCGTTTATTATCTACTTTTTCCCGACCATGTATGAAGTAAAGTTTGAAGGCGCGTTTTTAAGTGTTATTCCCATTAGGCTTAATCCACAAACAATTTCTAAGTGAGATAATATTGAGCATAACTATATATTTAAGAAGTTGTTTTCCAGCTACTGTTTGTTACTTTTCTTTGATAGTCGAGGCTGTGTTCCTAATTCAGTAGAGTTAGAATTGGCGTAATTGTGGGTAATTCATTTTCAAATTCTTAGAAACTTTTGATTAATTTTGATATTTCCATGATATTACTGCAGGTTTCACCAGAAAAATTAAGGCACACTTCAGAACATTTGAGGTCTGCGTTTTGGCAACCACATACTTTCACAGTTTGCCTTGCATCTGCAGAAAATTTATTTTAGAAGTTCAAGGAAGCTGGAGTTTTGAAAGTTTTGATTGGTATCCAAATTTTTTTACGTTTTTTTAGCCCCAAACTTCAGGATCGCAGTGTTTTCTGCTGATAAATTCTAAGACTTTCGAAACATGCTGTATCTTGTGTTGGCGGAATCAATGATAAGTTAAATGCATTTTTGGTCACTTTGGTCTCGGCAAATCGTTTGTATATCATGCTGTCAGAGAATCATCTTTCTTTCCATTAAATAAAGAGACAAAAAAATATTCGCCAACGACAGTGAGCAAAGATAGAGGGGCCTTCTCACTGAGAAATATTGTTGTTCGGCTATCGAATTAAGGGTGCTTCTGTAAAATTTTAATGAATTTTGCCGATCTTGTAAGCTGCTGATGTTGTGTGGCAACTTGAAGTAGCATGGGAAAATAGCAAAACTGTGCAATGATCGCCATACATAAAACTTAAAGGACAGTATAATTGATGCGACTTACACCCTTTTGAAGGTTTAAAAAAATTGGACACTTTTGACATACAACATTACACCGCTTAATTCTTAATGCCGTAAGCAAGATAAGAATGGCAATGTCGTCTGTTACGACGGTCTTAGAAGCATATGATTCAAATTAAGCAAGCGCAAAACAGGTTCTGACTGGTTCTCTACATTACTAAGAAGTTGATGTTAGGATACTGTTGGCTTGGCACGGTACTCTTATTAAACGTTATCTCTGTCGATTTGTGCTTTTTCGTGCGACGCAAGCGCATGAGACGGAGAAAGTTTTTTGTTGGCAAAAAGGGTCGATAATGAAATAATAATAACATAGAACTGTTAAGAAAATGATAAATTGATTCCAAAAGATGTGAATAAAAAAATATATAACAGGAAACTAAGTGGAATTGTTCATTTTTATCATATTTTTATGAGTACTCATGAATCCGGTCAACTTCGGAATGCTATAAAACCGAAAGAAATTCATGAAATAAAACACATTTGCAGTAAAAATTATTCGTTGAAAACCCTCTATAATAGTGCTCTCATGTCTTTTATTGCAAAATGACCAGAAAAAATTTATAAGGCTCAAACAAAAGTTTGTTCAACAACTTCCAAACTCTACCTCATAGGTGATTGGGAAAAAGATCAATATTAAACTAATGATACCATAGGAATCACGATGATCACTACACTCCCTTTGAGAGGCGAGATTAAGAGAGAGAGAGAGAGAGAGAGAGAGAGAGAGAGAGAGAGAGAGAGAGAGAGAGAGAGAGAGAGAGAGAGAGAGAGAGAGAAAGAGCGAGAAAGAGAGAGAGGGAGAGAGAGAGAGAGACCATAGGAAGGTTAACAAAATAATAAATGATATGAAGAAAAAAATATATAATAAAAAACTAAGCTTAAGGTCGATTTAATGTAATTTTATTTTAAAATAACCAGAAAAAAGTTATAAGGGCCAAAAGATTTATTCAAAGATTTTAGTTATTTTTGTTTGTAACTTTTTTTTCAATTTTCGATTAAAATATATATAAATAAATACAATTTAACTTGCTATAAATAATGTTTTATAAAATTGTCACTCTCCTTTTCACTCCTTATTTCAAGATGGCGAGTATTCAAGGACCCAATCAACATTGGAGCGCTGCAAAAACTAGAAAATGAATGAAATTAAACAAATTTGTAGTGAAAATTACTCTATGATATTGCTCTGATATCATTTTATTTATTAACGGAATCCATTTACAAAAGTTTTCACACAGCTACACAACCATCCATTTTTTTAAAATTTATTGTTTTTTTTTAATTATTGTTTTATTGTAAAATCGCTAGAAAAAGTTATAAGCGAAAAATTTTTCAAAATTTTTTAGTTATTTTGGTTTATAACTTTGTTATTTTTTATTCTCCGATAAAAAGTAATACAGATAAAGTTGTAGAAAATTTAATTTGGTAAAAATAATTATTTATAAAATTTTCTGTAGAGTTGCTAATTTACGAGATACAGCGCAAAAACCCTTTGCCTCTCTTTTTCCAAGATGACGGCCTGGGAACAAGGGTTGCGACTTCACAAACTTGAATTGAAGTTTATACTCACCACCCCCACATATCAAAAAAATTAAATTGCATCCTTTCAAAAATCTAATGTAACTTTTCAATTGAATAAAAAATAAGTAGCTTATTCTATACAAGTATATAAATAGAAATACGTGTTCTTTTATTAAAAATTTCAGTGTCGAAGTAATTTCTGTGAAACAAAATATCCTCGTTTATTTTACTAAATATATACACTGTATACCAATACATTTTCCAACACATAAAAATTAACGATAACATCACCATATGAACGTAAACAATCTTACTCTGTAATTTGAGCCAGATAAAATGATTCAATAGTTGAACAACACTGTTGCCAGCTAAGTCGAGTCTGTAATATGGCAATATGGTTTAACACATAAGTGATATACACATTCAGTATACTCATAAAAGCGCTCTCCACGGCAAATGGCTGAATTAAAGGCGACTTTACGGACTCATTTTGTTTTATAATTTGCAGCTATTCTATAATACCCACAATTTTTGTAATACATTTGTGCAGTAGGTAGAGGTCTCTAGTTTCTCATTCAATAAAATTTTGGTAGAAAATAACAATCAGTTAAAAGAAATACATGAAAAACTTTACGGACTCTGTATATTGAGTCCATAAATCGCTCGAGTCCGTTGTGTATGGTAAAAACCTTAATGCAGAGTCTGCAATGTTAGGAGGATATATATATATATATATATATATATATATATATATATAATGTTGTGATAGAGTTAGGTAGGAATCCCACCAAAGTTAGTTCAATTGACAAATTAACAAGGCGAAACGTAAACGTGTGCGTTAGAATTAAGGGAGAAGCCTACTTAAAAACAACATTAATGACTCGGTTTTTGGATATAATGCTGTGAACGACCGAATAATATACATATGTACACTTTAAAGCAGCGGTCGGAGAACTTTTTTAATCATTACCCCAAAACATTTTTGTGTAAGTTGATATTACCCAAGGCAAAAAGCAAAAAAAGGCCTCTTTTTAGCATCATTCATATTATAGCCCCATGATAGTTTTGAACAGAAAACAATAACTAAAACATAAAATACACATCATTTATTCAATTTCTATGATACCTAGAAATACATAACATAATAATAGATAACAATAATAAGATATAAAAAATTAAAACCCATTGCGGTACTTTAACAAATTATAATAATAATAATGGTTGTACTAACAAAAATTAGATTTGAAAAAATTATAAAAAAAGAATAATTAAAAACATTCTTCCTTCACGTTTTGGAGAAATGATATTGTTTCATGTTCGATACAATTGCTTCAAAATTGGGACTTTTTGATGTAAGAGCGATTTGAATACAGTCTTCGGCGTTTAATCGATTTCTGTTCTTCGTTTTTATGTTCACTAGAGTGGAAAAGCCTTGTTCGCACAAATATGTTGTTCCAAATGGCAGTAATTTTTTAACCGCCTCTTCATGTGCAATTTTGAAAGCCTTTGCAGCTTTTGATATCCAAAAAGACGACAGATTTGGTTTACTCTCAAATTGGATACGTGCTTCAGTATTAGATCAAAGTTCAAGAATTGCTTCTGCCAAACCTGAAGGTTCTTTTGGTATCATATCAATTTCACATTTAAAAGGATCTACAATCCAACTGACAGTACGTATATCAAGATCTGGAAAGTAATCTGAAAACCGCTTTCTGAGTTTGATAAGGTGTCTTACAAGTGTATCCTTGATGTCAGCAAAATTAATATTTTCGCAATCTTCCAAAAACAAAGCTAATCTTGAAAAAGAAGCTATCTTGTTCTTTTCTACTTTCTGACTCCAAAATTGCAGCTTTAATCCAAACGCTGACACTATTTCTCTCGCTGAAATGATATTAATATTCTTTCCTTGCAATTCTTTGTTTAATATATTTATACTCTCAAAAATGTCAGCTAAATATGCGAGATATGCAACCCAGGAAGAGTTTTTAAACTTATCTGCGAGAATATTTTTTGATTAACCATAAAAATTTCCACTTGAGTTTTGAGATCCATACTCGATTTAGTACATTTCCGCGAGAGAGCCACCTTACTTCTGTATAATAAAGTAGGTCCGTATATTCGGCTTCACCGTCCTGACATAATTCACGAAATAGCAGCGTGTTTAGTGCATGTCCCTTGATAAAATTTACAATCTTGATGACATCATGCATGACGGCTTCCAGTGTAGGTTCTAAATATTTGACCATAAGGGCCTGGCGATGGATTATAGAGCGAATAACTTCAATATTTGGGTTATATATTTTTACGAAAGCCGAAAAACTATTAATATGGCCCAGAATAGCTGGAGCTCCATCCAAAGATACTGAAATACAGTTTTCCCATTTTAAACTTTGCGCATTGAAGTATTCATTTACTTTATTGTAGACATCAATTCCACGAGATCTTAACTCGAGATGAGAACAAAACAGCAATTTCTCTTCAAAATTATCTGCACCTTTGTAGCGAACATATACCATTAGCTGTGAATTGTTACTAAAATCAGTTATCTCATGAAGCTGAATAGCAAAATATTTAGTCTGTTTTAATGAGAAAATAACTTGTTCCTTCACATTTTCTGCTAATATAGAAATTCGCTGATGAAATGTACCAAACAAGTTGCTATTCAATCTTCGTCTTTTAACAGATATTTCTAAATTTGCAAAGTATTCTCGCGGTTTGGAAGACAGGTGTGAATGCAGATTATGTAAATGTTTCTTCAGTTAACTTTTTTTGAAAGATTCTGGAGTCAATACCTTCATACATACAACACACTGTGGTTTGATTGTACCATTGTCTTCTATTTGTGTAAAACCGTAATTAAGGAATTCGTCTTGATATTTTCTTTTTCTATTTGCTGCCATCTGAAGGAGACAGAAAATAATAGTTGTAAAATACTTAAATTAAATTTTCAAATTGCGGCTTACCTTGATCGATATATCGATGGTTAATGATTGTCAGCAACTAACTATAACTCTCTGGCTCGTCAATTTATTTGTATTCTGACTGCACGGCACGGACTGAGCAGTCTTTATATGCCCTCCGAGGGCATATAAAAAATTTACAAAGGATAGTAGGAAAATGTAATTTATCTTTCACAAATAATACAAAAAAATTTCGGTGCATGCAAAACAGGTTTATAAAAAATCAAATTAAAATATATACTTTTTGCTTACAAGTTTCATTTTTACCCCCAAAAATTTCATTTTTACCCCATTTGGGGTAATTTACCCCGGTTCCCCGACCGCTGCTTTAAAGGAAACCCATCCAACCGATCGAATCCTTATCCAAGTTTATGTCATTAAATCACAGCACAAGAAGACGAAATCGAAGGCTTTTACAATTTACAATAAATAGGAGACAACAATAAATCAAATCTCAGGTGCAGAAATGATGGTGAAATACGGTGATGGTAAACCTTGAATGAGTGAGAACGACCGCTGCAAATTTGCATCAGAAACAACTATGCGCTACAAAAAATAAAATAAAATCCGTATATGGAGGCTGTACACTACATATCTACCGCTAAAATACTTTAAATTTTTCTATCTCCAGAAAGAGATTGCTGTAATTAGCTGTATAGAAGGCAGCGAATTCTATACTAAAAACACGAATATACCAGTCTTCCTGTGTAAAAGTTTGTGATCAGGTTACACTATTACACGTGTCAGAAAGTTAGGTATATTAATCAAAAATTTCACTACGGAGTGGACACAATACGTAGACACCATCTATCTTTAATGGCAGAGAAGACCTGTGCTTCGGTCTTCGGTTTAATCCACTACTATCTGATGAGCCCCAATATAGAGTGAAACAAGTCATAGTGTGACCGAAGTACAAACTTTTAGACAAAATGAACAGGGAATTCATACACTCTAGCGCTTAGCACGACGAACTCTATGGCAGTACTTGATTATCTTCTTCTTAACGTGCCCTATCAAGTCCCCTTGACGTTGGCGATTAACATGGCGAAACTGTCTCTGTCTCGAGCTATTCTAAATAGTTGCTCAGCTTTCTTTATTCCTGATTATCTATCCTTGATTATCTATATAATTAAATATAATAATTACTTACCATAATATGTTTATTAATATTTCTACCATGCTTCGTTTTAAGAGAACAATATGGACAACTAAAAAGTTCAATTTCAGAATCATTTTTGTGGACAAGCATGTGCCTGGCAAGATTATACTTGAGTGGAGTTTCATATATACATTCTGGACACTTATGTAAGGGAAGGTCAGTAGGGTTACCATGTATCAGAGTGTGGCGATTGAGGTTAGCCTGAGAATCTGTTTTGTAGTTGCAAAATGAACATTTTTGTTTCTTGCTTACTGCTAATATTAAAGACTCTGCCATATTAATACTGGTTGATAGTTCTATATCAATGTCCTTTTCAATGCTCGCCGGTGCCAGGATTTCTTTGCTAAAAATAAAAGTTGAATGCTAGAATTGTTATTCATGGTATTTAAATTAAATTCAAATACTACAGCAAAAAATACAGGACGTAAGACCATGAAACTCTTAAATTACTCTATAGCCTGAAATAACCCGATTAAACCTAACTTACCTTAATATATATATCAATGGAGTTCGAGGACTTTGTACAAGAAGCAAATATTCGTTATCAGAAATCATTTAACCTAATTTTGTACAATTTACCGAATCAGAAGGTGACGATAAAGAGTCAGAGGATGTATCCAAGGTTTCCACGATTGTAAATACAATAAAACGGCTCATTTACATCCGTTTTTCGTAATGGAAAGGTTAACAATAGTAATAAACCTAGGTCAATAAGGATAAATTTGCAGATAATGATAGTCCATTATTTATGTTGCTCAATAAGAAGAGGTTGTTAAGAATTAAATTTTCTAGAGTACAATTGAAGGATGACTTAACTATATCAAATCAACTATTTAAATAAAGTGCGAGAGGAACTGAAAAACGAAAAGTACCTAACAAGGAATTAGCAATAAAATATAATAATACAATTCCAACTATTATTAGTACTAACCAACAACATGCAGCAAAAAATGAATAAAGTTGACAAAATACTAATATTGCTTCTTTACATGTTAAGTTTGCTGACTTTTTGTCATGTTTACATCTTCATATTCCGATGTTCACATTTTTGTTGTCACAAAATCCTGGTTAAGTCCCAGAATACCTAATTCTTTTGTAAAACATAATGGTTATTCCATTTATCGTAAAGATCGTTTAAATCAAGCAGGAGGCGGAGTATGTGTTTATTTTCATAGTGGACTCTTTATAAAATCTAAGATAAGTACTGTGTTCCATTTTGTAACGTAACTTGCCGGGATGGAAAGTGAGGAAAGAAAAGAGAAGAAGAAAATCCAGGTGTAAGTTAGTTCATCTTGCAAACCGACGCTCCAGTGTTTTGAAAGGACACAATGGCGGACACGGACGTAAGTCAATAGATTTGTGAAGAAGGTATATTTAAAAAATGGGAAAATTGAAATGTAAACCAATGAAAACGAGAGAATTTGGTACTAAACGAAAAGGGAAAATGAAAGGGCGCCACCTAGTCCTTTGTCGAGGGATGGGGAAAACTCGACAGTTGACCTATAAGAAGATTGGCTTAAGGAGGATAAAAAACCAGAAGAAAGGAAGATTAGGAGAGAGTAATAAACAAATAATTGCTACAAATTAACAACATTTATTTTTCAAGAGTTCAGCCAGGTAAAAGTTATTATAGAATGTCAAGACATTAGTAAAATGTCGGAATAAATCAAACAAGGAAAAGAGCAAAAAATCAAAAATCAGGTATTAAACAAATATTCCTAAAATTATATGGAATACCTTTATAATTGTATTGTTCTGAACATATTTTCTTATAGCATTTTACAGTAATTAATATTTAAATGGGAATAAGCCAAAATTAAAGGTTAAAATACGTTTATTGACGTTTCAATTTCCACTTCGGGAATCGTTCTCAAAATACAAACATTAGTAAATTGATAAATAATTTTAATTTAATGATTTTAATAAATAATCCCAAATTTTGGCATATGCAGATAATGTTGACCTAGTTGCCCGCACAACACGCAAACTAGAAGAAATGTATACCACCTTGTCAAATGCCTAAAAAAATATGGGCCTTCAAGTAAATGAGGAGAAAATTAAGACAATCGCATCAACACCCAACAATAGAGCCAGAAACATCGGCCACCAATTCACCGTTGATAACTCTACCTTTGAAGTAGTGGACAAATTCACATACTTAGACTCCCTGATCACCAAGGAGAACGTCATGACGGAAGAAGTCAAGCGAAGAATAATCCTAGCAAACAAATGCTATTTTGGATTGAGTAGATATATCAGAAGCAGAAACTTAAGCCAAAAACAAAAATAACCATATAAAAAGCCCTTATACAACCAGTGTTGACATATGGATCGGAGACATGGACCATTTCCAAGGCAGATGCAAACTTCCTGCTTATATTTGAAAGAAGGATCCTGAGAAGAATATTCGGTGGCACCTGTGAAAATGGTGTTTGGAGAAGGAGGTACAAATACGAGATATATCACAGATATAAATATATATTTGGTGGTAAAGACGTAGTATCTCTTATAAAAATACGAAGACTAAGATGGGCAGGACATCTGGCAAGACCACAACAGAAAATCCTCCTAGAAGAATCCTTATGTCACAACATGTGGGAAGTAGAAGTAGGGGTAAACCAACACACCAACACAGATAGAGGGATGGCGTAGTTGACGATGGTAGAAAAATAGGTGCAGCAAATTGGTAACAGTTGGCAAAGGATAGAACTGACTGGCGTAATAGACTTGGGAAGGTTGAGGCTCTTTTATAGGGTTGTAGCACCAATGATGATGATGAGAAGTCACAGGGGCTAAATCTGGCAAATAGGGCGGTTGCACCATGATTATGACCTGGTTTTTGGCCAAATAGTCATGAAGTGTGCGTTGTAAGCCGGCGCATTGTCAGCATGGAGGTTCCAGGAGTTCTCTTTTCATATTTCGGGCTTCTTTTGACGCTTTTTTTTGGAGTCTTCGTAACACCCCTAACTAGTAATACTGATTAATTATCTGATCTTGTGGTACCCGTTCCATCTTTATTTTTAATACATTCCAGGGTGTCAGAACAAATACCTTTAAAATGCATCTTCTGTTCCGCCGTTGGGAGTCTAAATTTAGCACACACACGTTCAGTAACGGTCTTATACTCAAATGACGATCTTTTTGAAGCATTTCGGTTACTTTTTGATCGACTTATCTACCGTTATAAACAATAATCTCCGTAAATTCACTTACAAAGTTTCATAGCTTTCCTACACGCACTTCCCGAGTTTTAACAAAAACTTCGAATTCACCCTGCTCAATTTTTTATCCAAAATTAGTTTTTTATCCGATAGAAAGCGCCAGAAATGAAAGCACAGTGGAGAAACGATAACTGAAAACAGATGTACTTTTTAAAAAAATTTTAAAAAGTAAGCATGTGTCGGACCAGCATTACCATAACAATACACAAAAAAGAAAATAGCAAAAATACTACCAATTATCGTACAATTACCTTGCTCAAAACAACTCTTGAACTGCCAACAACAATCTTTCCTAATAAGATTTAAAAAATTCATAATCAGTGAAGGGCAATAAAGATTTCGACAAAGTAGAGAAACTATAGATGACATATTCATAGGCAGATAAATTAGTAAGAAAACATTAGAATATAACCAACTTATCTATATAACATTTGCAGGTCTGGCTAAAGCATTAGACTGCATTAGATTATCAAGACGTGTTACAATTATTAAAATGAAAAACAGTCCAATACAACGGTAAAAATAATTTAAGAAATTAAAAGTAACAAAACGACAATTTAAATTGACAAGTAACTATTATCAAAAGTAGTTATCAACTCAGTAAGCCGGCAGGGAGATAGCTTAAGTCCACCTCTTCAACTTAGTAATACTACAAAATCATAACGAGCAGAAAACAAATTAAAATGCTTTGTTACACAGACGACTCAGTCGTGATATCAGATAATGGAAATAACCTACAGCCAATAGTAACAAACGTTCAACACAATGGCTGAGACATACAATATGCAAATATCTATCATCAACCAGGGGTGTAGGGTTGTGTTATAGAGGTAGTACCTTTTATCGGAACGACCACATCGAGCGTCATAGACGGGAGATGGTTCTTGATTACTGGTCCTCATAAGACACCCAACTCTCACTTATGGCTCCACGTGCCACACCCTGGGCAACTGCATTGGTCTGCAGGCTAAACTAAGTGAGGGTAACCAGATATGGTGAAAATAGCAACGTCTGTACCCAGAATGGGCGGTTGCAAACGGCGTCTGTTCCATAGTGGGCGGCTGAAAACTAAGCCCTGAAGCGGCATGAAGGAAGGCAACGGGATACCACCTTCATTATATTTCCCAAGACAATCACATGAATACATTCAACTCAAAATTATCCGGAGGTATAAATAGTTCCCCAATCGGATCTCCGGGGGAGCGATCTTGAATGTTTCAAGCGTACGAGCAAACTTAAGAAAGACATTAAAGATAGGCACCTGGAATACACGCAGCTTCTTTGAAGCCGGGAAGCTGGCTAACCTAACTCAAGAAATGAGCAGATTAGATCTAGATATTCTTGGGATCTCAGAAACCTGGTGGCCTGGATCCGGTAAATGCACTACAGAAAGCGGAACATTCTTTTACTCAGGCAATGATGACCGCGATCATAGAAAAGGTGTCGGGATTATGATAACTAAAAGATTGGTGAGAGCTGTCACAGAGTTTGTACCATATTCCGACCGCACAGCCTTAGTAAAACTTGAAGCGAAGCCAAATAATCTCAACATCATACAGGTTTATGCACCAACTACAGACGCATCAGATGAAGTAGTGGAAAACTTTTATAGTGAAATCAAAGAACTACTTAAATTGACAAAGAAACATGGGCCCTGATTCTAATTGAGATTTCGACTGAAAACATGTTGAAATCAATATGGCGACGTCGAAATGCGACTTTGCGAGCCTAGTGGATTTCAGCTGAACTAACCAAAGGACGTCACTAAATTTCGATTTATCGAAATTAATTTCAACTTCAAGAAAGTGGTTGAAATTTAATTTCGAGTCGAAATTAATCTGACATGACTAGCGGGACTGGGAGAAGCGAGGTTAGGTTCAGTTTAGGCGGTGTTGTTTTGTTTGATTGTTGCAACGAAAACTGAGGCAAAAAGTATTAATATGGCTGCGTTTTATCAAAAATTGTATGTGATTCGGCACATAATTGGTCGAAATTTTAACACCTATAAAAATAGAACTGCGGTACCTGGGGGCACCAAGCCAGATGCTACTGATTATTTTTTAAAATATACTGTGGTGTAAAAATTAAAGAAATAAAATGTCCCAATATTAAAACTAAATTGGAAACCACAATTTTTGAATATATTCAACAGGCTGTAATCAAAGATAGAAATAATAAATAATTTGGTTGTAATAATTTATTTTAATTCTACACTCTTATTTGGAGATATAAAATAATCTTTAAACTCATCAAGAATTTTTAGAGCGGTAATGTATTGTTTTAGTAATACCAATACTAAGCTGCAGTAAATTTAAAAATAAATATAACCACTAAGTCAAAAGCCATCATAATTTCTTTTTGGTCCACAGACAATTTAGTGCCACCATCACCAACAGCCTCCATCCATTTTCTTTCAATTCAAAATATAATCATTGAGAATGGCCACTAAAAATTTAACAACTCAAACAAGAAACAAAAATCGTAAAATGTAAACAAAACTACAAAACAAACATGCAGCGTGCAGCCAATAAACAAGACGGCCAACCCAAATTCTGAGCAGTGTCAAAATGATAAAGTAAATGTCCCCACTTTTAACTAAAATCGAAATGAATGAGAATCGCTAGCGATTGCGACTGTCATGGCGTAGTCGCTTTTAAATTTCGACATCGAAATGAAATAGAATCAGGGCCATGATGTCAACATAATTATGGGAGATTTTAATTCCAAAATAGGGAAGGGCAGCTTTGAAGACATAGTTGGACCCTATGGTCTTGGAACCAGGAACGAAAGGGGCGACCGACTTATACAATTTTGTCAAGAAGAAAACATGAGAGTTACCAACACATGGTTCCAACTCCACCCCCGTCGCCTATATACTTGGAAATCTCCAGCCGATAGAGCTCATAACATAATAAGAAACCAGATAGACTTCATTCTTATAAACGGTAGATTCAGCACAACTGTCAAAAGAGCTTGCACATACCCTGGAGCAGATGTCCCTTCTGATCACGTACTATTAGTGGCCGTCATAAAGATCGCTCTTTCATTCAAGAACAAGCCTGAAACTCAACAACAGATAGCACTGGATAAACTGAAAGACCCAGTGATGCAAGCAAAAATAAGCGATGAAATAAACGCACAAATTCAAATATTAACGACAAACATTACCGAAGATATAACACCAACATGGAATACGATTACAAGTGCTGTAACAGAAATCATGAAAAACAACTTAGGGTACAAACGAAATAACAAGAAGCAAAAATGGATGACAGAAGAAATACTATTACTAATGGAAGAACGACGAAGACACAAGAATAACCAAGATGGCAGCAATATGTATGAAAACATTAACAGGCAAATAAAAGCAAAAATAAGAATAGCAAAAAATGAATGGCTTAAGCAACAATGTATCGATCTAGAACATTTACAAAGACAACACGACGACCGTAATTTACATAAAAAGCTTAAGGAGACTGCTGGAATATACAGAAAACGAAGACCAACTACCACAGTTAATCAGGATAACCAGATAGTGCTGGGTGAAAAGGAGAAAATTGATATATGGGAAAATTATATCCAGGAGCTCTTCCATGACGAAAGACCCATGAGTGAAGTTTATACAGACGACCAGCTGACTGGCCCTTCAATCACCAAAGAGGAGATAGAAAAAGCAATATTAAATTCAAAAAACAATAAAGCACCTGGACCAGATGAGATCCCGTCAGAAATACTCAAATTACTAGATGAAAGGGGAATTTCAGCACTACACAAAATATTTAATTTAATTTATGAAACTGGCTGCTATCCTCAACAGTGGTTACGCTCTACCTTTATTCCCCTGCCCAAGAAAGTCAATGCAAAAAGATGTGAGGATCACAGACTTATTAGCCCGATGAGTCACACTTTAAAGATATTCTTAAAAATACTACATCAAAGATTATACAAAAAATGTGAATGGGACATCAGTGATTCCCAGTTCGGGTTTAGGCAAGGTTTAGGAACACGAGAAGCAATAGTAGCAACACAGGTACTGGTCCAAAATTGTTACGATCAGAGGAAGGATGTGTTCCTATGCTTTTTAGATTACCAAAAAGCGTTTGATCGTGTCCAACACCACAAGTTAATGCAGATTCTCAAGAAAGTTGATATAGACCAAAAAGACATAAGATGCATTGAAAACTTGTACTGGCATCAAACGGCACAGCTAAAAATAGACAATTCTATATCTAAGCCCATACATATAAGAAGAGGCGTTCGACAGGGATGTGTGCTTTCCCCTCTTTTATTTAACATTTATTCAGAAGCCATATTTCAAGAGTCTTTGGAGGATGCAGAGATGGGAATCAAGGTGAATGGAGTATTGATCAACAACATACGATATGCTGATGATGGTGTCTTAATTTGTGACAACATAGTCGATCTTCAACAACTTGTCACTATAATCGGAGAATACAGTGAGCGAATGGGACTAGAGATTAATACCAAAAAGACCAAATTCATGATCATCTCCAGAAACTTGGATGCATTTGAAAACTCCACCATAACACTGAATAGTAAATCCATAGAAAGAGTGAGTAAATTTAAATACCTGGGATCGTGGCTTTTTGAAGACTGGGCATCGGACAGGGAAGTAAAATGTCGCATTGAGCAAGCTCGACAAGCTTTCGTAAAATTCAAGAAGGTACTGACTTGTTCTGAGTTCGATCTTCAACTGAGACTAAGGTTTACTAAGTGCTACGTATGGTCAGTGCTGCTATATGGCGTAGAGGGCTGGACACTCAAAACGAGGGATATACGCAGATTGGAAGCTTTCGAAATGTGGCTTTATCGCCGTATCCTAAAAATACCATGGACAGCGAAAATCACAAATATAGATGTCCTTAAAAGAATAAACCAAGAACGCCAACTTTTCGAAATCATCAAGAAAAGGAAAACGGCATATCTAGGTCACATCATGCGAAATGAAAAATACCAGTTCCTCCAACTTATAATCGAGGGTAAAATTGAAGGCAAGAGAGGAATGGGACGCAAGAAAATGTCCTGGCTCCGAAACATAAGGCAATGGACAGGGATTAACGACATACAATCTCTGATACATATTGCAAGAAATAGAGAGTTAATGGAAAATGTGATCGCTAACATCCATTAGTGGATTTGCATCTGAAGAAGAAGAAGATCATCAACCAACATACAGGTGCCAACCAACCCACAACTAACCAACTCACAAAAAATAGCTTAAAGAGGCAGAGTATGCATGATGCCCTTTATAGATGATGTAAGTAAGATGACCTTCAGAAGTTATTGCAGAATAAGAAACTTACTCTTTAATAGCCACTTTGGATAAATTTGTTTGGAGTATGCTGAAACTATGGAGTTTTTGAGACAACCCTCTGTTAGACAATACAATAGTTAAAGGAGGAAATTCCAGATATGGTATAACATATTTATGCAATAGCCTCTAATTTCAAATATTGTCACAAATATTCGAAAATCATATGAATTGAAGGTCCAACAAAATAGAAGGAACTTTGATAATGTTATTTGTACAGATAGGATAACTTGAAAAATTTAAAATTGTGAACATTATAAATTAATATCCAAACTGTTATCTGAGTTTAGTTCAGTAAAAATAAACTATTATTAATGATCTTCGTTTACTAATAACTCAAGGAAAGTTTCTAACCAACTATTTCCTTCATCATACTCGAAATCTAGATATTAGATGATATCCAAAAAGAAATTATTCTATTATGGTTCATTGTATCATCCTTTCATAATCGGAAATGATTACATACCCAAGGCAATATAATTTTACAAGCAGCAAACTTATTTAAATATCTGACATTCTAATCTACTAAAAACTTTTAAATTAACTGAAAATGTAAGAGTTTAAGCTTAACATAATATCGGGGTTACATTTGATGGCATTACAAACCTCTTCTTCTTCTTCTTCTAATTTTTGTAGATCTTTCGATCTGTTTAATTCTGAAGCTGCCTCTGGTTAATTTCTTGGGAGGTAGATTGCCAACTATCCCTCCATCTTTTAGGTGGTCTTCCGGGGGGTCTTGAACCAGGCGGATTGTTTTCTAGGGCAATTTTTGGGAGTCTATTCTCATCCATTCGTCTTACATGGTTGTACCACATCCTCTTGCGCTGTCTTCCCCGTCTTACAATATCTTGAATTTTGCACTGCTCTCTAATGTTTGTATTTCTCACTCTGTCCCTGTTTGTTTTCCCCATTATTGTTCTTAAGGTTTTCATTTCGGCAACCCTTAGCATCTGTTTCGTTTTGTTGGTATCTTCGCGCACTTCTATGCCATATGTCATGATCGGTCGTATGCAAGTCTTATAGATTCTAATTTTACTATCTGTGCGCATATACGGATTAGACCAGACTATCTCCCGCAGACATCCTGACAGTGCAGATGCTTTGTTGATCTGACTCCTCAGGTCCTTTACTGGGTCATGGGTGCTTGATATATCTATGCCCAGATATCTGAATTGCATCACCTGTTCTATGGGGTTGTCCTCAACCACTAACTTACATCTGAGCGGATCTTTTGCTATTGTCATACATTTAGTTTTGTTGGTAGAGATGTTTATATTTAATAGTCGGCTTGTTTGAAAGAACTGAAAGAGCTGCCTTTGGAGATCATCTTCTGATTCGGCAATAATTGCTGCATCGTCTGCGTAGCACACCATACCAATTCTTTTGTTGCCCATTCTATATCCGAGATTAAGAGATGTTACTTTGTTGATAATTTTGCCCATGAGAAGATTAAACAAGAAGGGGCTTAAACTGTCGCCTTGTCTAATTCCTCCCGGTGTTGGAATATTTTCAGTGAATTCGTCTCCTGCTCTAACTTTGGTTACGTTGTTGTTATTTAGGTTATGGAGTATCTTTGTTATACTGGTCGGTGTTTCATTTTCTATTAATATATTTAGAATGTCTCCCAGGCGAACTCTGTCAAATGCCTTCGTCAAATCAATGAAGCAAATATACGCTGGCATGCCGAACTCTATAGCTTTTTCTTTTATTTGTTTTATTACAAATACTGCGTCTGTTATAGACCGCCCTTTTGTAAAACCTTGTTGTTCTTCAGCATTAGTGATTTGCTTTTCCAATTTGTCCTTGAGAATACCCGTGAAAAGTTTCATTGTTGTATTTAAGAGGGTTATTCCTCTATAGTTTTGTGGGCAGGTTTTTTGTCCTTTTTTAAATATGGGGATTGTGATACTATTATGCCATTCCTCTGGTGTTTCTGTTTTGTTTAATATTTTGTTAAATAGTTGTGCCAGTTAACTTGCAAGTTCCGGGCCTCCATATTTTAAAAGTTCATTGGGTATACCATCCGTTCCCGGTGATTTTCTGTTTTTTTAGCTTTTTGATCTTTGCTTCTACTTCTTCGTCATTGATTGTAGCACTCACATCTGTTTCGCCTTCGTTTATATTCAGCGTTTCTTCAGCATCATATAGCTCTTTAAAATGTTGTTGCCATGTTTCTATAGGTACTCCTTTGGTCTGCACGAACTCGTTAACTGATTTTTTCCTGTTGCGGAGCATTTTCCATACTTTCTTTTGGGCACCATATAGGTCGTAGTCCATGTCGCAAGTGAATTTGGCCCAATGTTCTCTTTTGATTGATTTTATTCTGGCGTTTACTTCGTTTCTTATTTGGACATATTCTGCATGAGCTTCTTCCGATTGCGTGCTTTTATATCTCAAGTAGCATTTGCGTTTTAATTCAGAGAGTTCTTTTACCTCTTGGCAAAACCACGGTTTGGTGTGGTTTGTCGCTCTCGTGTTAATTTTGCGCTTACCAATCGCTTCTTCTGCTGCTTCGTTGATGCATTTCTTATTTTTTTGCCAAGTATCTTCTACTCCCCATTCGGGTTTTAAGTCGATCTCTTTTAGTTTGTTGGTAATCCTGTTCTCATAGAGCAGTCTCTCTGTTGCTAGCGACTCTATATTATGTTTTTCGATGAACATTGGGGGTTTTCTGTTTCGTTGAGGACGTTCTAGTAGCATCTTGCATAAAACAAGGTTATGATCAGTCCCCAGGTTAGCAGATGTTAGTGCTCTGACATCAAGTACTTGTGACGGAGTTATCGCTCGATTTGTGATTATAAAATCTATCATTGATCGCTGGCCTCGATTATTGCTAAAAGTGTATTTATGTTGGTCTTTATGAGGAAAGTATGTATTGTTGATTCTCATTTCATTTCTAGCGCAAAAGTCTATTAGTGCTTCGCCGTTTTCATTAATTATTTCTTCGTTGTACTTTTGTTTTATACCTGGTATGACAACGTTTCCGATCCGTGCATTAAGATCCCCGAGTACGATAATTTTGTCTTTCGTATTTATGTTATCTACGACGTTTTGTAGTTGCTGATAGAAATTTTCAGTTTCTGCTGTGGGCTTAGATATGTCTGGGGCATACGTGCTTATCAGGTGTGTTGTGATGTTACGCATTTTTATAGAGATTTTTAATAATCTATCGTTGATGTATTCGATATTATTCGACATTACAAACCAAATATAATAAATGCAATAAGTACTACCTCACCCCTTTGGACTTTAGTATTCTTTAATTTGACAGATACACTAATAATCTAACATACAAATTAAAAATAATTTCTAATACCAAGTATAATAAATGAAGATAATAATAAATAATAGTAAAATAAAATATAGTAAATAATAGAAATACCTGTGTTCAACATCCCCAGTTTCAGCACTCAACTGGTCAATTGTAATCAATTCACACTCATCTTCAAATTCGATATCTGAATTTTCACCATCATAATTTAATTCAGACAGTTGTGTATTGTCCTCAGTATCCCACATATCTTGGTTACTAGGATCGGGTACTAATTCTAATTTTGAACTGCATTCAATTCCTTCTAGGATTTCACTATCCATTTTTGAAGACCTAAAAATAATCAAACACATGTAGACACCTGATTCTAAAACATTGTTAAATTTATTTTGTCCAAGATAAATTTATTACACAGTTTTATGTAGGCAACAATTTATTTTGTTAGTATTAAATTTGTTTTCTCAAGTTTTCTATAAGCACATGATACACAGGATCTAGGCTCCATGTAGAGTTGGTATTAGGTCCACCTCTAATTTCTTACATCTAGCCCTGACCTCTAAAATATTGTTACCTTAATATTTTTATGTAATACCTCTAAATTTTTTCCTAACTGAAGTCTGAGTCGACAC
This sequence comes from Diabrotica balteata, assembly GCA_918026665.1. Lineage (NCBI taxonomy): Eukaryota > Metazoa > Arthropoda > Insecta > Coleoptera > Chrysomelidae > Diabrotica > Diabrotica balteata. The sequence continues at coordinate 96,263,426 of OU898276.1, forward strand.
CTCTTTTAGATTGTAGTTTTCAAGGTATACCGTAAAATTCTCATGTTTTATGATCAATCCATTAATAGAGATTTATTTTATTTATCAAATCTTAGTAGTACATCTATATTGGTCATGGAATGTGAGCTTAATGAACCTCCACTTTCATTGCGCAGAGAATTTTTAAGTGAGAAATTTATAGTTAATATGGCGGTTACCGATAAAATTTTTACTAAATAAAATTATACAACCAACCACTGCATACCTAACTTATTCGACAATATTCTCTACATTACAAAAAGAGACGATAGTGTAAGAATGTCAGATGTGCAAAAGTAATACTAGTATTTATGTAAAGGGTGTACAGTGCATCTACACCCCCAATGTTTCGAAAATATTCACCTTAAAATGTAATTTACATTTAAGATACAATATGTTCCTTTATTAAAAATTGTACTGTTTTTTCTTAAAAATGAAAAAAAAAAGTTTTTTTGGTTGCAAATTAGTATTAATTTATGTGTTTTTAATCCAATCTAATTAATTAATTGTCAAATTTCTCTTGTTTATTGTATCGGCCGTTAATGGGTTAATACTATAAAAAGAATAAACTTACCTCAAATTTACTTTAACTCAAAACTATTTTAAAGTTAAATAAAGTAAATTTAATAAAGTCTATTTAATAAATATATTCCGAAGAAATAGAACATACTACGCCTATGCACATATATAATGTGAAACAAATAAACTAAAATATATTTCTCACATTCCCATTCTTTCTAAGAACGTAAATATATAGACCAGCGAAATGTTGAGAAGTTTACCTATGTTTCAAACTATTTAATCAACTTCTAACTATACACTCGTGAATCGCACAAATTTATATTGTTACGGAGGCAAATTTTATGGGACTATCTTACGCGTTTTCACTTATTTACATGGGCGAAACATACACAATAAAAATGACCCCGGTAGGAATTTACTTCTGACATTTAACATGATTGCCAGCTCTTAGTTAAATTTGTCGATTAGTCACCTTTAATTGAAAATTGTGCGACTATAGAACTAAATGCAGATTAAGATATTATAAAAATGTGAAGACTCGGTATATTAATAAAAAAAGAGCAATCCTCATCGAATTAAAAAATTTGAGTAAAAAGAACGAGGTCCTCAAAGAAACAAAGAAATTAAGAGGTACAGACATATTTATAAATGAAGACTAAGTATCCAAAAGACATACAAATTCAAAGAAAGGCACTTCTATCGCAAATATTAAAAAGAAGCAAGAGAGAAAGGTCAAAATGCAGGTATTCTTTACTTTATCATAAGAAAATGAAGTTATAGTAAGAGAATATTTGAAAAATAATAAAGCTAGGGAATATGGTGATAGATTCCTCCCGGAGGAAGAGCTATCAATGGACAATACTACAAAAAGAACAACGAAAATAACGAGAACAGCGCACTTAAAAAAAGTAACGAAAGCAATTTGGTCAGAGAAACAGAAAAAAGAAAATAAAATGAAAACAGCAATTGAAGAAGACATTACCGAAAACCGAAGACAAAAAGAAATATTTATTGTCGGTGCGGACGCCGGTAGCATACTCAATAGTAACAATAAGGAATATAAAAATAATGTTAAGGTGGATAAGAATTAGGGCAACGGCGTCCGTCTTGAGGTTGAAAATAATTGAGAGAATTATGTTAAGAGAAATAATGGTATTTCTTTTAACTTTTGATAATTTTGATTTTAATATTAATGTTCACTTTAATCTTAAGGATAAGGGTAAAGATAATAGAGTTATAAAAGTAGGTCAGAAAAACGATAAAACTGCAATAATAAATCAATGTTTAATTCCTCATAATTGTAAGGTCAGGAAAAAACAGACCAATGACAGGTCTAAGAGTATTGAACAATTGACAATTTTCCTATTCCAATTCAACTATCGAATATTGACAATTTTCCAAGCTTTCGTAAAAAACCGCTAGAAAGCAAAGTACAAGAAATAACGCTAAAACAGAAAGAGGAAAATCTGGGTTTCATAATAAGTGAATGATACAAGCACGCGGTAAAAAGTAATAAACATTAACGAAAGGATAGCTATCCTGAAAATGAAAGAAACATTCTTTGATACAAGTCTCATTAACGTGCACGCACCTACAGAGGTGTCAAAAATAAAGTTGCCAAAGAGGTGTCAAAAATAAACAATTACAGCGTTAAAATAATGTTAGGAGATTTAAACGCAAAATTATGAAGATAGGTATTATATCAGGGAACAATAGATATACATAGTCTGCATCAAATAAATAACAACATTAAGGAAGGAACTATAGATTTCGCAGCCGAAAAAAATGGTGATGAGCAGTAAAAAATTTACACACAAAAATATCCAAAAAGACCTATGGGTTTCTCCAGATATGAAAACGAGAAATTTGATCTACAACAAACAATTAACGCCAAGGAAAGAAAATGGTGAAAAAAGATCATACATATATGCTTCAGATATATTGGCCTCTGATGAAGAAAAAAGAGCAAGACATGAAAAGAAAATAGAAAACATAATTACAAAAAAAAAAAAACAATGTACTTAATATAGTAAATAAAAATCAGGTCACAAATATCGAAGTTAAGTGGTGGTTCTAAAAGAAACAGTTATAACAGCTGCAAAAGAAGTAGTGAGGAAAGCAAAGAACCTAGCAAAAAAATTTGGTATGACAGGGACTAAAGGAACAAAAAAATCAAGCTAGGCTTAAAATGCTGATTAACAGTACGGAAGAAATATATTGCAAGTAGACGATAATTTTGAGAAAAAGGGTTTCCAACCAAGAACAAAATTATGCAAAGACCAAAATGGTGAGCTAATAGCAGACGAAAAAGAAGTGCTAAAACAGTGGAAAGATGTAAACTGTTGAATAAAGAAAATCAATGTTACATAATATAAGTGCTAATATTAGTCAGAGAGGCTAATGCAGACATATCCACCAACAGAAGAAAAAATAAAACATTTAATAAAAAAATGAAAAATGATAAGGCCCCAGGATGTGATACATAACTGTAGAAATGTTAAAATATGGACGACATAGATTACAGAATGAAATATCAATGTTAATACTAGATATATGGAATACAGAAATAATGCCGGAATAATGGAAAATTGCTCCAAACATAAGAAGGGGAATAAGTTAAGACAGCAATAATCACTGGGGAATATTAGTGGTTAATGTTGGATACAAAATATTCAGCAAACTATTAGAAGGGATGCTAAACAATATAATGAAACAATCAACGGGATTATTAAGGAGGATTCAGAAAAGGTAGGTCAATTATAGACCAAATATTTGCAAATGAGGGGAAAATTTTATGAATGAAATACTGAACTACATCATCCTTTTGTAGAATTCAAACAAGCATATGACTGAATGAATAATTAGAAAGGAATTATATAGCGCAATGCAGGAGTTAAATGTGCCAAAAAAAAATTACAGAGTTAGGCAGAGTAAAACTCTGCCTAACCAACATCAAAGCAAAAGTAAGAACCCAAAATCAACTTTCTGATGAGTTTAATATCAAAGAAGGTCCAACACAAGGAGATATGCTATCCACAACACTTTTAACCTTGCATTGGAACAAGTTATCAGCGAAACTCCTATAGACTGATGGAAAAGGTACACTATATATAAAGATAAACCAAGTCATAGCTTACGCAGATGATATAGACATAATTAGCTGAATATTAAACGGCTTAGGAAAAATTTATCCATATTTTAAAGAAGCGGCACATATTATGGGTCTAGAAGTTAATGTCTCAAAGATAAAGTACATGAAAACAACTCAGGGAAAGTACAAATGAAAGGGACTCATAATATATGTTTGAGCGGGAAAAAATTTCAAGGAGTAGACCATTTCAAATATTTAGTATCAATAGTTACAGAAGGCAATAAAAATAGTGATGAGATAACAGCGAGAATTTAAGTTGGAAACAAATGTTTCGACAGCCTACAGAATATTATAAAATCAAAATTAGTATTTATTAAATCAAAAATAAAAATATACACAACAGTTGTGAGACCTGTAGTAGCATATGCATCAGAAACATAGACTTTGACTAGTGAACAAGAGGAACCACTTCTAAGATAAGAAAGAAAAATTTTAAGGAACATTATATGGACCTATACAGGAAAATGGGAAGTGGCATATAAGAATGAACCACAAAATAAATAGAATATTTAATACACTGACTATCACAGAAGAAAAATGAAGTAAACGACTGAGTTGGTTGGGGCACATAAAAGGATGGATGCTAAGTGAAATACAAAAACAGCACTTGGAAAATAATTAAAAGGAAAGAGATCAAGAGGTAGGCTCAGAAAGAGATATATTGATGATATTAACCAGGAATTAAGAGAACTAGGAATACAAGAATGAGAAAAACAAGCAAAAGAAAGAAAATCATGGTCAAATATGGTCAAGGAAGCAAAATATACATGACAATGAAATGATCTCCCCAAAAAAGACAAACTAGGAAGTAACAATTTTAGATATCAAGTGCTGGACTTTTTGAGGAGTTGTGTGGTAGCTGGCCTCCACACTATGTATAACTTTAGAGCATAGAAACTCCAACGGGTGACCATGGCCCACCATTAGCTGTCAGTGGTCACAGATAATAATCATGAAAGAACACTACATAGGAATATCAAGTACTGGATTCAGAAGAGCAAAGTATTATATACTAAAATTTTAACTTTTTCTTCACTTTACTTAGGTATCCAGTTAAATTATAGCAGGTATATTCATTTTTTACATATCAAATTATTGATTTTATTTTTCATAATAAGAACATATTTATATACAACTGGCATACAAAAGATTTATTGTAATGTGTTTAAGGACTTCCCTTTTGAATGATCGGTTAATAAAAAACATTATTTAACTATTTAGCTCTATCTGAAAAAGCTCTTACAAGGATCACTACACTATCTTTCCCACTGGAATTTTACTATTCACTTCTCTTTCATTGGGAGTATTCCATCTTATTGAATAAACTGACTTTGTCAGCATTTTCAATAGCTGTAATTTGTTTGTGTGTGAGAAATTAACAAGGATTACTGATTCTTAGGAGAGAGCAGTTAGATCAGTATAAAAGGAAGTTTTCAGTATATCATTACTTCAATATTCTGGTTTCTTTACAAATATCAGTATTTTGATTCATGTTGTGATCGTAATATAGGCAATAGATATCTAGATAGTTTGTTACCTATTCTCCATCTAAAAGTTGTATTTTTTTGCTGGTTGTTTTTTATTTTTAAGTCTCAGCATAAATAACTGTATGAAAATTGTCTTTGAGGTTAAGGCACCTAACGATAATTGTTTTATGCCATTGAACTAAAGTTACATAAATATAAATACCTTTAGAATACAAATTAATACAGAAATCTCTTTGTTTACTTTTCTAAAGCGGGTGTATTAATTATATTTTTATAAACAAAAAACAACTTGAACTTACCCACAAAACGCTAACCGTCAACTGTCAAACCTGGTCAAACAGTCAAACGTCTTCTTCTGGTATTTCAATTAACACACATCCCATTCGCGCAGCGAATCAGCCATGTTTTAAAGGAAATCAGTGCTGTTCAGTGATATTTTATCTGGTGTGCATAGAAAAATTAATCCAGTTTAATTTATTTACGGCAACTATAAACATATTATGCACTATTTTGTTCGTACTTTGAATTGATGAATAGATTAAATTATTTCAAATGTACTGAATTATTAATCTCTAAAAATTTAAATTACAGTTCTGTCATAGCTTGTTACAAATTTCTCAATTCCGTCTGTTTCCGTCTAAAACATGGCGTTCGCGTACTAACAAACTTTAAAGGCGGCATGTAAGAGTGGGCATTCTGATTGTTATCTATTCTGTGCTTATTATACCACAGAATAATAAACAAATGTTATTTTATTCTGTGATTACACTATCTTACTTATTAATGTATATTTTTATATTTTGTGTGAATGTTTATGGCATCGATATAATATATGGTATAATTACTATTTAAATGGGAATAAGCCATAGTTAAAGGTTAAAGTAAGTTTATTGACGTTTCAATTTCCACTTCGGAATCGTTCTCAAAATACAAACATCAGTGTGTTAAATATATGGTATATTTATTATATCGATGTTATTATAATTATATCTACATTCCCAACTGTGGCAACTGTCTCATAAATTTAGTAATAATTATTTGTTGCTACGTTTGTTACATTTTGACCGATTAACAGTGGCTGGAAATTACTAAGTATACAATGAAATTTTAATTTGGACATGTCTGGTTTTGCATGTTATTGACTTGGACACGTCGTGTTTTGACCGTAAACCGTTGCTGAAAATGGTGAAAAAATTTTTGATAAACCAAATTTTTAATATTTTTTAGTAAACAGAAATACAGGTGACCATGGGCATCAAAATGTGAAAAAGTACAATATATTTAAATATCGAAATCTAAGTGTTCTTCTAAACAAAATTTTTCATATTGTTCTGAAACTATTTTCTTGTGGCATTTTAAATTAATTACTATTTAACTGGGAATAAACTACAATTAAAGGTAAAAATACGTTTACTGACGTTTCAATTTCCACTTCGGAAATCGTTCTCAAAATACGATTTTGAGAACGATTTCCGAAGTGGAAATTGAAACGTCAATAAACGTATTTTTACATGGACGTATAAACATAGATGGACACAGCAATAAGATACCTTTAACACACAATGTTTTGAAGCTTCGATAGAATGTGATGCTTCCGCAATGAGTATAAGCGTGCTTGAATTTTTACTCGCGGGTAATTATTCAGATTTTAAAAATTGGAAATACCTAGTAATAATGTATAAAAACACGTTCAAAGAATTAAAAAAAAAACGAGAATTTAACTATTAACAAATCACGTCTTTATAGAAAAATTAAAATACAATTTTATTATATCTTATTGAATACATTAATGAACATGAATAAACCCAATGGTACGCCTATTAAAATGTAAACAAACACGCTTTTTCATTTCCTCATCCTAAATAATGTAAATTTTATGTACTTACAAATGAAATGAAAGACCGGGATGTAAATATTTCGTTTATTTTATTTCACTTTTCACAAATATCACTCAAAATACAGCCAAAATTATCTAAAAACAATTTTTCCTTATTTCCTCAATCGTTGTAAACAAACATGGAATAGCATTTGAAGTTTGACGTAGAACCGTAAAACAGAGAAATGTAAACAACCGTTGCCATTTATAAATAGTTTTCAGTGCTTCTAAATATAAAATAATTTATTGATATCTATTATACGCTATTATTAAATGATAATGCACACTATGTGCACACTTGATATTTTGATTACAATTAGATATATTAATATAACCAATAAATTATTATTTTGGTTTGATAGCACCTGTAGAGTATAAAATACGGAGTAATATTTTCAGCGACTCGCGAATAAGAATTTTTAATAAAAAAACGTGACAACAGTTGGAGGTGCTGAGAATGTGACATATTCAAATAATTTTGACTTCACAATTTTATGTAAATAACTGAGTCCATCTGTGTTTATACGTCCATGTATTTTTACCTTTAATTGTAGTTTATTCCCAGTTAAATAGTAATTAAAATTTTTCAGTTTTGTTGTCGTCTACTTCCTCAAAACATCTTGCTCTATTGGCAACTATTTTCCTTTGACGTATGTAGATGCTGTATAAGTTTCGCTTGAAAAAGGATAATGTTTCATCGTTTGCCAGGAGTCTCCGTAGTGCTTTTTAATCACTTAACTTATACTATTCTTTTTATCTGGTTTTAATGATAAACCTACATACAGCTGCAGGTTACATACGCAGTTTCTTTCCCTTTCATAGCACAGATTTATTATGTATTACCGAAATTGTGTTTATAAAAGCATTGGCATTTTAAATTTATAATAACATTCAGCTGGTCGCTTTATAACAAGCTACACATTAGTTTGTCAGTCAAGAACTGATGAATGATGAATGAATTTACGATTATTTAAATGTAATGTTCAGGACTCGTAACTCCAGGCGTTTTTTAAATAATTTTATCAATTTGACCAAAAAGTCTGTTTGGTGTAACGTATGAATATCCTGTTTTCCTTGCATTATATTTTGAAGTAAAAAAAAATAGAATGAAAATGGAATCCAGGCCGTAGAAGAATGTCATGGTTGCGTAATTTGAGAGAGTGGTTTGGCTGTACCACTAATGAACTCTTTAGGTTAGCTGTAAACAAGGTCAGGATAAGCTTGATATGATTTTCAATCTCCGATAGGAGTGGCACAAGAAGAAGAAGATGAATATCCTACAACTGGAAAAATTACTTCAACTTTTTCTTTGACTGACGGACTCAAATTTAATAGCCAATTGAATAACAGTCCTATGACAGTAATGTTCTTATTTTAAGCGCCACAGCCATTACAGAAGAGGCAAACGATTTTTGCCTCTTTCGCCTCATAGTGTTTTTTTATTAATATACGTAGATACTATCTCAAGAAAAATCTAATATCGTGTAATACATTTTCAAAGACAGGTAATGTCAAAATTTCAGCCTAATCGTACTCGTAGATTTGTTTTGAGCGCGTGTGAAAGCGGGCGTGTCCGCGGAGCTTGGAAAAATGAAAAAGAGCAATATCGGTGGGTGATTCGATTCTTGTTTTTGGAAGGGAAATCGCACAATGAAATCAAAGAGTTCTTGGATGTTGTGTACGGTGACTCTAATCCTTCAAAGGCAATCGTCAAAAATTGGTTTAACGAGTTTCAACGTGGTCGCACGTCGGATTTTGATACGCCAGGCCAAGGTGCCCCGAAAATGGCTACTACGGAGAATTACGTTACCAAAATCTACGATCTCGTATTGGGTACCACCGAATGAAGGTGCGCGAGATTGCTGAGATAGTAAGCATCTCAAAAGATCGAGTATGTCATATCTTGTCTGAAATTTTGGGCACGAGAAAGCTGTCGGGCGCGATTGGTGTCACGTTTGCTTTCTGCGGATAACAAGTGCAACCGTGAGACCACTTCAGAGCAGTGTTTGACGACGCTATTTAAGTGTAATCAAAGGAGTTTTTACCTAGACGGTATAGAGGGTATATTTACTAAAGGTAAAGTTTCCTATCCGTCGACGAAATATGGATCTACTGCTACACACCAACGATGTGTACACACAAACAGTCAAAACAATCTTATTGGCCGATTCTACACTACATTGCAGAAACAACGACCCCAATTTGCAAAGAAAAAAGTGCTCTTCCACAATGACAACGTACCGGCTCATACTTCCGCCGTCGCCATAACAAAACTGGTCGAATTGGGCTAGGAATTATTGCACCTGTATCCACTGTAGTCTCCAGATTCGATCCCGTGCGACTTTTTGTATCCAAACTTCCAAACGGAAGCCTACTTTGTAGACCTCGAGAAAACGTATTTTTCCGACAAGTTAAAGAAGTTGGAAAATTACTGGGTCAAGTGTGTCAAACTAAAAAGAGACCATGTTGAGAAATAAATTCCACTTTTCACAATTTTCGTTTTTATTTTGTAGGCTAAGTACTTATCGGACCACCCTAGTACCTAGGTATCGTATTTTAGTAACTCTTGTTTTTTTTTATCTTATTCTATCTGTTTCTTTTCATTGTTTTGATTTATATTCTTTAACTGAATTACTTTAATAATTCAGTTTTTGGTTCAGCCAGTTTATTGAATTTATCAAAACTTTCAACTATTTCAGTAGTTGTTGTGGTTACACGTTTTTTTATATCGGGTTTTTTACTATCTTAAATATATTAAAGAAAATTACATAAAAGGCACCAAAAAACTATCTAAACTAATGCTAAAACACGTAACCCGTATATAAAGATGCAATATCTTATTTAAATTTTTATTTTACCACATTCTAGAAAAATGTACATTTTCTATTTACATGTACTTAATAGCAGTTGCATTGAATTGTTTAATTCTAGTCTTTTGTCTTCTTTTTATGTAGATATAACTCTGTCTGTTTTTTAATGTACCTCCAGTAAGTTGTCGTTCCATCGTTTTCGTGGCCTTATTGATCGTCTTCCTATTTTGGAACTGTCTCTTGTCATCTTTAAGATTCTATTTGTTGTCATCCGGCTTGTATGATCATTCCGTTCCACTCTTCTATTTCTTGATGTTCTCCACCTTGCATCAACGTCGTATATGTGTACTTCTAGCTCTGTCCCATTAGTGTTTTATTATCAATTTTTCTAAGTATTTTCATCTCTGCTGCTTCTAACATCCTTTTTGTCTTCTGTGTTAGATTGTGTTTCTGCCGCATATGTCATTATTGGTCTGGTGACTGTTTTGTAAATTCTGCCTGTAAAGTCTTTCCCAATTTTATTTCTCCATATTGTTTCATTCAGGCAACTTGCGTCTCTGTTTGCTCTATTCACTTGATTTTCTACTTCTTTTTCGAGCTTGCCGTAGCTAGATAATGTGATGCCTAGATATTTAAACTTAATCACTTGTTTTATTATCTGACCTTTCAGCCCCAACTCACATCTTAGTAAATTTGCTGTTATAACCACGTATTTTATCTTTTTTGGAAAAAATAACATGTTAAAAAATAATATTGATGAACCGACATCACAACCAGAGAGACCTGGTTGTGATGTCGGTTCATCTGTTGCTATGATTTCTGAAAGTTCCTTGAACTTTGTCTTAGTTTCAGGAATTTCTTTCTTGATATTGTGAATTTCGAACGATATATTAACGAGGAGACAAATTTTATTTTTTGAACAACTTCTACTTTCTTTTGATATGCTTCTTGCCTATCTGATACCCATACCTTTTCCCTAAAAATTAATTCAAAAAGTCAAAAATTCACCTTTTGTTTTTTCCTTTCTCTTTTCCTTCCTCATGTGCACATTTTGTGAGTTTGTAATTGTCGGAATTAATTGTTTTAGGGCAGTTGAAATCATTCCTTCCAACTTACAACTCATCAGTAGTTTAGCTGGACTATAACTATTAAACGAAAGAACTATGAGAAAGCCTGGAAAATAACATTTGAGAGGACGTAGGCAAGATTGCAGAAAGAGAACTCAAAGCAAACGCCTTCTTTAAGATAGAGGATAGCCACAGAAGGGAACTAGCAGAAGCACTCTGTGCCTACAGACTAAACCTAAACTAAACCTTCCAAGTAATATTTACATAAGCTACAACAAATAGCTTCATACTTTAAGAGATAATCAAATCTAAGAGAATTGCACCGAACATTATAAAGATTAATAATCTTTAGGCTTAAAAGGAAAAGGCTGAATGAATGAAAAACATCTTCTTTAAGTACTGTCTCGCAATCGGAGGTTGGATATCATCATCACTATCTTTACTTTATCTACTGCTGCTCTGAAGAGTTCTATAGAACTGCATTTAAACCAGTCCTTACATTCTTCAACCATGTCACTCTCCTTCTTTCTATACTCCTTCCTCCCCTTATCTTTCCCTGTATTATCAGCCTTAGCAGTTCATATCGCTGACCCCTCATTACGTGTCTCAGATATTGTAACTTTCTTATTTTTATTGTGTTTATTATTTCGCATTCTTTACCCATTTCTCGCATCTGTGTCCATGCTATTTTAAGCATCCTCCTGTAATACCAAATTTCAAAGGACTTTAACTTATTTATGTGTTCTTGCTTCAATGTCCAGCTTTCAAGTCCATATTGTAGTATCGAAAACACGTAGCATCTCAGTGCTCTTACTCTCAGTTCTAATCTAAGATCTTTGTTGCAGAGAATTGTTTTCATTTTTACAAACGCATTTCTATCGGTACATTTCCCAAATGTATGTTTGTTAGTATATTTGTTTTCTTTGTTATTATCATGTATTTGGTCTTTTTTATATTCATTTTTAGTCCATATTTTTCACAGACACGGTTTGTTTTGTTTAGCAGTAATTGGAGTTGTTCAGCAGAGCTTGCCATAATCACGGTGTCATCTGCATATCTTGTTGTTAATAGATCTTCCGTTAATTATTATTCCTCCACTTTGAAATAGTAATGTCCCTCACGTCTATGTTTTTTGTCTTTAGAATTTGGACTAATTTTTCATGTCTTGCTTTGTCCAATACTTTTTCAAAATCAACGTAACAAACATGCACATCAACATTAATATCCATGCATTTTTGAGCTAACACATTAAAAGCAAATGTTCTGGTTCCTAGTCCGTGTCTGAAACCAAACTGACTATCATCTATTCCTTCTTCCAGTTTTTTATTTATACGACCATGTATGTATTTCAGGAATAATTTGAGAATGTGACTTATTAGTCTGTAATGTGACTTATTAGAGGCAAAAAATACCGGTCTAAGGGTCAATGAAGAGAAAACCAAATATATGTGCATTAACAGACAAAAGAGACGAGATAGAATAGGACAAAATGTAACAATAGACCCCTATGACTTTGAAAGAGTGGAGAGTTTTAAATATCTCGGAGCGACTATCACCACGGATAACGATATCACGGAAGAGATAAAAGGGAGAATTCAGGCAGCAAACAGATGTATGTATAGCCTCCACAACACTATTAAATCCAAGAGCCTAACACGGACATAGAAAATCAGGATATATAAAACAGTAATTAGACCGGTGCTCATGTATGGGTGTGAGACGTGAACGCTGACAAATGCAATGTAAAGTAAACTCAGATGATTTGAGAGAAAAATCCTCAGAAAGATCTTCGGTCCCTATCACGATCCGAATACTAACCAATACCGAATGAGAACAAATGCCGAGGTCAAACAAATGTATAGTGCTAGCGACGTAGTCCAAGAGATTAAATCCCAACGTCTAAGATGGGCTGGCCATGTTCATAGGTTCCCTAATAACCGCCTTACCAAGATAATCTGGGAAGAAGTCCCGACAGGGAGAAGGCCCTTAGGACGTCCACGAATGCGATGGAGAGATAATATATGGTCAGATAATATATACCCACTGACTTAAACATCATGGACGACCGTTCGAGATGGAAGCAGGTTGTGCAGTCAGCCAAGACCCACCCCGGGTTGTAGTGCTACCAGAAGAAGAAGAAGTGACTTATTAGTGATATTGTTCTGTATTCAAAGGTGGAGAGTAACCATTGTTTCCGTATGACCGTGTGACCTGTTTTGTATACTGAGTAAAATAAGTCTACTATAATTTCTAAGATTTCATCATTCATGCATTATACGATTTCTATAGGGATTTGGTCTGGACCTAATGCTTTACCATTTTTGCTGTTTTTTAATGCCATTTTAATTTTATCTTTTAATGTCTTTAAAACCATATCCTCTTCTACTTCTATCTCCATCTGTTCTGATCTATTGTCTTTGAACAGTTGATTGATGTATTCTGTCCATCTCTTTAATTTGTTGTTAGTATTCAACACAAGTTACCCATTTGCATCTTTCAGTATTCCCGGTTTTCTTGTTCTATTGTTGTGAGGTAATTCTTTAATTTTTTTATATGTGTTAAAACTATCATGTCTTTTCTGGTATTCTTCTATTTCTGCACATTGTTCTTTTAACCATTGTTATTTCGCTTTCTTAATTCTGTATTTTATTTATTGATCCACTTTGTTGTACATCTGATTATCTTTGTTCTTATATTGACGTCTTTCTTCCATTAAATCTAAAATTTCTTTCCTCATCCATTGCTTCTTTTTATATCTGGTTGGTATTAGAATTTCTTTTTGAATTTTATCTATTTCTGTCTTTATTAATAATAATTTTTTCTCCGTTTCAGTATTTTGCAGAATTTGTTCTTTAACTTTCATTAATCCGTTGGTAATTTCGATTTTTGTATTTGTAGTTCTTCCTTTTATTATTTTCATTTTGAGCAAATGAAAAAAATAATAAGCAACAAACCTTATCAGCACAGTTAAAAGAAATGGACATATTCCCATACCTGCAAAATTTGGTGAGGAATTATTTCACAGACAGAAGCATTAATATAACCAAAGACTCTGAAGGAGTACCTCAGGGCTCGGTCTTCAAACCAGTAGTCTGAAATGTACTCTATAACGACATTCTAGACATAAACCTATAGGTGAGCGTGTACAGGCAATGGCTTATGCAGACGACCTGGTATTAATAGTGGACCACTTCGAGAATGAGCTCATAATAGATAGGGCAAAAACAGCCTTTGACCTAATTAGGATGTAAGAGAAGTGACGCTAGCCACGACGGAGGCCATCATCTTCAAGAGCGAGAGATCGTATGTCCTTCACTTTGGAAGAAGAAAAGCATCCTACGTATCAAGAAAGTAAAATATTTGGAGATAATAATATATAACAGTAATATATTAAGGAATTATAACGAACACTTATATATACTAGACTAAAATTTATTTCTGGAGTATCCTCTATCGGGAAGTTCTAGCGCATTAATTTTCATGTTTCCTAAACAAAAAATAAAACGAGGATATTAACTATAGTGGTAAAGGACACTAACTCTTTTTTGTATTATTTTTACAGTGTAACTTCATTACCACTTACATAAAATAGCTATAAGAATGCTAAGAGTAAATGTCATAAATGATTTTTCTGTCTATGTAAATTTCACAATATTTTTCGTGTATTTTTTAAACATATTATCCAATTTTTTGAATAAATTATTTAACAGCCTAAATAATATTTTTAGCAAACTTCCTACAACAAAGGAAGCTTCTTCTATTAATAATAATTTATACCTTTATCAGTGGCATAAGTTAAAAAAAAACGCTCTACAAACCCATTTTAAATAATTTAATTGAATAATGTTCAATTTCCCTGTAATTCTTTACACATTAGGCATTAGGAAGACCATGAGCCACTTAAGTGTGCATTTTATTCATTTAAGGTGTGCGTGAGTACGAAACTATTAAGAACGGTTTAGACGTGTCGGTGGTCAGACGCAACCTTGGTTATCATAGGGCTTGATGTAAGGAAATATAATAAAGATTTCGTTTAATATACCTCACGATATAAATTTGTTTGACGTATTACAACTACTAGATGGCGACGCATTCTAAAAAATAGTTTAGAGGAAGCTCAAAAATAGGATAACTAAACTATGACAACGGTTACAGAAACGACAGCATTTTCCAAAATCTATAAAATATATTCTGTATTTAAAAATATTAATTTATTCTTAAACCTGTATTTACCTATATTATCTTCTTCCTGTAATGGTGCTTATCCGTTACGGATGTACTGTTTTGACTTTATTGACTGTTTCCCTAAAATGTCCAACATCCTATTTTCATTTATAACCATGTGTTTTATTTTTTGATGTTATAATATAAGTCCAAACCTACTAGTAACTTCTGCTACTCTTGAGACAAGCGCCTACAGACCTTCCAGATTGTCTGCAAAAATAACGGAGTCCTTAGCGTATCTTATGGTGTTCAGTCGTTCTTCATTTAAAAGTTTTCCCTAGTCTATATCAGTTAGCGCTAAGTTCATAATGTGCTCTGAATATACACTGCACGTCACGAAAAAGAGGCCACCTAAAATTTTTGCCATTTTTTAATTTTTACGAATCGTACCACAAAGTGATTGTTATTAGATGTTTGTGTAATGTTTATTAATATGTTCTAAAAGCAGTATGCAATCATTTTTTTAAATAACAAATGTTAAAAAATAACTTCTTCCAAAACAATGATGTTACTGAAAAATAAAAAAATCACCATTGTACATTTTTTCTGTTTTCTTTATAAAATTACAATTAAGTCGTGATTATTAATACTGCGTATTATCACCTTTATTGTGAATTACACTCCTTATTTGATTTGGCATTAAATTGATTACATTCTGGATGTCGTTTTGAGGAAAACCCATTTTTCCATGAGCGCCAACCAAAGCTGCTCACGATTTATTGAAGCAGGTATTCTGTTTCTTACCCTTTGTTTGAGTTGGTCCCAAATATTTTCAATTGGATTCAAATCTGGACTTTGAGCTGGCCAGTTCATTTTTGACAGTTTCCAGATATTGCGTTACCATCCTGGCTAGGCCGCGCGTTGTTTTGCATAAAAATAAAGTGTGCATTCAACGCTCCTCTATCAATAAATACGAGATCAGTACGGCCCTCGAATGAAATGCTTGCCCAAAACATTACCAAACCTTCTCCAAAAGCAATACGCACTCGTCGAATACAAGCAACATATCGTTCACCACGTCTTCTGTATATGCGACCTTTTGAGCAATAAAGAACCATCCTGGACTCATCACTAAACAAAACATTTTTCCAATCTTCTATTGTCCAATGCTCGTGGTCTCTCGCAAACTGTAGTGGGCGTTGTCGATGTTATGTTGTTAACAAAAGGCCCTGTTGCTGGACAGCGACCCCTTAGAGCAAATTCCCTCAAGCTTCTGCTCACGGTAGAAGTGCTTAAAGTCCACCCGTGAGCATTTTGAAAACGGTTTTGGTTTGATCTAGCCGTAAATAACCGAAGTGCGTTGTAAAGAACGGTCTTCTCTGACCGTCGTGATTCTTCTCGGGCATAGGTAAAAACAACACGTGCATTATCCGAAGTCGTAAAATTGATATAAATTCTTATTACCTTTAATTGACCTGTCGGCACTGTTTGTCGGTGCGTAAAAGACGCTAAAAGTGTTTCTGCATTGTGGGAATTTAGTTAAAATAGAATATGTAACAATAAAACATTGAAAACTTTGTTTTTAAACTTCCACAAAATTTATTTTAACTATTATCACTATAGCTTTTTCGGCTGATTGCCTTTCTCAACTGATCTATTTTTGGCATGCGTTTACAATTTGTAGTCTCTAATGAAATAGGTTGAGGAGGGGAGAACTGTTTGTCTCAAGTTGGTTATTCAGAATTATATCTGTGTTTTTTATTTGTTGATTTCCATAGATTCTAACAAAGATAGCTAAAGGTCTTTATTTTGAATGTGAAGAATTTTAAATTTGTCATTAAAAGAATGATTACGATCTAGAAGGTGAAGTGCGTATGTCGAATCTGTTTTTCTATTATTGAAAGCACTTTTATGTTCTGCTATTCGTTTATTAAAGTTTCTACCAGTTTGACCGAATAATATACGAATAGCAGAACATAAAAGGGCTTTCAATAATAGAAAAACAGATTCGACATACGCAAGTTCTAGAAACTAGTTCTAGTTTCTAGAACAGGTTCTAGAAACAGTTCTATAATTATGTATTTTAATTGAAAATCCGAACAAATCGGAAAAATTTTACATTTTTCAACAAAATGTTGAAAACATTTGAAAAACTACGAAATTATGTTACACACAGGCAACACTGCGTAGAACGACAACAACAACGAATATTCGCTAGAATAATCAAAATGAATCGATTTCCGTACTATCATGATCACGTCGATGCAAAATCGATATGCACGCATGCATATATTAAAATACACTTTAACACTTACGAAATAATGTTCATTCTCGGTCCCACGTTGGGCGCCAGGTTTAAGAGGATAATAGGTTAGGGTGTGATTCTCGAGGAATAAGGGTCATTTCGTAATAACTTCACTATAAATAGGTTGCAACGCACAGGTTGAGGTAAATAATGATAAAACACATTACTTGGTGCGGTGTAATCCGATTAACATAAAACAATAGACAACATTATTAAAAAAACTACATTATGCAGATACACACATGTTGTGTGTATCTGCATCAATCGTAGTAAAGGACCATCATTACTGTTACTGTCCGTGTTAGTTCTATTGTTTGCTGTCAAACTTTTCGTCTAATAAGATACTAAAGTAGTCCTTTCAAAGTATTTTTGTAGTACTTTATTTTTTGTAGTTTTTATTAGTGTAGTAGGTAGTGTTTCATTATTTTTATCTTGGATGTAATTTTTCTGAATAATTTTTTTTATCTTTTTGCCAAGTTTATCATTTATATGCTTCTGTTTCAGGTTTAGCTGAATTTCATTTGACTATTGCCGCCAAATTATGTCGGAAGAACAATTGCAATGGCAGGATACCTTGAAATGTACTCAAAAATGAACTACAACCTAACAACTGTTATATGTCGCCGTTCAGCATACGGAATGGCTCAAATTCAATACATCAGGATTCAATAAATCGGGTATTTCCCTTATGATCGGAATATTTTTGCAGAAGAAGTTTTTATTCCCAGTTCCGATACATATCAGCCTGAACAGTCAACATCTTTAAATGGTACTATCGAATCTCTAGTTTCAGATTCAAATGGTGCACAAATGACACACATGGGGAAAAGGATCCTACTTCGAATCTTGATGCTGTGATAACAACTCTTACTATTGACCATGATCCTGAAGCAACTGTCATGACAACATAATTGTTTTCAAGTCCTCAGGAGTTTTGAGGCTACCCCAAAGCCGCTTCAAGAAAACGAGTGCAGAACGGAAAACGTGGAAAAAGATTCATTTTAACAGACACTTTAGAAAAAAATTAACTTCAAACAAAGAACGCCGAAAAACACAAAGCTAGAGCTAAGCTAATCCATGAAGAGCTCATCTGAATATGATGCCGAGCTTGGTGCTCCAACATCAGGATTTAAAGAACTGGATAGATTTATACTCTTGTAAAGTTCGCAAGCACAAAGTCAGTAAAATATTTTGTTGCCAAAATTTTGACTAATCTTTCCGATGATTTCGAATATGAGATCAATTATCTGAGGAGAAAAAATAAATGGAACAAGTTCTTTTATCCAAACGTTGCTGAAGTTGCTAACGTTTTATCGCAAGTTAACAGTGTAAATAACTTTTAAATAATTTAAATAATATAAAACATCTTTCTTTTAACAAAGAATTACACAATACCTACTTCCTATTTCATTTGTTAATATCTCTCCCCTCAAGAACTTCCCGCTAATTGTCAAACAGTTACAATAAAACCGATTATCACCCATCAACAGCAATCCGGGATAGTTTAAACTATATTTTCCAAATCACTAATTAATAGTTTTTGTACCGGTATGTAAGTAGTATTTTAGTTATTTACTAATTTATTTCAATTCAATAGATTATCTTATACCAATTTGTGGGTTTTTACTTTGTTTGCTTCATCAATTTTATTCATGTTAATAATCATCATCCTCATTTTGGCTTTACAACTCTGTGTAGGTCCTAATCTCCCCAAGAATTCTCTTCCAGTTGTCCCTTTTCATCGCCTTCCTCCGCCAAACACGTATTTCCATATTTCTCATATCTTGGTCTATGCATGTTAATAATCACAGACATATAATATTGTCATAATTGCTGTAATTGTTATCTTTAAAGACAGCACCCTAATGTGGGTTTTTGTAATTTCAGCACTTAATGTACCTGGCACCGTTAGACCCGAAGATACATAGCAAAATGTAGCAAACTTTTCGTTTTGGTGGTAAAATTAAATTGATTGTAAATCTGATTTTATTTCTTTTTACCTATTTGAAATGGACTCACACAGGCAACACATTCATGATTTCATAGTGATGATTTTACCTGTACCAGTGCTATATGGAAAAACAAAAGCAAAATAATTGTATTGAGTTCGAAGTGAATTTTGATTACATGTTCAATGAACGATGTCTCGTTTAGGACCACTGTGTGTCTCAGTGTGGACCACTGTGAGACACAATGAGATACTTTGCAACGTCAAAAACAATTTTTTTACGCTTATGTAAGTTCAAATCTATTTCTGTTGTGCATTTTTGTAAATATCAATATCAATGATATTGATATTTACGTTGATATGAAATATCAATGATGACATAGAAGAAAACAATTAATCTGGTTCGGACATGTTAAAAAAATACCAGAGTACAGAAGGCCTAGAAGAGTACTGGAATGGATCCCTCCTGAAAGAAGAAAGAGAAGACGACCACGGAGAAGTTGGCGCAACGATATCGATGAAGCAATGGCGGCAAGAGACTTAGAAGAGGCAACTGCATATGACAGAAAAAGATGGAAATTGGTCGACAGCCGTAATCAATCTATTATTATATTATATGTATATATATATATATATATATATATATATATATATATATATATATATATATGTATATATATACTATATACATATATATTATATATTGTTATGATATGTAAAATCGAGAAAAATATTGGTTTGCTTAAAATATTTCAAAGTTCAAAAAATTAAAATAATTCAGATAAGTCGAATAATAAACTACAAACATTTCGAAGAATGAAAGTCCTTTATCTTTCGATTACCTATATTGAACAAAATGTAAGATATACATAAAGTCTTTTCTTTGTTAAAATGTATTTGAGTGACGTGGGTAGCTTAAGTGAAATCTTATACAATGGAAGCGGGTTTTCCAAATAAATTTATGCAGTAATTAGGACAATAGAATAGATTTTAGAAAGATGTTTTTGTTAGTTCATAAGAATTGGTAGAAAAAGATTAGTTTGTAAATAATGTTCGGAAATTTTATAATTGTAGGTAAAAATTTGTTTGTGTTATCGAAATGAAGAAATGGGAGATGTATGACGCGTTTTGATTGGATGAGATTGAAAAAGGTGGGACGGTTGGTTTGAGAATGAGACTTTAGTTAGTTTTTGAAGAAAAAAAATATAGTCAGTTGGTTTCCAAGGGCGCAAGCCAAATGGCCGGTGTTCTCGGGTAGTTTCCCAGAGGTAGGAAGCAGTAGCAGTGAAAGTTTGTGAGTTTTCGTGTAGTTAGTGTATCTGACAGAAGCTGATCCAGTAAAAGATTGTAAGTCATATTTTTCTACTTATATTCCAAGAGTCACTGTTCAGGACAACGAGAGATTCAGTTTATCGTAAAGAGAAGATATTCCAAGAGTCATTTTTCACTCAGGCCAACTAGAGATTCAGTTTATCGAGAGGAGAAGAGGCTAGCATAATTTGAACGATTCGTGCATTTGAAGGAGATCATTAAGGACGATAAACTTGCAACAATTTGTTGTAAGATTGCTGATTACCTAGGGAGCTGCTAAGAATAGATAGTATAGGCTACAAGGAACAAGGATTTGGACCACTCATCATCAGAGTGAGATAGTTTTGTTTTTCTGCAGTTTTTCTTTTATTGATAACACAATTTTTACAATTACTTTTGAAAAGATATAAATATTTTGATTAGGAGATTTAGAATAATAATTGGGATTTTGAGATTTTAACTAATATTATTAGTACCATTAATTTTGAAGGTTCACGTACGTAGAACAAAATTTTGAGAATCATTATATGAGATATTGTTTATTGAAAACATTTGAGTGTGAATTTTATTTCATTATTTTTATTTGAATATATAATGTTATATCATATATGTTTTTTATTATTCCGGTATTCTTTGGATCTTACCTTTCACATGTAAAGCATAGATATTGAAGCACGAATATAACCCTGAGATAAGAGAAATAAAAAGTGTGATAGAATCATAATCATATCATTTGAATAATTTTAATTAATTAATTAGCTAAGCTAGATTTTGAATATCACAATAATATATATATATATATATATATATATATATATATATATATATATATATATATATATATATATAATATAATATAATATATATATATATATATATATATATATAATATAATATATATATAATATATATATATATATATATATATATATATATATATAATATATATATATATAATATATATATATATAGAAAAATTTGTGAAAAAATCTCGAATGACTAAAATCGTCTCATTGTGGACCACTCTACCCTATGTCCCAAGACTAAAGTTTCATGTGCTTGTTATCTAAGATGATACTTAGATATCGGATCTTTGTTGAACCCACTCAACTGTATTTTATATTGTGGTGGATTTAAAGTTATTTCTTTTTATTTATAAATGTCATCAAGGTGATTTTAATGGAGTTGATCTTATGTAAATTTTTTTTTACAACTTCTTCTTCTTAAGGTGCCGTGCATTTCTGCGTAGGCGTCCACCGTACATCGTCTTGTCAGGTGAGATGTTAAATATTCTAGGATTAAATAATTCTGTTTTTAGCAGCATTGCGAAGCATTTCATAGCTGTGGATTCCTGTCCATTGTCGAATATTGCGCAGCCATGACATTTTTTTACGTCCGAGACCTCTCCTACCCTCTATCTTCCCTTCGAGTATCAGTTGCTGAAAAGTGTATCGTTCTCCTCGTATAATGTGCCCCAAGTGTGCAGTCTTCTTACTTTTTACATAATCAAAAAGTTCCCTATCCTGTAAGCCCGCTTTTCTGAGTACTTCCTCATTTCTGACCCTGTCCGTCCATGATATTCTGAGCATTAGACGCAGGCACCACATTTCAAACACTTCAAGTTTGTTAATGAAACTGGCCTTTAACGTCCATGCTTCCATTCCGTACAGGAGAACAGGCCACACGTAACACTTAAGCATCTTGTATCGGAGGTTGAAGTCCAATTTGCGATCAGTCAGAAACTTACGAAGCCTCAAAAAAGCATTTCTGGCTTGTTCAACTCTGCTCTTTATTTCATTCTCGGGGTCCCAACCCTCATTCAGCAAACATCCCAAGTATTTGAATTGCCTGACTTGTTCGATTTTTTCTCCAGAGACATATATCTTTGCGTTGGGGTAATCATTTCTACTTATAATCATTGATTTTGTCTTCTTGATATTTATTTTCAAACCCCGAGCTTCACTTGCAAGAGTTAGATCATTTAAAAGGCATTGAAGATCTTCGATGTTATCTGCCACTATGGCTGTATCATCGGCATAACTGATGTTATTAATAAATATGCCGTTAACTTTAATACCCTTATTAGAGTCTTCCACTGCTTCTGCGAAGGCTTTTTCTACGTATAAATTGAACAGCATTGGGGACAGTATACAACCTTGCCTTACTCCTTTTTTAATGGAGAAATCTTCTGTTTCGTTGGAATTTTGAAGACGTACTGTTGCTGTCTGGTTCCAATACAGATTGGCGATGATTCTTATATCCTTTGCATCCAATCCCAACTCTTGTAGGTATTTTATCATCAATTCATGTTTTACATTATCGAATGCTTTCTCGTAATCGATGAAACAGATAAAAACATCCTTTCTTTGATCTAAACAATTCTGTATCAATGTTTGCATACTAAAGATCGCTTCTCTCGTGCCAAGTCCATTTTTGAAACCAAACTGACTCTATCCACTGACCTCTTCACATTTCTTAAACAATCTAGTGTGAAGTATTCTCAGGAAAAGCTTTAAAAAGTGACTCATTAGGCTTATTAGTCGGTGGTCCTTGCAGAAGTTCGCACGTGGTGTTTTTGGTAGGGCGATAAATGTAGATCGAAGCCGATCTTTTGGAATCTGGCCCGTATCGTAGATGTCGTTAAAGAGCTTGACAATAATGTCTAGGTTTTCTTCATTAAGTAACTTGATTGTTTCTGCGTACATACCATCTGGTCCTGGGTTTTTGTTACTTTTTAATAGTTTGATAGCGTGTACAATTTCAGCTTTCAAAATACTTGGGCCATACAAATGGTCTCCCAGTTGTGGTGGTTTTTGTGTTCTGTCATCATTGAACAAATTGGCTGTGTACATTTTCCAAGTATTAAGTATATCGCTAGGGTCCGTTATTAATTCATTTTGGTCATTATGTATACCAGTGACTTGTTTTTTCTTGAAGACACCATATAATTCATTCCCCCCTTAACCCGGCGCCAGTGTGGTAGACTAAAATATAAATACCTGTGTAGGGGGGTATCAGATACTCCAAATTAAAAAAACAAAATTGAAATAAAAATAACACATTTTTAGAAAATTTATGTTTTGATTTATATTTCAACATAATATAACAAACTTAAATGAAAAGAAAATATTGTTTAGAAACAAATTGCACACTAAATACTTGAATATTCAAAAAAAGTCTCATTTTACAGCATAAAAAAACGTCACACTAATTTTTTCTCGATTATAAAAAAAAGATTAGAGAACTAGTAAAAACAAATGGATGTTTGGAAAAACCATAACATACGCAATACATTTTAATTGTTTTTAGCCAAATAGCAAGAATCACAATGCACCACTGAATGCTCTAAACATATAGCTTTTTTACAAATCACATAATTATAAAAGGTCTTTCTGTCATTTTTTCTCGGGCAAACATTGCATCTTTTAAATTCTTTTATTCGTTTACCTGATTGCACTTCATCATTTGTTATAGTTCCATCAGGTTGGACTTGTAAATTTCGTCAGAAACCTTAAGTTCTTGGCTATTTTGCACAAATTTTTCGAAAATTGCTCTAATTGCAGTCATTTTATTGAGTTATTTTTTTCTTCCCGATTTTCTATATTGTCAAAACGTAGACAAGAGTGTATAAAAATAAATCGTTGTAAAGAGCTTTCTCTTTGTCTCTCTAAATAAGCTTATTTCGGTTCCATCGGTAGACCAAAGATCTTCTAAATTAAGCCGAGCAGACTTGAACACCCCAGCCAAGTACAATAGTCCTGTTGATAACTGTTCAGTGGAAAACGGGAATCTTGAGTTCTTCCGATTACTTGTTGCTACATATTATTTGGACTTCCCGTGGTTTTAGTAAAGAACACAAGACCGTACATGAAACTATTTAATACTTCTATATGACTGTTATAATATAGAAAAGAAAACTTAATTGTTTGTAATAATATAACTAAAAAATATTACAAATATAAATTAATACTACATGTTATTAAGATGACTGGAAACGGAATAATGCCGAATGAGGATTGCTAGGTAGGCTTCCAAAGGTAGGTACTTTCCAAAAAACCTCGTAACGGGAATTTCTAATCTCCCTTAGCGACAAGCCGTCGCCAAGCTAGCTAATCTATGTTTGCGTCGTTCTAAAGACGACAGGGCCGTCTTCAAACCATTTAAAGTTTTAACAAGTCCAAACAATGCTCTTGTTTCAGTTGCATTGGTTTCGCGAACTGCATGCTGATGATTTTCATCGTAGCAAGTGCACTTCCTTCTTATTTTTATATTAGTCCAAGTTACGACATCATCCATCATACTAGTTGTAAAAAGTAAATTGAAACATTCCACAGGAGTTTTCGCTATTTTTGCATTTCGTTTTACACCTGGTAACTGCGTAATGATATTTACTGAGCGTATTCTTACATTTATAGAAAAGCATGTTGAAGACCATTTAGTGCCGTCCTTACCTAAGTAATTTTTTTCTTGACTCTCCTGTCCTTGCCCCAAAAGTTCATTTTCGATTTCTATATCAGCCACCGACAGTTTTAAATCAATATCAGCATCTTCCTTCCTGTCAGAGTTGGGGCTACTGTTGTCTTCATTGTCGGATTCGTTCTCGCTTGCAAATCCAATTACTACATCATCGTTTTGAGAATCGTTCCATAAAGCTTGAAGCCTCGCCTGCTGCCGTTCATATTGATAAGCCATAATCTAGAACAAAAACATAAATAATTTATGTATAAAATTTCACATTAAAAAAAAAAAAAAAAATTTAACGGAAATTATATAAAAATGTGAATGCTCAACTTAAACAATACTAACATAAATATATTAACTCACTTGTGTGGTGGGGTATATAATATTCCAACGACGTTTGGATCAAAACAGCGATCCGTGCGTTCACTTTTAAAGTAAATCAACAACTGCGAGACGTCCTTCAAGGTTCTAACGAAAGGTACTGAAATGCCTGTCGCGCTAATTTACCGATAAAAATATTGGCGCTAATTTTAAACTCACTGGGGTATGTCGTACCACACCACACTGGCACCGGGTTAACTATGTCACGGAGAATATTTTCAGACCCTTTGCCATCCGCTTGGATGCTTTACTATTAACCACTTTTTATTTTAGCGCTCCTATGATCTATGACTGTTCCATGTGTAAAGTTGTCATACAGTCCATCTAGATCCAGAAAAAGACACCACTATTTTTTTTTGTCAATACTTCCTTATATTTCATTAATTAATTGCACTAATGTTGTTCCTGTCGACTTACCTACTTAATACGTAGACTGACAGAAATTCAAAGGACTCTGTACCAAAATTTGTATTCTGGATATAATTATGTACATCTTTTCTTTTTCTATTAGAAACGTAAACTTTTTATTAAATAATTTAAGCAAACGTAAAAGAAGATCATGTCAGGAGAAGACCTAGGGATATATTACTAGAGGAAAAAATAATATTTTAAGCTCAACAGAAGGATGGTAGGATTATATAAACTGTTTTTTTTTTAAGAAAAAGAATAGAAACCACTTTTTTCGATGTATATCGAACAATCCCGCAAATAAAACATGTACATTTAAAACTCAGACATACAGAAGCATTACATACCACACCAATTTAATATTTAATGTTAACATTGTAAACGCTACCTTCCGGCGTTCTACACTTTACGTCAACGCGCACTCTCTGTAGTGACTTCTTCAGCGCGAGATCGTCCCTTTGGCTTTCCCTCATCCTTATAGTGCCCTTTGTTTTTTGTTTTCCTGCCTGTGCACTATCGATCCCGCAAATAGACCTAAAATGGGCCAGTGGCAGTGTGTTTTTGGATTACTCGTTGTTGCAGTGATTTGCGTACAGAAAAGTAAGTCATTTAAAAGTTTTAAATTGTGTTATGAGCGGGACATTAAATGGTCATACGATCAGGAAGCTTGTATTAAGTTTGTTGCAAATATATCTCCCTGTGTTAGTGCTTCAAATGTATTTCTCAATTTCTTAATGTTTTTAATTTTTATTTAATTTATTAAAATTATATATTCAATTCAATTCAACAGAGTGGATATAAAAGACTCAAAAATTGTATTGTTAAACATATATAAAATATTGCTTCTTCATCTTACTTTCGTATTTATAAATTTATCTATAAATAAAGAAAGATGAAATTTTTGTATGATATATTTTGTAAGCTATAAGATTTTTTATCTAATAACACCAAATTTATCGATAACATTCTTTCCATTTTTTTCTCTCTGTAATGTGAGCTTCTTCGCATTTTTTTAAACGTTCAGTCTAACTCAAAAACAGGCTAAATATGGAGGGCTTAGAAACCAATCAGGTTAAGTCACTAAATATAAAATCTGAGAAAATTAACTTGTTTTAAAACTTTTTGTAATAAAATAACGACTCCCATATAAGTACTAATAATAATTTTTATTGAACTGTAACATACTAATAAACTTAAATATAAGAAAATTTAATAAAAATGAAAAGCGTTTTTCTTTTTTAATGCGTTTAAACAAGGAAAAAATGACTTATGCTAAGTGTCCACTGAACTAAAAAATAAAACAACGTTAAAACAAAATTATTAGTCTATGTAATTACGCGAATCTTCACTGTCGTTATTAGACTCAAGTTGGCCGATCCATTGAAATTGAAGGTCGAGGATTAGCTTTTTGTGTTACTGGCAAATTTTTATAAAATTCGTGGTAGTGCGGTAGAATGTTAGGAAGCAAATCAAACATGTGTTTTTTGACAATCAAACAGGTCTGCGATTTGGGTGGAGTTGCTCCTGCACAATATTAAAGAACTTAGGTGGTCTTCCCTTTCCGGACTTTTTTGCAATGTTTATCTTGTTAAATGGAAAATCTTCTTGCAGTGTTTCTTTATAGAAAATAGATTCCAGTTTATTTTTGTAATATTTAAGCCATTTTATGTTCAACCAAATAACTTTTCCGCCTGTAGTATCGATTTTTCTATTAACAATGCTATTCTCCAACATTCTTGCCGAAAGAAATTCTTTACGTTTCATTTCAATTATTTGAAACGAATTAGTCATTTGAGCAGTGGCAACTAAATTAATCCAATTTTCAGGACCATAAATAAACTGTTTTTTCTTTGCCTTTGTCTGAATAACCCCAAAATCTGCATCATTCGGAAGGTCAGAAATGATGCATGACCTGAGGTGAGAAATTTATGGTCGATCGAAGTAGCTTTCATTTCAGGGTCTTGTACAAGTTTGAGCAGTGATAGACTTAGTTTAATATTGCGGTTCTGGCCTGTACAGTAGTCCGAATACAAAATGATATTATCACAATTTCTTGCATTCATTTTTAAACGTTTTGTCGGCAGGAGGCAGGAGACAACTTCTTGCAAACCTCGAGATCCCTCTGTTTCATCCCACATAAACATGTACCCCTTATTGTCGTTAAAACTATGAATTCCCAAATTGTAAACATATTGGTTCATCTTGTAATAAGCAACAGATGTGCTTAGTTTGGGAAAAGGTAAAGCTTTTTGTAGATAGAATGTAAGAACATAAAATGTTTTCATCAGCTAAATTTTTATCGCTGTTAAGCGAATCTCTCGCTGGTTTTGCCTTTCTGAGATGAATTTCTTTATCGATTTTTGTTTTATGTATATCTTCGTCGTTATTCCCAAATCTAATGGTATTATACAAAGAATCACATAACTGACTGGTATCTTTAGATGGAGGTTTGAAGTGAAGATTAAAATTTGAAGAGAAAACATGAGAGTACATTTTTTCTTTGACTGATTGTGAACCTTCCTGTTCACATTTCTCTTTATAAAGTTGATATATCTTTCTAATGTTTAAATCTGGATTTAAATATTTTCTATCTGGAGCACCACAAAGTGTATAGTAGCTCTTATAGCAAGGAAATGATTTGATCATTGATGTGTTCCTTGACTTTCGTGACGTCTATTTTATTGGTTGGTTCTTTGTGACCTATTTGTCTATGCAAGGAGCTGGCCTCGTACTACAAGACAGTTTATAGATACGCCCCTCACTCACTTGAAAGGTATATTTAAAAAAATTCTTACACACACGAATAGACAAGTCTGTAGTAGTAATACTTTACTGATTTTAATCTTGGCGCTCTTGATCCTTTTCTAAAGCGACGTTTTTGAACAGAGCTGTTATGAATCAGTCCTTGAAGATAAATGTTCTGCTTTGTATTGTCAGCTAACTTGTAAAATGAGTCAAAAATGAGTTGTCGTTCTTCGAGTGTTATATTGGAAAAACAAAGTCGTCTACATTTACAATCAACATTTTTAAATGATTTGCCAGGTATGTTCTGCTGGTTTCTGTTCACGTAAGCTTTTCCACTATACCGTGGAACTGCGTTGACTGTCCGTGTCCATTCAGATGGATTTCTTTTGAGCTTTCTCCCTTTTGTCGAAAATTCTACCATAACGCCCCCTTCATTTTCAATCACAATATTTTCTGCTCTAAGATCATCAGCAGGTAAATTGGAAAAATCTGAAACAAATTTCCGTGGTCAAAGCGTGTAAGTCAAACACATTTTTTTTTCTTTGAATCTGATGTAATTTCAGTCACAATAATATTAAAAAAAAATATTTTGTGTTTATCTTTAGTAATAATTTTAACATTTAATCTATTGTGAACAGAAAAAGCGTAAAACACATTTCCGTATGAAATTATTCCCGACTTTTTAGGTTAAGCTACTTACTTGAATCATACGTTTTTTTCTAGTTATAATGGTAAATCAACTGTAATTTCACTCATTATTACCGATATAAAGCGTGAAATAAAACTCAAATCATACTGTGACACGCAGAGATGACTTACACTAATTGACTTCCGATAATTTTTCAGTTTATTTCTGACGCTAAATAAAGTACCCCCCATCTGTTGGTTTTGCTGTCAAGCATTGACTTGGGCATTTTGCCTGTAGAAAGTTTGAACTGTAAGAAGGAATCTTCGATACGTAACTCAATTTTTACTGAAAACTGACTTACATTGATTGGCT
Organism: Diabrotica balteata; assembly: GCA_918026665.1. Taxonomy (NCBI): domain Eukaryota; kingdom Metazoa; phylum Arthropoda; class Insecta; order Coleoptera; family Chrysomelidae; genus Diabrotica; species Diabrotica balteata. Next base: position 96,293,080 of record OU898276.1, read on the forward strand.
TCTGAGCTCTCCATATATGTCTAAAATAACTAGTTGGCAAATCCCTAGCATCCAACAACCAACTGCATATTATTAATTTCTCTTTAAGGTAATATTAGTTGCATCAAGTCAAGAATGTTTAGAATTCTTTTAAATTGACAAGTATCTGAGGTAAAAATGCTGTTTCTCTCCGACACTCCTTAAGTTTAATATAAACCTAGCTTCAAAATATCGGTAAAAGAAATGTACTAAACTAGATGTAAAAATTAGAGAGGGAAAGAAAATTGGTAGAATTTCTAGACGTGTCAGTAGCCTGTGCAAAACACGATTAAAATATTTATGGAAATGCAATTAAGAACATACGATAATACAAATATCTGAAAGTAACACTGACTAATGAAATAATCAAAGGAAAAGACATATTAAAAAAAATAGGTGGAGTGCGCACCATCACTGGTAAGTTAAATTTATTATTGTGTGATAAAAAAATACAAAAAAGACACCTATTTATAACAATTGTAAAAACTGCATTGACGTCATCGCACACCGAAGGGAGGATAGGCAACAAATACATGCAGAAGTGAATCAAGACAGTATTTTCATCGGAGAAGTTGATGTTACACACATAAGAATAGACAAAATCAAAGAAATAAATTATAGAAACACTTCTTTTTGCAGTTCCATAATCTTTGCGAATTGTTGGATATGTTCTTCTTCTTTTATTGCTGACTCTACTAATAAAGGTAGCTATAACCATTGCAAATTTGTCTTTATCTTCTGCGTTTCTTAAAAGCGCCTATGTGTTTAACTTGATTCAGTCGCGAATATTTTTGTCAGGATATTTGCTGTGTAACACGATCCTTTATTTCTTCGATTTTACCCTTTATAATCAGCTGCAACAACTCGTACTTATCTCTAAGTATCAAATATGTTGTCTTTCTCCTTTTAATGGTCGTCAAAAGTTCTCTCCCTTTTCCCATTCTGTTCAAAACCATTTCGTTTGTAATATGATCGGTCTATGGTATTTTAAAAATTCTCGTAAAAACCAAATCTCAAAAGCTTCCAGCTTTCTCATTAAGTTAAAAGTCCAAGCTTTGGTATCATAAATAACAATAGAGTGGACATAACATTTTACCACCCGATATATGATTTGCAGATTGAATACTTGTTTGCTAAGTAATTTCATCGTTTTAAAAAAAGCTGCTCTTGATTGTTCTATTTTTGATCGAATATCTGATTTCTTATTTGGATCTTCAGTAATCCAGACTCCTAAGAATTTTATTTTGTTGGCTTATTCAGTATCTTCATTTTTATTTGCTTCCTTGTTATTACTCTAACCCTCTTAATGATAATGATTTTTGTTTTCTTTATTTTTGGTGATAAACCAAACTGTTCCTTAGTGTCGCAAATTGTGTTTAGTAGCGTCTTCAGATCTTTTTTACATTCAGCGATAATGACTGTATGGTCGGCATAACGAATGTTATTTATATTTTCACCACGTATCTCGCGGTACCAATACTAAGATTAAGAGATAGAGCACATTTTCGTCTGTTGTCTACACGATTCAAAAAGAGGATTTAGCTATCTTTCGCGTAACTATCAGAGAGAAATAGACAGAGAGAGAGAGAGAGAAAGAGAACTGTCTGTTACTAGCGGCAGACAACAGTCGAGAGAGAGTCTTTTTCGTTTGCTGTTTTAAAACTGTCTATATGTCCAAAGGAGTGGGGTTGAAGTGGTAGTAGAAATTATTACTAAGGGTTGGAGTAGGGTTATGATTTTAAAATTGAGGTGGAGAATGATAGGAATTATTACACCGAAAAATATAACGTGGTTTTTCGCATGTGAAATTGTACAACTTCTATACCAGTACTTTGATACTAAACAAGGTTTGTCTTGTACCCAAGTCACTCCCAATCTGATTACTAAATTACCAACAATCCAGTATTACTTAATTCACACTCACAGTAGTCAGCATATTCTGCAATGTAGGAATATCTTTAAAATGTAATTCATCAGACTTGTTCGGTAATCACATTATGTTGTTGCACAGTTTTTCTTTGGTATTTTGGCGAAAGTCGACATAGCTAGTTAGTTGGTAATATTTCCGTATAATTTAGTAAATTCTTATCAAACAGCCACATGGTGCTTTAATTCCATTTTTTTTTTCGAGAAACTTTAGTATTTTAACACTCACCCTATCGGGGCAGAATGCTTTCACTTTTTTGCCATTTTTAGCTATTGTCCGCGTAATTTCGCCTTCTGTTATTATTGGACCTTTTATTACAATCATTGAGTTCTATTGTTTCGTATTTAAATAATTGAAAAACGTATGTTTTCCATATTTTTAACTGTTAGTTGATTTAAAACTGTGAGTGAAACAGTGAAAACTACATAGTTTTCACTTTCATTGCATTCTTTTCTATGCAATCGTGTTTTTTTAGATCTTATCGTCCATCTGAGTATTGAGCGGATTTTCTTATTAGTTTCTATCTTTATTTCTGAGATTTCTCTTCTGTGGTCTATGAGCTTCAGTATGTCCTCTGTCATCATACATCCATGTTTTATACTTGTTTTATTGGACTCAATCTTATTAACTAAATGTTTGTTAATATATTTTTTATTTTCATCCAAGTTTCTTTAATACCTTTTGTTCTTAACACATATTTAATATTTTACGCAATCATTTGCAACCTTTTTCTTTCAGTAGTAATAGTCTACAAGCCCACGGGAGATTTCTAGTGGATCATTTGACCCAGAATACATCACCTGTAAAACAATTCCGTTATTATTCATCACCGTCAATTATTTTCGGTACATGTGACTCACAGGTAAGATAAACCAAGTTACTTGCCACTCAAGGGGGTATTTTTTTGACGTATAAAGGGCTATATAAAATCAAGGGGGTATAACTTTAGAAACTATGCCGACAATTCTTATCGATACACAAAACATAGGGGTTCAAATTAAGGGTTGCATCTTAGATTTCTCACCCTTGTCCTAGCCAAAATGTACGGCGTTGCAAAAAATTAATGTATATACTGATTCGAAACTCTGTGTATGAATGCCGTACTGTGTCAAATTACCGAAAATAGCGAAAATTTTTTTCGAAAATAAAAAATTTTCGCTGCACCTGGTTCCAATATTTTTGTACCATGTGGCAATAGGTCGCAGGTCATTATTTTTGTATTACCTACCTAAGTTTCTGTACAAAAATGTTTGGTAAAAAAAAATACCCCCTTGAGTGGCAAGTAACTTGGTTTATCTTACCTGTGAGTCACATGTACCGAAAATAATTGACGGCATAGTTTCTAAAGTTGTTATTACATTGTGTAGTATTGTTTTACAGGTGATGCATTCTGGGTCAAATGACCCACTAGAAATCTCCCGTGGGCTTGTAGACTATTACTAGTGAAAGAAAAAGGTTCCAAATGATTGCGTAAAATATTAAATCTATATATATATATATATATATATATATATATATATATATATATATATATGTATATATATGTAAAAGATTATATCTTTTAGTAAAAGCTGCTATAGCTTTGTTCAATTAAATGGCCAAACATATGGCCTATGAGGACAAGTTCGTTAAACTTCCCGTTCTTGAATTGGTATCAATAAAGTGTTATGAATCATTTCAGCACATCCCTGCCTCATCAGACACTTGGGCTGATATAAATTCAAAATCGGAAAGTTCAACGAATGTCTCCTAAAACTTGACCACTGCCACACACACTGCCTAATAGCCATGTCTATATTTCGTCTCTCACCTCAAAAATGTCTTACCCTTATATGTCCATCACAGCCACCCAAACAAAACCTAGATTCATTACTGAAGCAAATAAACTCCGTTGGTCATTCCAGTTTTGCCGAGCTTTTCCCTATTCTAAGCCTCGAGCCTTATGCTGCGGTGTCAAAGGCAACACCAAAAGGGGACGGTACGCTCTTAGTCCCATTCCAAGCAATCTTTCATACTACTCTTCCTACAGTTGCAATTAAATCATCTTTTAATTAATGTACACTAATTCGTCTATTTAGTGAGAGTAAGAAGTCTAAGATGGCGCAAATCCCGGCATTGCAATATTCTAGGACTTCCAGACCCTACACGACGCCGATAAGTCTCATCATTGGACCACCTTCTTCAAACGCTTAATACCATTGATGGATTAGCTTCAACTCTTCTTGAAATTCCGCCCTACGCGTCCTCTATAGCATAGTTTTCGACAACTGCGATCTGTTGGTATTTTAAATTTTTTAGTTAAACCAAAAATAAACCTGAATAAAAACCAAAAATGAATAAAAATTGTAAACTTAATAACACAGATACACAGACATAAGCTTTTTTTGTTTTTGCGAAAAAAAAAACCTTCAGAAAAAACAATTACAATAGTACAAAACTAAAAAGTTGTTTTAAAGTATGGTATACAGTCAACCACTGAATATTTCCCTTTTAAATTTCATTATTTTTAAGTTAACTGTATAATAAGAAATTAACGTTGCTTGATTTTACTCCTGTCAATTTTTTTTTCCAAAAAAAAAATGTTTACCTTGAAAAATACTAAAATAAATGTATTAAAAATCCAAAGTATACCTGTTTGATAACGTCAGATGTTTAACAATCTCAGCAATCGATAGTCAGTGCTTCTCTGATCCGCGTACTGAAGTTAGTGCCGCAGAATTGTTCTATATATAAGTTAAATAGCTTTTGCAAACTTATATCAATTGTAATTATTACATAATTATATAATTGTTGCTACCGTAGTAGACATAGTATTAAAATGAAATATATTTCTTCGCGGCATAAATTCCACTGATAAAATCCCTTTTGTTACTTAACTAAAATATGACTAAAAATATAAAGAAAACTTTTTTTTATTTCTAGTCAGGGATTAAGAAAACTATTAAGGGTAGATTTGAAAATGAACTTAATTAAAACAAAAATAATGACAAACCTAATACCTACTTAATGTGTAGGAGTATATATAAGGAAAAACTGAGTAAAAAGAAATAAATCCAGTTTTTGACATATTTTAAGTAAAAATCCGAAATTACCGTCGGCGACGATAGGTCAATAAGTCCAAGGCCTAACTAGTGAAACAACATTTTTTGCAAAAATTATTCTTCATTTATCAATATAATCTTCTTTAGCATGATAGAATCATTCCAACAGTTTTCTAATATATTATGTTTCAAAATAGGCTTCAGTTTCGGCGACATATCATTTTTTAGATCGAAAAAAGGTGGTAATTGCTGGGGGCCAGATCTGGACCTTGCAAAAACAATTTTGTGCATTTCAAAGGTGTCAAAAACAAAAATGTCAATGTAACATAGAACTATATTAGTTATACCTAGTATTACTACAGCCAAAAGATTCAAAAATTATTTTTGATGATTTTAAAAATAATAACAGCAATATAGGTGTTGGGATTTAAAATTTGGGTTATAATCGATGTGAAATCACCAATGGTGTTAAAGACATGACTTGATGAACATCACAGTTTTTTAACAACAAGATGTATAATCTTTGATAACTATAAGTAATTTAAAGGGTTTTTACCCATGTATTTTTGGTGGCTCAGGCATTTTAACCTAGTAAGTATAACCATTTTGCTTTTTTAACCATAGTCAAAATTTCATAATCACGTTTGTTTTAACTAAATGGTTTGTACTTATTTTAGGCAGCTTTTAAACCTGATGATGGACTGTTTAGTCCGAAAACGTTTGTTTTTTTGATGTAGCCCTTTTAAGGGTTTTTAAATAAATATACCCACTTACAAAGACTAACCTCTTTTTTGTGATACGTGGTATACAGCCAGCTACAGGAATTGTTTTCCTTGTGGATTTTTTTTAAGAGTTTTTATCTTATGTATTTTAAAACAAATGTTTTTTTTAATTATATCTTTATTTGTATATTATTATGTACTGACAATATAAAATTATATTTTGTCCAACAAAACGAGGTTAAAAGAATAAGTTTCATTATATCTCATATTGAGTGCCCCCTCTAACCATAATATCAGATTTTCAAAAGCTTAAAGTCTTCGCCTCATTCATCTTATTACGTTTTAAAAGGTATGTTTCTACACTGCTCACCAACAACGTGCTTCAGCTAAAGTTCGGACGTGCTCCAGTTTTAATCACGATACGCCTTTTTAGCATGCTCCAGACCTGTTATGTTGGATTTCCGTCGGAGCGAGTGGGGACCAGTCTAAATTTGTAATTTTAACTTACAATCACAATACTGAACATGCCACGTAGAGCCGAGCATTATCATGTATAAGCAAAAAATAAGGTCCAATGAATAGTGAGAATGGAAATAAATGTTTATCAAGATTCTTCAGCACATACCTGTGTGCATTAAGGCCAGTGTTAGGTACAGGCACCAATTTCGTATAAGCTTCAAAGGCTATATCTCCCCAGAACAAGAGACTTCCCCCAAAAAATGCCTCCCTTGTAGATATCTAACTCTGGTCTCGTTTGTAAACAAGACGCGCTTTCAATAGTGTACATCCCATCCTACTTGGTGAAAACTTTATAACCTGTCGCCAAAAATGCTTTAACCTTCATCAAAAATTATTATTTTCATTTCATCGAACTTCTTAAATAATACTCCATCTCACCATCAGACATTCTAGTTAGTTTAGATATCGTTTCACTTTTTACAAACATTCCTATAGACAAAACTCTGAATATTCTGAAAACTAAATACAGTATCCAGAAGACCACTTATTTCTCATTAACCATTGTATGTCCTGCACTTACTTCATCTTCCAAAATCAATTCTACTGACAAATAAATGGTGCTCCAATAGGCTCCCCACTATCTCAAGTAATTGCCAATATCTTTATGGAAGACTTTGAGACTCTAGCACTATCCAAATGAATGCTCAAACGCACATATTGGTTACGATATGTTGACGATACATTCATCCTTTGGCCTCATGGTAGGGATGCTTTGGTGTATTTTTATACATATCTAAATAGTGTACATCTTAGTATCTAGTTAACGATGGAGGTGGTAATTGATTCATCTCTACCGTTTCTCGACGTTATCATAAAGAAAAACCAATCCCAAGGTTTTCGTCACTCTGTTTATTGAAAACCTACCCATAGCAATCGTTACTTGCATGCCAACTCTCATCATTTACCTTCACAGATTAATTCTGTCATTAATACGCTTGTCTTAAGATCAATACGCCTTTGCGATGATGGAAGTAGACACGCCGAGCCCTCTAGTTTAAAACAAGACCTAATCCAAAACGGTTACGGCGAAAATCACATTAATAGGAGCATCCACAGACATCAATCTCCCACTCAATCTCAACTCAAAGACTCAGACTGTTATTATATGAAAGTTTTTCTTCCCTACATCAAAGGTGTCACTGACAAAATCGACAAAATTCTTAAATCAAGAGGAATAAAGACAATATTTACCCTCCAATAAAAATTTTCATCTCTTGTCCGATCAATTAAAGACAACTTTCCAAATGAACAACACGGAGTTTATGAAACTCCTTGTGCAGACTGCCCCCTATCCTCTATAGGCCAAACAAATCGTAGAATTCAAAATAGAATTCATGAACATTCCATTTCTAGCTTTTCCATTCCAAATGCTAAAATGTATCTTCTGGAATCCAGCTGATTGCATTATCAACAGAGTCATCCAATGAGAAATCACTATCCTCTTCATAGGAAAATATGTCTTTTGAAAGAGTTTTACTTTCAATTTTAAACAAATTTCGAGTAGTAACTTGCTTCCTTTTTTCTTTTGGTTTTCATGCCTTTAATTTTTCCATTTATTTTCTATCGATATATTTTTTTAGCTTTGTTATATTGGTTGTTATTAATCTTACTTTTACTTGCCTTGGAGTATTCTTTGAATATCTCGGGAGTTACAGATTTTTTTTTAATATTTATTGCTTGGAAAAACAAATATTTAGATAATACTATTTTCTTATCCCGATTGTTATTTTAGGAGATATCGAGGAATTTACACGTATTGGTTTCTCATCAATTGTGTTGGTCGCCAAATGTAGTTTACCAGATGAATGGTCTAATTTGGTCACCAGTTCTCGATATATTTTCATAAAAAACTTAAACATACTACGGGAATTAGAAAACCAAAACATACTTACCTACTTAAGGATTCTCAATAGGATGACCTATTGCCAATCAGGTTTTTGTTACTTCATTATATATTTAAGATTCCGTTTTCCGTAATATTTTTGGTCGTCCTCCTTTTCTTCTATTCACAGGGTGTTTTTTTTGGAGCTCTGTTTGGAAAACTATTGTGACTCATTCTTTCTAGGTGTCCATATTATATAAGCTGTTAGGTTGTTAGCCTATTGGTGATCTTTACTGTTACTACTATCTATTACCTACCTTCTTGATTTTTTCTATATTCTAGCTTTGATATTCTCCCGTTCGTCTGAGGAATTCCATTTCCACTGTCTCAATTGTTTTCTCATTTCTCTTGCTAAATTGCCAACACTCTCAACCGTACGTAATTATAAGCTCTCCAATGGACCTGTATATTGATAATTTGATTTCCCGTCTAATTTTTGTTGATCAAAGTATTGAATTTAATCTTTAGATTTAAGCTCTCCCTCCCGATATTCGATATCTCTACTAGACGTTTCTTAACAGGATCTAATGCTTTCTAGATATGTATACTGTATAATTAAGTATTTTGGACATTTATTTTTAAAGGCACTTTAAATATTACTTTGGTAATTTCCTCATTATACATGAAAAATATTCCTATCATTAAATATACCTACTTGATCATCTGCAAATAGTAAGGTGTACTAAGTGTCTTGCTCCATCTCTATACACATTCTGTAACATTTCCTGCGCTAGATATCTATTCTTTGTTTCAAGTTAAGAAAATAACATTACGCTTATGGAGATCAGTGTTGCCAAAACTCTCAGACACTCTCTTTTGCACGGATGTCCAAGATATTCCCTTTGCTTAATTTTTGAATTTTCATTTTCAATTAACATTTAACTGTAAAGTCAGAATAACTACTAAATAAAAGCCTTATTATCATTATGTAGTCAGAGAACGACATAAAATAGCTGACATACGCACATCGTATTATTTTAAGTTGTAATTAGTAATTAGATATACGCATTCCAAGCGGTCAATATTTTCTACTGATTTCTATGATTCATGACATATCGTATTCTCACCGAAAAACAAATAAACTGTCGTTACTATAATTAAAATAAGATAAAATAAAATTATCTTTTGTAAATACTATTTATCTAATTAAAATCATTTTCCCTACTTTTCATCTCTTGTTTCGAATGGGCACTTTTGGTCAATTACGTTAAAAAACATTAATTTAATTCATGTTTGTGGAAACAAAAATACAAATTATACAACCCTAAATTGTGCTTGTGAGTGTCGTGGCAACGCCGCGTTGCTATCGTCCATAAGAAATACATGGCCCTATCTCCGCAATGTTATTTTATAAACGTGGAACGTAGTATAGTGTCTCCTGAATGTACACTTTAAATAGAGTTGGAGATAAGGAGCAACCTTGTTTCATTCCTTTATTCACTTTGCCCACTTTTGCGACTGGTATGTTATTCTTATAGATATAATAAATAGCTTTTACATATACATACTTTTTTAAGTTGCTATTTCTAAAACTTCATACGGTTTTATTAGGGATACATTGTCATATGCTTTCGCAAAGTCAATATAAACAAGATGAGTATTTAGGTTCCTCTCTAGCCTCTTTGTAACTGTTGTGTGTAATTGAGAATCTATTATAATATATTATATAGAAAATATATTAGATAGAAAAATCCTGAAGAATTATTAGTAGAACACGAAACATTATCTTAGAAAATTCAAACAATTTCGCACCCCCTATTGTTAAGTTGATAAATATTTTCTTTATCTCCAATGCTTTTTTCATTTTTAGACTTCCAGTTATTGTTAGTGTTGCCTAATTCTAACTGATTCTTAAATGCTGCTGATTCTCTCCTTTTTACTGTGAACATCTTGCGGCTCATTGACACGCTACTTTTGTTTTCCCCTTAAGTCTTTCCCCCTATTTTTTTTTATCTTATAAATACTGTAATGTCATTTATTTTTATTTTTAGGTAGTGCGATATCATGTTACGACTGCAATAGCGTCAACGACAAACGATGTTTAGGAGACGAAAACAACAAATTAACAGATGATATGAAGAAACCCTGCCCAGAAAGAAAAGGAAAGCCATATTCTTTATGTAGAAAAATTAAACAAGTTATTGACTTCGAAGTCAACGGATGTAAGTGCTGTTTATGCTGTATATTTAATCAGCCATAAACATTTTGTGTTTATGGCTGATTAAATAGTTTGACACAATTTGCATTTTTTTCGGTTCAGAAAATTCTTAAAAGTAATCTGGTTATCTGATTTGTGATATTTTTATTCTTGATGATTCTGTCAGTATATAAATATGTTTTTCGTCTTTTATAATTTTGTTTTATGATAATAATAGCGACAATACATTAAACTCATTTAGCGTAATTTTATTAGGACTTGCACTTTATCAATTTCTGCTCATTCAAAAATTTGTCAAAATATTTCAATGCCAGCATTAATGATCTATTATCTATCAATCTATCTATCATCTATAGATCAAGATAAAAAGACGCTTTGTCTAGATGATTGTCAATTTTTGAAAAGAAGATGTATTTGTGTAAAAGATTGAAAAGTGACGCAAGTGCCTACAACAATCGTCATCGACATTAATTGCTCTAAAAACCAAAGTTATTCAACGCGAGTCAAACCCGGAAAATTATAGAAATCACATATAGATCCGGCAGAAACTTCGTTTGTACTTCTAGGAAAGCGATAAGAAAATTCTCTTCTACAATGTTGTACTTCCAGCGTATATCATTAATTGCCCTATCAGAAAAACTTCGAAAATTTGATGAGATGATAAATATAATAAATAATATAAATGACATATAATAAATTTCAACATTCCCGACAAATATACATTTTGTAATATTTAATTGGTCGTCCTTTTTTATATAAAAACTTAGCTAAATAGATTTGAATATTTACATCTGCTGATAAGCCGGTCCATTGACGACCCTAATTCAAAACATCCCTAGTTTGAGTTAATTTATTAATACGTTTCCTTCCTCCTTTTGTTCCAAAGTTGTAAACTTTCAAAGTGAACTCAAACGACTCGTGTACTTGGCAAGTACTCAATTATTTGCCTACTTGGCAAGTATACGAGCTTTGCGATTGTGATGGCAAGTAGAGCGCTTACATGTCATGTACAATTGACAAGTACACGAGCGTGAACAGACACGGCAAGGATACACAAGTATTCTTAAAATCTTTGACTACTGAATCAGTGGTCGAATAGTCAATATGGATAGAGGTCGTCCGGACAATCTCGTTGTTGCTTGCGCTCTGCTTAGTTAATTAACTTAAAAAAAGAGAAGAATATTTTGGATGGTATCAATAAAATAAAGTCAAAACAAGTAAACACCAGTATTTAAAATTAACTAAAACAACATTCCAGATACAGAAACAAAAAAAAATGTAAATCTTTTTTGTAAATACAGCGCCACCCATATGTTCCAGGATCTCAAACGAAAACCTTCAAGCCATTAGCAAATTTTTTTTCTTCAGTTTATTGTATTTTTTTCTAGGCATCATTAACTGCACTAAGATTTTTATGCTCTTGATCATCCAAGTAACTGGATCATTTTTATAAAACTACAAAACAACGTCATTTGTCCAATCAATTCAATTAAAAAAGAAACAAAACGTCTGTACGCTCCTAAGGTCTTTAAAAATGAACGGTCGTAGTAACTGCCAATTATTTATACATTTCGTTTGAAAGCCTCGTAATAATCTGTTAATAAACATTAAACTGCCAAGCTAAGAGTTGACAGCCAGTACACCGAAAATATCAAAATACGGAGAGGAGTCCGCCAGGGTTGCGTGCTGTCCCCACTACTTTTCAATGTCTACAGTGAAGCGGTTTTTCAAGTAGCGCTCTCAGACTCAATAGAAGGTATATCTATCAATGGAGAAGTTTTGAATATATTACGTTTTGCAGACGATACAGTAATAATTACGGATAACAACAATGATTTACAGAACGTAATGCAACGCCTTAATGAACGCTGTCATGAGTACGGACTGAAGATAAATTTAAAGAAAACTAAATGCATGATCATGACTAAATCTGCACATGCAAATATCCAATTGACTATTGAAAATACTGCAATTGAGAGCGTTAATAACTATAAATACTTAGGAACATGGATAACATAAGATGTAAACCAAACCAAAGAAATTAATACACGTATTGAAATAGCACGTACATCATTCATTAAAATTAAAAAGTTTTTTTGTTGTCGGGATATAAGATTAGAACTACGCCTGAGAATGCTTCGATGTTATGTGTTCTCTACTCTTCTTAATAGCTTGAAAGCGTGGACACTAAAACAAGTCGATCTGAATAAGTTGGCCGCCTTTGAATTTTGGTGTTACAGAAGAATCCTACGAATATCATGGATTCAAAGAATGTCAAACGTGGAAGTAACTAGAAGGATAGGAAATGAGACTGAAACAATATTAACTATCAAAAGACGAAAACTTGAGTACACGTGATGAGAGGGCAAAAATACTCATTATTACAACTTATTATGTAGGGCAAAATCCGAGGAAAGCGAAATGTGGGAAGACGAAGAATGATGATGCCATGATGATTTCCAACCTTCGATAGAAGATGGAACTTAAAGAAGAAGAAGGAGACACAAATACCTCAGACAAATAAAAACATTGAGGAAGAAAAATAATGTAAACCTTGGAGTAACGTATGTGCTTCAGGCAAAAAGGAATGTAGAGACACAACGATTAAGAATCCAGGAGATGCCTTCATAAAAGAGCTCTCTACTGGACTGAAAGCTCCAACCCAAAGAGGTCTTCGGTTTGTTCTTTTTCATGCTGAAAGCGAAACTGGTTTTGTGACATGGGCTGAATTAACTTTCTTGGCCAAGAAAGGAACCGCTTATTATCATGACGAAATGGATGGGGTTCTATATGTAGAATGGTTAGAGAAGACGTTAATTCCAAACTTACTGAAAGACAAAGAAAAAGTTGTCGTTTTGTATAAACGCATCATACCACTCTTACAAATTTGATTTCCCGCAAAAATTGTGGAACAAAAGGCAAATCAAGGATTGGCTAATCGAAAAGAGCATTTTCTTTGAGGAAGATTACCAAAAAACGTAAATTACTGGATACTGCGGCAGCATTTAGAGATGAGTACAAGTACAAAATTAAAATAATTGCGGAAAAATATGGTGATAAGATTTTGTGACTGTCGCCGTACCATTACGAGCTAAACCCGATTAAGATGGTGTGTTAATCGACGTTATTTGAATGACTTCAAATAACGTCGATTAAAAAAAAACGCTAGAACGGTTGATAAATAAGCTTACCAATGCCTATCTAAAGAGCAGTGGCATAATTATGTGAACTACAAGAAAGCAGAGGAAACAATGTTTGCGGTGAGCAATAAGGAACAGGCCAATAACTTGATAATTAATATAGGAGAATATCTCCCATCCTCATTAGTTTTTTAGTATTGTACGTACAGTACATTTCAGTTATGATCTTCTTGTGTGTTTTATGTAAATATTATAGGGTAAACTACTTGCATTTTTTTGTATATATGAAAATAGGTATTTACGAGGTATTAGATATTTTATGTCTACAGGCATTTCTAATAGAATTAATTTGTTTTTCTTTTGTTTATTCTCTTATTTAACTTAGTTAAATTAATTAGTAAAGATTTTTAAAATGAAGCGCGTACGGTCCTGATTTCTCAGTCTATCGCCAAAGTAACTAGCGTCTAGACAGCATACCAACAAATCAGGCAGATCGATATCGATTCATTCAAATAAGAGTTTTTGATCACATCGGAAAATATGATAATCGAATCGTATTTCCTAGTGTGTTTGTCAAGTGTCAAAGTCAAATACTTGTGTTTGTTTTGTTAAAATCAAAAACTGGATGATATCAAATCATGCTAGAAGTTGGTGCAGATATACATTTCTGTTGCTTTTGTACACTTTTTGTTTTCTCTTAAAAAGCTGGCGTATTATGACCTTGCTATCATTTTATTTTATAAAAATTAATAAATAAATTTGTTTTAAGTGTTGATTGATTATCCTTTTGTTGTTCAAATGTTTTGTGATGTAAAATACTATTTACCACAAAAATACCCTTATTGAACAAATTTATGCCCAGGTACTTGAAAGAACAAAGACAATTTTGAGTTTTATAAGAGGAACTGTGCCCTATGCTTTTTCTAGATCAACACATAAAAGTATTTTCTGATCACTGGCTTCTTTTTTTCCACCAACTGTTATTGTGCCTAAGTGACACACTGTAGATCTGCTTATATTTCTTGATGATGTACCTTGATAAATATCATACTTATTTTATCTTTATTAAACCATTTGAACAGTTATCTTAACCATATGCTGTTCTCTATCAAATATGATGCATCTTATTCCAATTTCATAAATGGAATTTTAAAAGTTCTTCTAATATCTGCCTGATATATTCATTTGATTTCTATAGTTTTATTGTAGTTTTCCTAGATAACAGTTACTTTTTAAATAAATCTTTTTTATTTTCATTAAAGTTGTTTTTTGTGGCATTCTATTTTTTTATGAGAATGCTGTGAATATGCCATCATGTGTTTATTTGCAGGTATTATGTGTCATTTTAACCATACTTGATTGAATTCTATTTACCAAGGATTTTTTTAATTTCTACACACATCTACATCATCACTCATTGTAGTCACTCAATGTCTACCAAATAATCTTCCCATGTGCTATATTGTATGCTTTTACGAAATGACACAGATATTTCATTTCTGAACTCTGCTATAAATTATTCTCTTCCAAATTGTTATACCCTCACTAAGTGATTAATATGACTGTTAAACAGACTTCTGGTTTTATATCAATAAAGCTCTGAGATTAATTTGATTTTTGTTTTACCTTTTATTAAATCCTATATAAAAATAAATTACATACATACATAAATGTCATTGTAAGGGGTTGACCAGTAGCACCTAATAATACGAAGGTCCTAATAGACAAGATGTGGAAAGTGCTGTCAAATAATTTACAATATTTAACTGCATTTAAAGTAACAAAAAATATTTATGAATGCTGTTTTATACTTATTCAAAACTTGTAGCTTCTCATAACACAAATTATAATTTTGTAATAGTAATTGGACTATAATGTACAATAAGAGCTATAAAATCAATATTATGGAATCTGACAATAATGAATAGGTACATAAACATGCACATTTCATTTACTGGCTTAAATTTTTGTAATACAAATTTACTTGGTAAACTTTTAAAAGTATGTATAAAATATGCACTTGCATTTTTCCTTTCTTCAGTTATTAGTTCACAAATCTACTTCAAATGTTTTCATGTTTTGATTCTACCCCAATCTAAAATCCTATAAGTTTAAAAACATTATGAGTTACAAATAGATTATAACAGACAACTGAATACCTGTTGGGAGAAATTCCACTGCTTTTTAGGCAATGCATTTTTAACTAAAACACATAGGTAATCTACGTGTTGCAACTAATTTAAATAATTTTAATTCTTCCATTTATTTAAGTCATACCTACTTACCATTTTCTAATAATTTAGGTTATGGTTATGTTATTGTTCTCCCGATGACATAACCAGCACTCCGAGCTACTAAATTCAATTCGATTGTATCGATCTGAATTTGATATCGATACCGAATCGCCTGATTTGTTGGTATGTTGTTTAGACGCTAGTGCCAAAGTACTGCACACCTGCCACTGTGCGGGACACTGTATTTTAACTGTGGCTTCTACTATAGTGCATATTTATTGTGTATTTAGTGTAATCTTTAAAAATATATTTCTGTTTTTAGTACAACCCGATAACAGAGTTATCAGAACGTGTGGATACGAGGACAGCGCATATAACAACAAATGCTATCAGAGATCTGGTTTTGGTGGAAGGCAGGAAGTGTGCGCCTGCGAGTCTGATGACTGTAACAGCAGTTCGACCATATTTGCCTCTCTTAGCCTTACATTCTCAGTACTATTAATGAAACTATATTTTTAAAAACACCATTTTATCGGAATATTATCAATAAATGGTGGATTTTAATTTGAGAGAAATTTTAATTTATCGATTTTTAATTGATTGTAATAATTCTACAACTATTTTGTATTATTTTTTTATAAGTTTAAAAGTGCGTTAATTATGTTTTGTTTAATATTTTTAAAAGTACAAGAATATACCATACTAACTTTAATAAGTATGGATACTCATTTTTATATAAGTACCAGAAACGCATTTACTTATTGATAAAAAACATTAGGAAGACCTCAATTTTGTAGTGGTTAATAACAAATATAAAGAGCTCAATAAATTACTAGAAATTATTAGGTAGTACACAGGATGTTTCTTTGACATAGTAGGTTTGGCGTTAAAATTGATAAGAGTATCTTTTTATGCGATACTTTGGTAGGCATCTTGTTTATAACAATCTGGTCAGATCTTTTTAGCTCCTCTTTAATACGAAACATATTTGAGACAAGAGAAACAAAAAATTGGAATATGTTTATACAGTACCTCTAGAGTGGATCAACAAATTAAATAATATTGATACACACGTAACTATTTTACTTGCTAATATTAGTTACATAATAAATTTTAATTAAATTCACTGCTTGACTTACATCATTTCTTAAAATCAATTGGGAAAAGGCCACAAAAGAACTTGGATTTATACGTATCAGTAATACGTTGTCATGTTTACAAAATTCCTGTCGATAAGCCAGTCTAATTTGAAACAGCAAAGTCTTCAAATTACGATGCATTTGCGTGATTTGCCAGAAAATTACCACCCATGACATTTCGAACACGATTTAAGTCACGTGTTACATATATAGATATCAGCTAATAGAAAGGAAAACTGGCGTAACACAACTGATAGATATTTTAGACCCCGACGCTTTCGGCGAACAGAAACTAGATAATTTTAAATATTGCAAAAATCATGCAAAGTAATTAATACTATAATATAGTAGCAGAAGGGAAGCCAAACATAATGTAATCTCAATACACCCAATAGAAAGTGAGCAGTACATTGCACATTGATAACTATCAGCTTACTGCTATAAGTTATTGGAGTGACTTTATTCGACAGTATTTGTCTCAAATTTAGTATGTCTTGTTTTGTGTTGGTCACAGATACATTTCATATACATTTCGCTATAAATGACCAGAGTAGAAGAGTAGAAGGCTTGATCGTACCTTTTTGTAGTTATAATTGACTTACCTATTTGATATTCTTATTTGCTCAACTTATTCTAACGCATATCACTTGTTATATTTAGAACTAATATAAATTCAATAATTCAATCAAAATCAAAAGTACAACCTAATTGTTACAGTTTTACATTGTTTATTAAAAAAACTGTGAAAAAATGGTAGGTAAAGCATAGTGTGCACGTATTCCTTAATGATCCAAAGACCAGGGCACTAGTACCCGACGGCAAGAATAGATTATTCTTAACATAGAGCAATAATTTAAAAACGGTTATGCACGAAATTGAAGTGCTTCAAAATACAAGCTTCAGCTTGATCTATAAAAGAATTCTTCAGGAAAAATTGTTATATTTAAGATATTCTAAATTAGCATTATGAGAATCTGATGAATACTGATTATTTTGTTGTAATTGGGATATTTAAAACAAAGAGATCGAAAAATTTGTCTTTACAATTATTTTTTAAATACGTTTAGTGTCATTTATGTTTTCTTTTATTTAAAACTTTATAACTAGAAATATTTTTGTTTTAATAATTAATAAAACTGTTTAATAATAATTTTTAGTTTTAAATATCCTAATAACTTACGAAGGAAATAGCTGTGCCCTGTAGTAACTCAAATACAATGATTGTAAGCAATTTCTGCAATAAATTGATTTGTTGTAGTTCGGTAGTGTTTCTATAACCTTGAACATTTTTTATATTAATATCCATTGGGGTTTTATTGGAAAGCGGGTATGTCCTCTTTAATGGAGTAGGAATTCTTCGTAATAAAAAAACCAACGACTCATTAGTGAATTTTATACCTTACGTCGATTTAATAATCATGCTTTAACTTCATTCAACCATTGGCAAACTAAACTTCAGGTGTACACCCCCATCGCTGACAAACTTGACGGAGAAATCGAAGCATTTTACTAACAACTACAAGATGTGTTAAAATTAAGAAAAGAGCATAAAATCGCAGTAATTATGGGCGACTATAATTCCAAAATCGGCAAATACAGTTATGAGAAGAACGTTGGGAAGTTTGGATTGGCTGAGAGAAACCAGAGAGGAGACGTACTATTGCAATTTTGTATACAAGAACAAATGGTTGAGAGCAACAGTTTATTTAAGATGCCAAATACAAGATTGTACACATGGAAAGTCCTAGAAGAGTAGATGGATGGAATAATCTGAAATCAAATTGATTACATTCCTGCCAGTAAGAAGTTTAGAAACCGGATAAAATCAGTAAAAACTTACCCAGGCAATGATGTTGTTGCAACTCACGCACTCACTGTTGAGTGGTTCTCAACCTTTTTAAGTAATTACTATTTAAATGGGAATAAGCCACAATTAAAGGTTAAAGTAAGTTTATTGACGTTTCAATCTCCACTTCGGAAATCGTTCTCAAAATACAAATATTACTAATTAAACTAAACTAATGTAATTAAACAAATTTTGTTTTTTTGTTATTTGGTGAAAAAATCTTCTAATTTAATTTCATCTGATTCATTAATATTAAAAATTATAAGGGAAAAACTAGGAAAAAAACCTCATAATACTTTCTCGACATGGTAAGTATTTGGTCGTGCATTTAGTTTAGTTTGTATTAGATTAGTATTTGCATTAGTAGTACCTTCAATAGACATCAAATTGTGATTTTATATGTTTGTTATTTAAACATTGGAAATATTCGAACGTGGGTTTGAGGTTCTAATCGGTTTATAAATGCCCCTTTGACCGCTTCTTGTCGATCGACGATGATAAATGTAATAAAAGGTTGAAGCTATGGAGAAAAATGTTGATTTTATTGACAACTACTGGTAATTACACAATATGATGTTCTTTAGGTAACTACTGGTAATAAACTGTGCTCAAATGAGCGCAAATCCCCAATTTATAATCTCACAAATCGTTTATACCTCAGCACAGAGGTTACTGCTTTCTATCATACCATACCAACAAACCTTGCTTACAATATAATTTAATCTAGGTTGTAATTACGACACTTAGGAAGTTAAATTAGAATAAATATTATTCGGCAATTTATTCAGCTTTAGGTAAATGAAGTAATTATTAAAATATTATACGATATGGTTGTACAATGACTCACTTATACACGGTGAAACTATAAAATATTAAGAAGTTAAAAATAATGTGAGATTACAAATAAGGGGTTAATTTGTGATTGAACAAACATAAATGATGTATCCTCTATATGTTTCTGACTTACTAATACTGGTATTTTCCTTTTAATATCTTCCTCTTTTAATATGGGTAACCAGATCCTACTACATTCTGCCGGGGAATTTGCGACACAATTGGTCTCATTTAGGATAATTAGAGCTGCTTCTTTGATTTTTCTCTTTTTACCATCCGTTTCTTTTATATTTTAGGACCATATTAAAATCATTCCATTGAACCCTATGTTCATTATCCCATGCGTGTTTAGATATTTCTTCTTCTAGTTCCATGACCGTTATCGATCGTTGGATATCATGTTGGCTACCATATTCGCTATCGTGACTTTATTGACAGCAGCTCTAAATAACGATGTAGTTGATTTTCCATACCATTGCCTTAGATTTTTCAGCCATGATGTTCTTCTTCTACCAGGACCACGATTACCTTGGATCTTTCCCTGAATGATCAGATGTAAAAGATCATATTTTTCAGGGTGTCTCATAATATGACCGAAGTATTCCAGCTTGCGTTTCTTTATTATATTGACCAGTTGTGTTGTTTGGTTCAGCCGAATAAGGACCTCCTCATTTCTATCTCTGTCGACCCAGCTTATTTTCAATAGTTGTCTGTATACCCACATCTCAAAGGCTGTTAAGCGTTTAAGCATAGCCTCAGTTAGGGTCCACGCTTCTACTCCATACAGCAGGACAGGAAAGATGTAGCAAGATATCATACGAACTCTAAGGTCAATGCTAAGATCATGACTGCAAAGTACGTTTCTCATTTTTACAAAGGCAGCTCGGGCTTGTTCTATTCGGCTTTTAATTTCTGCGGTTGGATCCCAGCTCTCATTGATATTACTGCCGAGGTACACGAGTTTCTCTACTCTGTCTAGTGTGGCATCTCCGACTTTTATACCGTCATCATGTATATAATTTTGTTTGCTAACTATCATATATTTAGTTTTCTTAACGTTGAGTTTTAGTCCATACTGATCACAAGTCTGTTTTATTTTATTCATTAGATTTTGAAGGTCTTCTCCGCAATTGGCAAGGACTAAGGTATCGTCGGCATATCTAATATTGTTGACGGTTACTCCATTCACAATAATACCTTCGGTTGTCTCCATTAAGGCTTCCTTAAATATTTCCTCCGAATATAAGTTAAAAAGTAAAGGCGACAATATACAGCCTTGTCTCACTCCTCTTTTTATATTTATTTCATCCGACAGTTCTTGTTCAACCTTTATTCTTGCCACTTGATGCCAGTATAGATTTGTAATTATTCGTAGGTCTTTATCGTCCAATCCAGCTGTTTCCAATATTTCTAGCATTTTGTTATGTCGGACTTTGTCAAAAGCTTTTTCAAAATCGATTGCACAAATATTTTTTTTTGTTTAGATATTTGAGATCTATCAAATTCTCTATTTTTAATATAAGATTGATGTCCACTTATTCTTATAACAATCTTTATATAACATGTTATCAGATAAGATTAATTACACCTTATTACAGTCAGACCCCTCATTTTTATGGAGTACCGAAAGTTCATAAAACGAATATACCACTTAGACCCATTTGCAGTACCATGAATTCTCCTTGTAGTAAATGACACATTTATAAAAAATACACAATATTTTTTAAATAATCAAATACTGAATTTAATTCAAATAATACTTTGGTAAGTTTTGGTATAAACAGTTTATTTACGAATGTGCCATTAGATAAGACTTTAAGTATAGTCAAGACAAAATTAGAGAGTGATGATACATTGGCAACTAGAACAAGACTAAACATATCAGCTATAATGGAGTTATTAATATTATGTACTGATAATACATATTTTCAAATAAATGATGAATTCTATAAACAAAATTTTGGATATATTTATGGAAGATTTTGAAACAAATATTATTTCTAAATAAAATTTAAAACCCACAGTATGATGGATATATCCAAATGATGTATTCTCAATACGGCCTCATGAATCAGAGCTGTTGGACATGTTCCTGAATGATATAAACGACAAAGAAGAGGCAATAAAATTTACCATGGAAAAGGAATATAATAACACTACCTTTCCTGGATGTTTTAATCTCTGAGAACTATGCTGGATATGAGAGTCAGGTGTATAAAAAACCAACACACACCAACAGATATTTAAATTTTAAATCAAATCACAATAGTAATATTAAAAAGGGAATTATTAAATCCTTATACGATAGAGCGAAAATTGCTTGTTCTAACGAAAATTCGTTCTTGATGGAAAAACATTTGTTAACATCTGTTTTATTAAAAAACGATTATCCTTTATCGTTTATAAATAAGGAATTTTCAACAATCGACCGAATAGAACAGAACAACTTAGAACAAAACTCTACAGCATACGCAAGGAATAACATGAGGAAAATAAAAATACCATACATAAAAGGATTATCAGAAAAATATTAAAAGGATAGGAAATAAATTCAACATTTCTCCATTTAAATAGTAATTACTTTAAAATGCTACAAGAAAATAGCTTCAGAACAATATATTAAGCAACCTTTTTGAGTCATGTACCATAAAATTATTTTTATTATTTTTGGTATCACCTAACTGAAATACCTATTTAGCTAGATAATCTAATTAACTATAATTTTTATGAGGGAAGTTTAAGAAGTAAATAAAACAACATTTGACTAGAACATCGAGTTAGAATATATGGAGAAGCTATGAGCATATTAACGTGTGTATTAAAAACGGCGTAGGTAGGTGTGGCTAACGATAATACCAATATGATGGTGGGATCATGGTTGGACTCAATAATATTTAAACTAGGTACTATAAAAATATGGCTAGTTATTTAGAAGATTTAATCATAATCTAAAAAGTGCAATACATTTTTAATATTGATTTATTGACATTTTTAATAAACTATGATTTATCTATCCCGCGGTAAACACTAAAAACACGATATACATAACGATAAATTAATACAGTCAAATACTAATAATTTATTCTCTGAAGTACGGGCCATTACTTTGTTTACATATTTCTATCCTAACCTCTACAACGTTATTCCTGAAGATTTTTTATTAGCTTCTGCTACTGCAACTACGTTGAGAACAAGAAACTCTTATTATGCACTATCACAATATATTATTACAGTTTCTATAAAAGTATTATAAAACTTAAAATATTCGAAAAACAACAAACGTAAATAAACTTATACGATCTGTTAAAAGTGTCAAAACAATATTAACAATAGTAGTAACAGTATGGCCGAAGTGAGGTCGTTTTTAGTCACGTGATGCCCTCTCCATAGATTCTAACTCGATGGACCAGAATAATGTTTTTAAATAAATAAATTTTTTTTAGGTTATATTTTTAAATTTTATATACATGTACATAGGTAGTTAGAATAACAAACTAAAAAGTGAGAAGGTTGTGGTTGAGTATTTACACTAAATTTGGTTCGGTGTTACTCAGATATACTCGAAGATAAGATTCTATATTAACTTTGTTTCTGTATATGTTCGTAATATTTAGCATTGCAGATATCAATTCTCGCACTTTGTTACCTTGTTTGAAGCACATGTTTCTTGAACATAACATGCTTCTACAGCTTCTACCGTCTCGTTAACCGTTTAAATCATTATTATTATGGCCTTACAACCCTATGTGGGTCCTAGCCTCCTCAACAATTAATCTCCAATCGTACCTATCCATCGCCTTTCTTCGCCAAGCACGTATTCCCATATTTCCCATATTTTCATCGATGTTATTAAGGAACCTTGTTCTATGTCTTCCTCTTTTTCTCTGAGCCAATAAGTCTATCAAGGAGCGTTTTTCTAGCTGTTTCAATTTGTTCCATCCGTATTACATGCCCTATCCACCTCAGATGTCCTATCTTAATATGTTTTACGATATAAGTTTCCAGGTTCTTGGTATATTCTATAAAGTTCGAAGATGTATCGTCTCCTGCACTGTCATTCAGTGCTCCATAAATTCGCCTTAATACTTTTCTTTCGAGCAACGTCCTAACATTTGTTCATTATTTTTTGTTAGACTCCAGGTCTCTGAACCATATGTTAGGACTGGGCGTATTATTGTTTTGTAGAGTTTTATTTTTGTATTTCTCGATATAATTGTAGATTTAAGGAGGAGATTGAGCCCAAAATAGCATCTGTTGGCCGTGCAAATTTTGCGGTTCCACTGTTTTTTCTAAAATTTGTTTCAGGGTTGACACCTGATGAATTGTCGATTTACCACCTCTGAAACCAGCCTGGTATTTTGCTACTATCCGTTCTGCATATGGTGCTATACAATGAGATAGTACTGTTGAAAATATTTTATACGCTGCATTTAGCAGCGTAATTTCTCTGTTGTTAGAGCATTCAGAGATATCTCCTTTTTGTGTATGGTGCAAAGTATTCCAATATTCTAATCATTGGGGAGGGATTCCTGTGTTCATATTTCTTTTCTAAGCTGCTGTAATTTCATTATGTTATCATGGTCACCTTCTTTATATAGTTCAGCTGAGAGATTATCTATTGCGGGTGATTTGTTTCAGGCTAGTTTTTTATTCTCAACGCTAGTGTTTCCTCTTCCCTCTCGTCTGTTTCCCTTACCTCATCTCTTTTGTCTTCCAGATTTTCTTTCCTTTCCTGTATATTAAGTGTCTGGCGTTAACCATTTACGCATTACTTTATAATTAAAATAACAAGGTACGCGGCTAACGTAACCTCTTTTGTGTATACTATTAGTCAGTTAACAAGCCAAATACCTACTAAACTTCCAAAAGGCGATTGACGACAACTACTCCGCTATTTGTCGCCGGTATGACCAGCATTTAGACAATGCGTATTTTAGAGTTATAGTCGCCTACAGAACTTTTAACGTAAAATACTAATTTTTTTGTGTGCTTTTGTGATTTTGCGTTTTGGTTACCACCGAAAATAATGATATGTACCCCGAGTGGTACATGTACCAGATGTTGAGAACTGGTGATGTAGAATACAAGAAAATTTAGAATGTCATTAGAAATCAAAGGAAAAGTGGATAAACGAAAAATGCAATGAAATTTGAGAACTAGGTAATAAATACGACAGCTTTATCATTCACAAGAAAATTAAGAAATTTGCTGGTCTTGGATTTAAACAAAACAAAAAAACAAACATGTTAAGAAATGAGTAGAAATGAAAGTTAATTACATCTCAGCTATTCAATGATAATAGATTAAGGAATTGCGTTTTATCAATTTAGGAGGAAGCACCTCCAACCATACCTAATGAGGTAAAACATCATCAATATTATCACCATCATCATAATTAGCCCCTTTTAAGTCCACTGCAGGACACAGGCCTCCCCTATGTTTATCCAGAGTGCACGGTTTTGTAAAGTATGTATCCAATTTTTGGTCATCTTGCGCAGATCATCTTGCCATCATGGATATGGTCTTGGAGTGTTTCGTTGATCTGTTTTTGGATGAGGTAAAACAAGCCATAAGAATAGCAAAAAGTGACGAAACCAGTTGAACTTAAATAATTTCAAAGTAATGGCTTATCTACACCTTTTGTCACCATATCAAAAAAGTCCCGTCCTACCAACTGTGATGATTATCGGGTTATAAACCTAATGACCCTATAATATTAAAGATCTTCCTACGAATTATACATTTATACTTAACAGAATTTACAACAAATGTGAAGGTGAAACACCACAGACACAGTTCGGATTCAGCAATGGTTTGGAAACCAAAGAAGCCCTGTTGGAATTTAATATACTGACACAGAGATGCACACATGCCAACCAAGATATGTGTATCTGCTTAATTAAATATACTAAGTTCTTTCACAATGTTTAGAGAACGATTTAGTAAAATTTTTCAGGAGGCGAAAAACAACGTTTATCCTCTAAGGATAAGGTTTAATTTCTCTTCTAAAAACTCAACTTTAGTTTCTCTTCGCCTCCACCAGCACTATCTGGTTGTTTGAGCAGTATTCTGGAACAAAACTTGGTTGTAGTATGATTTTTAGTAAATCTACTACTGTTGATAATCTAATTTAGTAAATACTAATAAATTAGATAAAAGTCCATAACATAAGTTGTAGGGAAGAGAAATATTTACCTTTACTCAATATTGTCGTTTATGAAGTCCAAGTATACTTCAAGAGGCTGATCATTGCTTTCACGTTCATCCGACATTAAGTTATTCCAGAAGGTCTTAGCTTGAGTATTGATAAGGAATTTACTTAAAACTGTCGGTGATATTATTTCACACGAGATATTGAAATTGG
Source organism: Diabrotica balteata (assembly GCA_918026665.1). Lineage (NCBI taxonomy): Eukaryota > Metazoa > Arthropoda > Insecta > Coleoptera > Chrysomelidae > Diabrotica > Diabrotica balteata. The sequence goes on from OU898276.1 coordinate 96,318,904, forward strand.
GGCCTCATACAACACTTGTTGTTTTTAAAACGACAACTTCGCCATCTTTATTAGAGCTTTGTTTACTTTTAAACTCACTATGCATTATAACATAACAATAAATTTGACTTAATAATACTTTCTTAAACTGAAACAACTCTTTAAAATACAGAACGTGTATCAACAAGATCAGAGACCCTACTAATTAATTGTTATCTTACATGGACGTATAAATAAAGATGGACCGGTCTATTTACATATTTACTTGAAGTCATGAGATATTCACAGTCATAGGCACAAATCCCTAATTTGACGTTGTCATATTATTTTTTTTTCCGAGTCAATCTTCGAAATAATTTTCGATTTTTAGTATAATTTATTTTTAATCTATAAGTAAAAATGTATTATCTACTTAGTATAAACTATTTTTAGATATACTCGTTTCGCAACCAAGGAATTAAAAGAAAAAAATTAATTTTTTAATTTATTAAAAGAAAATATATTCTGATAATCTTAAGTTTTGTAAAACTTGGCATCATTGGTAATATCAACCAATGCTAGCGATTTGGCGAAAAAAAAAGATGGCGTTGTATTGTTTACGTTTAAGTTGATAATTTCCTTTTTGTGATATTTTAGTGAATTTGTTAATATATTTTAAATTAGAATTGAAGAATAGTTTATAGTTAAGTGTAATAATGGTGCGTTACTATGTTGTATGCAAGAAATCTTCATATTTACATCCAGAACTGTCATTTCATTTGTAAGTACTATAAACATCGAAATTATGTACATGGGCGTAGTACAGGGATGTGATATTACTTAATGCTTGACATGAATTGAAGTTTAATTTTGTAGTATTATAAATACATTTATTTATTTTTTCTAATCTACACTATAATTGCTATAAATATATTAATTTCAATGAAATATATGCAGGTTCCCAGTAAAGAATCAACTGCTGTTCGATATGTGGTTGTCTGTGTTTGGCTTAAACAAAGAACACATATCCAAAAATGCTACGGTCTGCTCAGAACACTTTAAAAAGCATGATCTAATTATACAGCCAAGTGGACGGGTTATTTTGAGGAAAGGAACTGTTCCAATAAATATTTACCATAAATCACCAGAACCAAGGTAACTATAATGAATTTCTATGTAATTTACCATACAGAGTATAATAATTATAAGGCTAAATTGAATTTGAGTACAATGAACATAACCTTGGCATCGAAGTTGCCACATTTTTTTGTATAAAGTATAGGAGTTTTTAAAATAGAAAGAGACTTTGACGAAATTATACATAATGTTTTAAAAAACTTATACAGAAGTAAAATACTTCACATTTGTATTTAGGTATATATCTAAATACAAATGTGAAGTGTTTTACTTCTGTATAAGTTTTTTAAACGATAGTATACAGCCAACTACTGTGATTTTCCCATTAATTTTTATATAATGTTTTGTTATGAGAAGCCACAATTTTTGAATTCATATTAAAAAGCATTCATAAAATGGTATTTTTTACTTTAAATATAGCTAAATATATAGTGTATTCTTTTGTTTGATCTATTTTTTTTATTTTCATTTAACTTTACTTTATTCTGTAGTTTTTAAAGTTTCGTAAACTATTAATTTTTACCTTAAGCATAATTTTAATGGTTTTTATTATATAAGTATTTTTAAATGAAGAAATGCAAGATATTTAATAATGCAAGAATTTTATTTTATAATATTTATAGGTATAATTTTAATGCTTTTAATTATATATGTATTTTTCACGTTTTTGTTTAATTATATATGTATTTTTCAATTTTAAATTTTCATTTCATATCATGGACGTATAAATAAAGATATACGTCCATGTTTCATATAATATAAATCTTGCCCATAGTTTTATATGTGAGAGTGTGAAATAATTGAGTATATGGTAACACTGACGTATATTAAGCCTACATTTAAAGTCAAACATATCTATAGGTTATGTTCATTGTACGAAAATTAAATTTAATCAAAAATATAATGCATACTCGTAGCATATTCCATAATATTGATAGCATGCCTTTTTTCTTTTTTTTATTAATTCAATGTTCCAGTTCCACAAACGATATGGAAAATAAAGAAACAGCTTCCAGTAGTATTGATAAGGATGATTTTTATGGACGTTCAAAAAGGTGGGTTTGTATCGAATTTGTTTATTAAATTTACAAATAAAATCTAAATGTGGATTTTGATTACCTATTTCATTTTAAAGCAGAAGTATAGAGAAAGTGCAGATGAAGTTAGCTACAAATTATTGACAGATTGTAGTTGGCAGTGTTGCCATATCATAAATAAATCACGAAAGAGCATGCGATATAATATTAATTAATGTTACTAAACATTATTTTTAAGTTTTTAAAAGAAGTTTAATTAATTTAAATTTAATTTATTATAATTTAAATTAACTTCAATTTTTTAAGCATATATTCAGGTACCATTTCATAACAAAATTATAAGAAAATAGTAATAAAATTAAAATCTGCTGAACATCTAAGTCTGTTGCAATCTAGCAGCTAGTGTTTTCAAAGTTTTGACAGTATTGCCAAATTTATTTGCTAATCTACCAAAGACCAATTATACCTATTTTTTTTCTAGTAACTAAGTGCAACTAATACCAAAAGAAACAAATATTCACTCAATCTAATGATATTTTTATATTACAAAAAAGAGCAATACGGTATCTTTTTGGACTTACAAGAATAACACATTGTAGAAGCTACTTCAAAAATCATGGGATTTTTACTCTTCCTTCTTCGTATATTCTAGAAACTGTTTTCTTAATTGGTAAATACCTACATATTTTTCCAACAAGACCCAATCTAAACCATACTCCACCAGAAATTCAACCTGTGTAATTATCGATCCCGTATACGGACTTAGTAAAGAAATCTATTATATCCGGCAAAAAAATTATACAATTTCTCCCTTTGTAACTTACAAATTCTATCCTTAAGTTCCATAACATGACAAAAACCTATCTATCTGAAAGACGATATTATTCAGTGGAAGAGTTTCTTAACGAGTAACTAAAAGAAAATACAGTACGTTTAATATATATATATATATATATATATATATATATATATATATATATATATATGTATATATATATTTGGGTATCACATGCAGCAACTAAAACTTATTCTCAAACTCCTTCGTAAGGTTTTATTATGCAACAGTTAGATTTTGCAATGAATTGTATATTTTACTATCTTTTATTTTGTGATATTGACGATTTTTGTAATTTTACTAAATTTTAATTGTTATTGTTGTTTTTTTTAATTTTTGTAAGCTTTGTCCATGAAATTGTATAATTTTAAGTGAGAATAAAGCTATTTCTATTTTTGAACCGTACCCGTTCCATAAGGTTTAATGTATTTTATATATTGTTGTATATGTGGTTTGTTGTTTATGTTTTGTTAAACAATGGTTTATGGTTTTATTACGTTTATTAATATTTTCTTAAATACATATTTCTGAATTTTTATCTTTCTTCTGTTTACTGCTATGTTTAAGGTGACATACTAATGTTGCCAATTAACAATTAAGCTGGATTTATATACCATAATTTACTATATTTTTTTAACTTATCACTAACTGGATAAGAGAAGAACATACTCAATACCCTGAACAGGTTAATGTGTGGGGAAGAATTTTTTAAACTTTTTATTGTTTGTGTGTTATTTTAGTTTAAATAAAATATTATATAAAGTAATTTATGATTTTATTTACTCCATCTTTATTCTTTTGTGTAAATTAATTTTTATAAATATATTTCTATACACTGAAAATTAAAATTATTCACCGTTTGTTGTTTCTCACTTATTCAAAATATTTCATATGTTTACGATACTAAAAATAAAAGCAATCAAACCAATAGTCATTATTTATTCAAGTGGAAAAACTGTTTCAAATAACTTTCAAATATTGAAAGGTACGCCGCTGGCTTAAAGGGATAAGTCACAGTCTATCACCTCGTCTCTTTCCCCGCGCCTATAAACTTTTCGACTTCAAATTTAGGTGAACAGAGTGCAGATCATGCCTAGTCCATCTTTATTTATACGTCCATGTTATCTTATCATTCTTTCATTTTCGAGCTATAACTCAAATAATTCTTACCGTTTTTGCCATATCTTTTTTCCTCTATTACATCGAACTGATAGCATTTTTGTTAGTAGTGTTTTTCGTGGTTAAAGGAGACAGCATTAAACTATAATATTAGCGTCAAAAATGGAATTTCGATTTTTTTGGACTAAAAGCGTTTTCTCTCTGACTCTTTCAAATTACATCTTTCGTTTTTTAATTATTGTTAGTTGGGCGTTTAGGATATGATGTTTACTTATTGTCATAAATTCGATCTTTTTTATGTTAACGTCTGGCCCGTTTTTATTGCTAACTTTAGAGTTATACGATTCATTATGGTTTGTAAATCGTCCATATTATCTACAAAGTAGAGATGACTCTGTTTTTCAATGTGCTTCCAGTAAGTTGTCTTTCATAGTTTAAGTGGTCATCCTACTAATCCGTCTTCTTATTGGGGAACCGTCTCTTGCCGTCTTTACTACTCTATTTGTTGTCATTCTACTTATATGATCGTTCCATTATACTCTTTTATTTCTTACCCAGTTTTTGATGTTCTCCACCTTGCATCTACGTCGTATACTGGTACTTCTAGCTCTGCACCTTAGTGTTTTGCCAAAAATTTTTCTGATTGTTTTCATCTCTGCTATTTCTAATGTTCTTGTTCTTCTCTCTGGGTTAAAGTGATTTTGTCGCGTATGTCATTATTGGTCCGATGACTGTTTTGTAAATTCTGCCTTTCATTTCTTTGCCGATATTTTTATTTCTCCATATTGTTTCATTCAGGCAACCTACGGCTCTGTTTACTCTATGTTCTTGATTTTCCATACTTCTGTTTCGAGCTTTCCGTAGCTAGATAATGTGATTTCTACATATTTAAACTCCATCACTTGTTCTATAATCTGACCTTCCAGACCTTGTATTCCCAGAGCGCCACGAAAGATCTTTGCATAGGTTTTTAATATATTCACGTATTATAAGTTCAAATCTACAAAACAATAATACGCTTATTCCTAACATATGGTTCAAAGACCTGAACTCTAATAAAAAGTAATGAAAACATGTTGGAATGTTTCGAAAGAAAAGTACTAAGGCAAATCTATGGAGCGGTGAATTACAATGGAGTGTGGAGAAGACAATACAACTTTGAACTTTAAAGAATATACCAGGAATATAGATATCGTAAAACATATTAAGATAGCACATTTGAGGTGGAGGGAATGTAATGAGAGTGGAGAAAATGACCCAGCTAGAAAAACGCTCCTTGATAGATGCATTGGTAAGAAAAGGAGAGAAAGACCCAGAACAAAGTCCTTTGATAACATCGATAAAGATATGAGAAATAGGTTAATACCTGCTTGGCGAAGAAAGCCGATGAATAGGGACGACTGGAGAGAAATTCTTGAGGAAAATAGGAGCCACGCAGGGTTGTAAAGCCAGAATGATGATGATGATAAAGTTCAAATTCGTAGTTTTATACTGTATTACTGTAATATATCATCTAGATTTTCTCAAGTTGGAAGAGACTTAAGATATGTAGAATATCTGGATTAAATGTAAAAATAACTATCAGATTTATGTCTCAAAAATCCCAGCTTGGTTTCCAAAATTTAACGTTAAATTTCGACATACACCCTTTTAAAATTAGTTACACAAAATCTAAAACAGTTTTATTAAAAAAACAACTTCCATTTAATATATTTCTGATTAAGTTATATAATTGTACAATTAATTACTATTCTATCTGTATTTCACTGCACTCCTCGTTTTCGCATTGACTCTTTTCGGGTTTGTCAATAAATTCTGGTTCTTCTTGTGGACCGATTCCTTCCAAGGGCCATAAATACCCAGTGTCCTTTTTTAACGTGATACACATAAAGGCGCTAATCATTCCAATCACAAGAAAAAGCATCAAAACGCCGAAACCTCTGGATAGAAAAAAGGATTCATTGTCTTCCTCATCGACAGGTACAGTGATTTGTGTGAAGTTTTCAGCTAGCTGCGAAGACATTGGTCTATCTGAAATAAAAGAAAATTGAAATTAGTTATTTATTTACGATTTTTCTTTTTTTTTTATTTAAATTAAGGTTTAGATAACAAAATAATAATTTTAAGTAAAATATGTAATAATAAGCAATAAAATTTATAGAGTGTACTCCTTCCTCCCCAGAGAAAGCATAACTGAAAAGCAAATTCAAACCGTAAACTGCCACCACCGATTGTAGTAGAAGGTTTCGAAAATACTGCTAACTTAAGTAAAACTCTAGTAGATGCTGGTATTAAATTCACCATGAAAGTCATAATTAGTGAAGTAATAAAAATTAATATCCCCTACAGTGATCAATACAGAAAACTAATAAAAAGTTTAAATATGACTAAACCTTCTTATCACACATACGAAAAAAAAAACAAGATAGATGGAGTATTGGCTAAAATCCTGCATCATACCTGTCAACCACGAGACATAGTAAAAGAGCTACAAATAAGAGGATATAAAGCTGTTCAAGCTTAGAAGAAAAATTAAGTTGAGAACTAAAAAACCTCTATACTAAAATCATAATCAAGATGCACTAGAAATAAACAAACCAAGACACGTTAAATATTACAAGGAGCACTCTCAAATAATGATTTACAATATATATACATTGTATAAATCCAAATAATGATTTACAAGTTTATACACTGTTAATCACAATTCGGAAGGGTTCCTCGTAACATTCAAGTATCTTGGTTTATTTATTTCTACTGTATCTTGATTGTGATTTTAGTATAAATATGTTTGTACTGACGTTTGGACAAGATAAAGATATTAACAAAACCTTTGGAATAACTGATATTTTGAGTATGAAAGTTGAAATGAGTTTTACTAAAGAGTTTCAGGCATTTGTGGTACCACAATGCAAAAGATGATAGGCCTATGGTCATCCCCAAGAATATTGTAATACGGAACCAATATGTATTAAATGCATCGATAAGCACCTTACAAAAAATTGTGGGAAGCCACTAAAAGAGAAACAAATTCGCAAAAAAAGTTGGAGAAGCAAAATAGAAGCAAAAGATCAATTTAAAGCAAAATTTTATTTAAAAATGTTTAAAAACAAGGTATTTTTACGATGGAACAGAACTAATACAAAGGATAAGTATCAAAAGTAGATATTACAAAAGATGCTAAATGTGATGACGTTTAGTCTCTATGCATAAATTTTCCATTTTGCTTAGAGAACGCCGAATTCTTGCAAACATTTTAAAGTTATTTCGAAATTCAGCGTATATCATCAAGCAACTGGACCGCCTCTTCCAATACAGTGACCTTCATAGTTATTATCAAGAAAGTCTAGTACATTTCTGGTAAAGTACAGCCGTCATATAAAAACTATCTATAATTTTTGCCGAATAGTTAAAGGTATTTAACAAATCAGATAAAACATTTTGCAAGAAATGTAATAGGGATAGTGCAAGAATATCAATTTTTGTTGTGTAAGATATTTCCTACGGAAGATTTTGAAATTTTGGGATGCATGACAGATTGTCTTCGAACGCTAATTTCTAGATTTTCCTTAACTTCCATTAAAATAACATCTTTATGTGCTTCTATTTCATCATTACGTCTCCTTGTTTCATTTTTTTGGACCACTGAACCTGTTTTTGAACTGACAAAAAGAACATATATAATAACAAGGAGCCATCTTTAAAGAGCTCTAGCTCCCTTAGGAAGCATTTTCAGACTAGGTGAATTGGGTTAAATGGTCTTAAAATTATCTGAGGAATCTCCGGTCTTCGTTTGTCAGAAGAGCTTCTGGACACACTGTATATAAGAAATAGAAATGGTTAAGCAAATACGTTATGGAATGGAATACATCAAAATGAGCTGCAACCAATCCTAAATATAGAAGAAATTGATTTGTGTCATATCTGAAACAAATTTCACTAAACAATCTTTCATAAAGTTTAAAGGACGCAAGAGGACAATCCAGCAAAAGGAGGCAGCGTAATAATAATAAATATAACATTTAACATTATGAGGAGCTAAAATATTAGACAGAACACATACAACTAACTACAGTATGTCTCAAACTAATTTTATTGAACATTGATTTCGCGCGCGTAACTGAAATTCAAAATCGACGGTCACTTCAATCGTTGTTTTTGAGAGAACGGTTCGTTCTACACAAAAAGTGCTAATAAACAGTTTTGTTTAAAATTATCTTACATAGCTACATTTTTAATTTGAAATATTTTTTTCTACGACGTACAGATTCTTCGTAACTCGATTTTTTGCGTGTTTACTTCCCTACGAGAGAGGTTTTAAGGGAAAGCTGGGGGTAAAAGTGGTTAACTTTTTTGCATCTATTTTGGAGCCCCTAAAAATTTAGCTTGTTTATATGATTTTTAGACGTTCAGTGTAATTTTCGTGTCTGACGACTGGAGTATTACGCTAGATAAAAAATTATTATTTACGTAACACGTGAATCAAACGTTCCACAAAGCCAAATTACTTAGCAGTCAACTCTCGACACTAATAGGTCGAAAAATAGAATGAGATTTAAAAAAAAGATCAGTACGGCTAATTGCATAATTTTGCCAACCCTAACACGTGCCTCAGCGGCATGGGGATATATCTGCAAGACGAACAGGAAAAATATACAGACCATCCAGAACTACATAATTAGGCAAGCTCTGAATTTAAATGAATTTTCAAGATTTTCAACTAAATAAAATCATCCTGAGAATGATATACGAAAGAGCACATTAAATTTTTAACAATCTCAGGAAGCATCAGTGTAGAATATAACGAGAGTTAACAGACTACTACGAAAACGTAAGTATATATATATATATATATATATAATATATATATATATATATATAATATATATATATATATATATATATATATATATATATATATATATAATATAAAATTAATATTTCTTGGGTTAGGTTCAATAAAGATATGTTACATGTGGAACTAGATTTTATTTTCCATTGCAATTAATCAACGTTTCGGCAGGAAACCCTTGCCTTTGTCAAGATTCTAAAATGTGTATATATATAAGGACAAACAGATATTGTAAAATATGTATATATATATGACTTACCAAAACGTAAAACGTGACACAGACATTACCGAACTGACATATAAAAGTTGATATCTGATATCTCATTGTTTACTGCCATTAGTATATAATTATTTTTATATGGGCGTATCGTTGATGTTTTTGAAAAAGGTAAGGTGGAGATATGTTATGACTTTAAGAGCTTTTTATGATGTTATATTGTTATTGTTTAAATCAGATTGAAATATATTTTATTTAGGTTTTGTGTATCTTTTTTGTCATTTATTGCGTTGGTGTTTCTTTTTATTTCTATTGATTCGTATATCTCCCTTTTCTTTTTGTTTTTTTCTGTTTTTAAAATTTTAATGTTTTCAAAGTCAAATTTATGCTTCTTCCCGCTTTCATGTTTTGTGAGCGCAGTGACGTTGTTCTTGTCGTATTTGTGAGAACGAATTCTGGATTGAAGCAGTTGACTGGTTTGACCGATATAGACACCTTCACAGTTTGTACATGGTATCTCGTAAACAACATGTGATTTTTTAAGTTTTGGAGTTTGTGTTTTTAGTTTTGTGAAGTATTTATTTAAGAGGTTGTTGCCTTTGTGGGCTACTGTTATATTATGTTTGGCTAAAAGATTTGTTAGTTGTTCGGATAAACCTTTTATATATGGAAGAGTTGTATAAGTGGTTTTGATACTGTTGGGTTTGTTGTTAGTTGTATTGTTATAAAATTTATTGAGTCTTGATTTGAAAATAGTTTCGATTAGATGTTCGGGATATGCATTCTTTAGAAGGGCATTTTTTGCTTTTTTTATTGCAGTTGGTCTGTATTCTGGATCTGTTAGTTTTATAGATTTATCAGCGAGACTTATAATTACAGACTTCTTATGGGAAAATGGATGATGGGAATTGTAGTTAAGATATCGTGAAGACCATGTTTCTTTTGTAAACCACATGGTTTTAACTGTATTGTTAATGCGATGTAAGGTGATATCCAGAAAGTTTATTTTATTATTTTGTTCAATTTTTATAGTGAACTTTAATTTTGGATGGTAACTGTTGAAAATATCTAAGATTTCGGTTGTTTTATTTGTTGGAATAGCACAGACACAGTCATCGATATAGCGGTAGAAGAATGATACATTAAAATCTAAATGACTCATGACAGATTCTTTTAAGTCTTCCAGAACCAGTTGGGCAATGACACTAGATATACTTGCACCCATTGCGCATCCATCCATTTGTTGGTATATTTCGTCCTTATATAAAAAGTATGTTGAGTTTAACGTTAACTCTACAGATGATTGGAACCAACAAATTGATGGATGCGCAATGGGTGCAAGTATATCTAGTGTCATTGCCCAACTGGTTCTGGAAGACTTAGAAGAATCTGTCATGAGTCATTTAGATTTTAATGTACCATTCTTCTACCGCTATATCGATGACTGTGTCTGTGCTATTCCAACAAATAAAACAACCGAAATCTTAGATATTTTCAACAGTTACCATCCAAAATTAAAGTTCACTATAGAAATTGAACAAAATAATAAAATAAACTTTCTGGATATCACCTTACATCGCATTAACAATACAGTTAAAACCATGTGGTTTACAAAAGAAACATGGTCTTCACGATATGTTAACTACAATTCCCATCATCCATTTTCCCATAAGAAGTCTGTAATTATAAGTCTCGCTGATAAATATATAAAACTAACAGATCCAGAATACAGACCAACTGCAATAAAAAAAGCAAAAAATGCTCTTCTAAAGAATGCATATCCCGAACATCTAATCGAAACTATTTTCAAATCAAGACTCAATAAATTTTATAACAATACAACTAACAATAGACCCAACAGTATCAAAACCACTTATACAACTCTTCCATATATAAAAGGTTTATCCGAACAACTAACAAATCTTTTAGCCAAGCATAATATAACAGTAGCCCACAAAGGCAACAACCTCTTAAATAAATACTTCACAAAACTTAAAACACAATTTCCAAAACTTAAAAAATCACATGTTGTTTACGAGATACCATGTACAAACTGTGAAGGTGTCTATATCGGTCAAACCAGTCAACTGCTTCAATCCAGAATTCGTTCTCACAAATACGACAAGAACAACGTCACTACGCTCACAAAACATGAAAGCGGGAAGAAGCATAAATTTGACTTTGAAAACATTAAAATTTTAAAAACAAAAAAAAAAAAGAAAAGGGAGATATACGAATCAATAGAAATAAAAAGAAACACCAACGCAATAAATGACAAAAAAGATACACAAAACCTAAATAAAATATATTTCAATCTGATTTAAACAATAACAATATAACATCATAAAAAGCTCTTAAAGTCATAACATATCTCCACCTTACCTTTTTCAAAAACATCAACGATACGCCCATATAAAAATAATTATATACTAATGACAGTAAACAATGAGATATCAGATATCAACTTTTATATGTCAGTTCGTTTAATGTCTGTGTCACGTTTTACGTTTTGGTAAGTCATATATATATACATATTTTACAATATCTGTTTGTCCTTATATATATATATACACATTTTAGAATCTTGACAAAGGCAAGGGTTTCCTGCCGAAACGTTGATTAATTGCAATGGAAAATAAAATCTAGTTCCACATGTAACATATCTTTATTGAACCTAACCCAAGAAATATTAATTTTATATTAAATATAATACGGTTCAAGAAACTCAAAACTACTATATATATATATATATATATATATATATATATATATATATATATATATATATATACAGGGTGAGTCATGAGGAACTTTACATACTTCTACCATATGTAGAGTCCCTCAGGGAGCATATCATTCACTAAAAAATGTCAACTCCTCTTCTTTATTAATTAACAGGGTGATTTGTGTAATTGGCCATTTATTTCATTTTACTGTAGTGTTTATACGGCTCATTTGATTTTTTTAATTTTCGCATGATACAGTACACTACTTAATTTAGGGATTCGTATTAAATATTACACCCTATATATATATATATATATATATATATATATATATATATATATATATATATATATATATATATATTTTAAAATGCAATAAGTGATTTTCAAACTACATAAATAGCCAAAGAAAACGACATATGCGACAATGTTGTCGCACTTTTATTAAATTTTTAGTGAACGATCAAATCTTACCAAAAATAGAACACCCATAATGAAGTATCAAATTATAAGGTATTAATTTAAACAAATGTTATAAATTTCAAACATTTTAATTAAAATGAGTTCCTACAACATAATCTAATACGTAGAAAATTAACATCTTTACTGTCACTTTGTATTATCTCTACGATAGAATCAATTTTAAATTTTTACTCATAGATCGTATTGGGGTATTATTTTCGATAAATAATAAATTAAATTGATTAAAAAGTCAAACCTCTTGTATGTGTTAGTTTTTGTTGATTGTAAATGATTAAAATTTTATGTCAAATAATAATACATTGCATCAACTGTACTAAATAAAAATAAATCTAAAAAAGTTTAAAATGAAGGTTGGCGTTGACCGTTTGACGTTTCTTGATATTTTATACCCATTGTCATTATTGTCATACATTGTGTACAAAAATACATATTTCTTCTGTCATATCTACGTTAAGTACATTGTGTTAGTTTTGGTAGGGCTTTTGTTACTTTCGTTCAAAATGCCACATCAGTTTTCGACCACAGAATATGCAGACATAATATTTGTTTATGGATTTTGTAATGGGAATGGTAGGGCTGCTAGTAGAGAATATCGCAGGAGATTTCCTAATCGTCGAACTCCCAGTCATCCAACATTTGGGTCAGTTTTTAATTATTTGCGAGAAAATGGCACTTTTCCTACTGGAACAACAGAGCGACATGTAGATGAAGCGCAGGAAGATGACATTATGGACGCCGTTACTATGAGCCCTACAATAAGCACTAGACAAGTAAGTCGAGAACTCAATGTTACTCAAAAGTAATTTGCTAATCAAAAGTAAGTAGAGTCTTACAAAAAAATAATCTATACCCATATCACATTCAAATGGTTCAGCGACTACATGCTGGAGATGAGATCGATAGGTTGGAAGTTTGTAGATGGATTAACAATAATCGACCAACGCTATACAGGACACTATTTACAGATGAAGCCCAATTTACCAGAGACGTGATAAATAATTCACGAAATTCACATGTGTGGGCAGAAGAAAATCCCATGCTATTCGAGAACGTCGTTCTCAGTTAAGGTTTTCGGTTAACGTGTGGATTGGTGTCATAAATAACCAATTAGTAGGTCCTCACTTTTTTGATGGTCCTTTAACAGGGCAGGTCTATTTGAACTTTCTACAAAATATTTTGCCGAATTTGCTTGCCAACGCGAACGTTGCTATCCGAGGGATGTATTTTCAGCATGATGGGGCGCCCCCACACTTTTTACTGGCAGTGAGACAACATCTCAATAATGTTTATGGCAACAGGTCGATAGGACGTGCAGGTCCTATTTGTGGCCTTCAAGATCCCCTGATTTCAATCCCGTTGATTACCATATTTGGGGACGATTGAAGCAACTAGTTTACGCAGTGAATATTAATAACCGACAACAATTAATTGATAGAATTATACATTGTTGTAATACTATTAGAAACGATCCCCAGAGTATCCGTAATTCAATACGTCAATAAACAATTCGGCAACAAAAATGTGTACAGGCTGCAGGGTTCCATTTCGAAAAGCTATTTTGAATTATTTTTATTTTGTTACCATTATTGTATTTTTTCCAGTTCTAATTTATGGGTTTATCATAACTATGTACATATTTTTAGTTTTTTTTTAATTGTTCTTCGTTATTGTTAGTAGTTACTGTTTTTTGTTGTGAAGTGACTCAGTTTATCATTTCAATTAAAATGTTTGAAATTTATAACATTTGTTTAAATTAATTACCTTATAATTTGATACTTCATTATGGTTGTTCTATTTTTGGTAAGATTTGATCGTTCACTAAAAATTTAATAAAAGTGCGACAACATTGTCGCATATGTCCTTTTCATTGGCTATTTATGTAGTTTGAAAATCACTTATTGCATTTAAAAAAATATATATACAGGGTGTAATATTTAATACGAATCCCTAAATTAATTTTTCCAAAGCCAGTCCTAGAATTTTTTAGTTTAGCTAATACCAGTCGAATGCTTGATAGTAGTGTACTGTATCATGCAAAAATTAAAAAAATCAAATGAGCCGTATAAACACTACAGTAAAATGAAATAAATGGTCAATTACACAGATCACCCTGTTAATTAGTAAAGAAGAGGAGTTGACATTTTTTAGTGGCCACATGATATGCTCCCTGAGGGACTCTACATATGGTAGAAGTATGTAAAGTTCCTCATGACTCACCCTGTATATATATATAAAATAAAAATTAAAAATAAAATAAAAATATAACGAAACTAACGAAATCACGAAAAACTATCTATATATATATATATATATATATATATATATATATATATATATATATATATATATATATATATATATATATATATATATATATATATATATATATATATATATATATATATATATATATAGTAAACTCTTAAATATTGGGGAAATCTGCAAGAAAGACTCTAATGAGTATGTTTCGCCGAACGTTTTCGCCAAAGAGAATTAATTTGGCTTCTTCAGGGCTGAAAGAGAATAAATTATACTTAGCTACCATATATTATCTATTAAAAAACATTTGATCTTACCGTAACTTAGAATTGTTGAATTAGAATGTTAAAAAACTTAACTAGTAACAACATAGTGGTGTTTTTTGTTACTATATGCAAAAAAAGTTTTTTTATAACGCTGGAAATGTATGGTAGCTTTGAACTTAAAACTCAATTTTTGGCGTTTTTTCAACAGGCGAAGAAATTTCATTCTTCACCTGTTGGCTGGCTAACGTAGACTATTAATATATGATTTTTTGGATTGACCTCGTTTATTTGTTCTTTGTTCATCTCAACCGATCACTGGGGGGAAAATGGAGTTCTCAACCACCTTTTTCTTTCATTTTTTGGTTTATACAGACAGGTTGTCAACCAAATTTGTCATATTTTTTAAATAAACCGCCCTATTATATTAGAGTTGGTATTAGTACGCCTTGTTGTTCTGTCACGCGTTGACCTCAAGGCATCTGTCTTTTCACGTTAGTGGCGTTATAACACTTGTTGCCTTCATTTCACGGGCAGCAGCCTAGAAGCTTGTAGTGGTAACTCCATTATACTTTTAAATTACTAAATTTTTAATTAATCATTTTAATAATGCTACCCAAAGTCAAAATTAAATTTTAACTATTGATATACTGTTGGAAGTGCATCTTAGATCTTTTAGTTCTTTTTCACATGAATGTGCTTTTTTATATAAATTTTTAACAAAATTTTTTACATACATGTACAACTACCACATGTCTTTTGCTGTGTAAAGTTTATGAAAATTGTTAACAATATTTAGTTCAATTTATTGTTTATACAACATAATTTTATAATGTCCATTGTCGTAAGCTTCTTTACAATTTTAATATCATTGACTACTACATATCTTTTTGAGGTAACACACTTAATAACTTTTTTTTGGATTTTAGGTTTTTCATATTGTTCTTTTTAGATGAATTGATGATGCTTAAACTGTCGTGAAATAAATTATTTCACGACAGTTTAAGACATGTTCAGTTTTTCGTAAGACAATAATCATTGTTAAAAATTAAGTACTTAATTTAAAATAAAAAAATGAGTGAGAAAAAAAAAACGGTGTTCCTTGACCGTCGGGGCCGCAAAGAAACTAACTTTTTTAATTTCCTTCCAGTTTCAATATATTCGGCACTTTATTTAGTATAATATAAGTAGTCTAAATTAAATTAATTAACAATGAAAAATAGTTAAAAAAAAATGTTTTACACTACAACTGAAATTGTTTATACATTTGTTACATCTTGATCGATCTGAATGCTGAAGTAAACTTGACGGTGATTTGGCTGTGATCTGATCTTCCCGTGACTATTGGTTTGAATCAACTTTTAAGCTGTATGACCAAAAGTGATGTCAATTCATAACTGCAGTATCCAAAGTCAAAATAAGTTCCAATTGTGACATTTAAATATCAATAAATTAAGCATGTTACAAATTAGAAGTGATGAAATAGTAAATATATAAAATATGCAGATATTTTTAATTAATTTAATAGGTATAAAAACATAGAATAAAAACCTAATACCTTTAATTGAAATTTATTAATTATGAAAATTATTTAATTAGTACCTATGCAGAAAAATAAAGTAATTTAAACATGTTTCTTGTTTATATTTAATCCTTGATATGTTTCAAAACATTTTAATATTATCGTATTTAAGGCGATTATATCCGTTTTGACATAATCGATCGGTCGATTAGGTGTTAAAAAAGTTAAAAAAGGTACAAAAAGTATATTTCGTATATTGCCATTCTTTTGTGTTCTTTATTGTTCTGAAAAAATATGTAAGTCTATTTGTATTATCTAAAAATATTTGTTATACGTAATAATACATACCTTTATTAACAATATCTAAATTTTAAATAGTTTACTGTGTGCTTCTTTAACTTGGACCAATGTTCTTCATTCTCAATCAGTATTCGAGTCTTTATATCACTATTTATAGAAATGTTAATTATAGAAATAATAATAATAACATAATTTAATCTATCTATCTATATATCTATCTTATCTATTTTAATTAAACTTAAACTAATGAAAAGTTTGTAATTTGTAATTTATTATGTAATTTACTACGATGTAATAAAATCCTTTCTTATTACTACCCTTCAGAAAACCTCTTTATGTATTCTACAATACGATTTTTCAAGAAAAATGGCATATTATCGCTTCTTTCTTTATTCATATTAAGTTTACCAGATTCCTTAATTTCTAATCTTTAAATAATCTATTATATTTTATATCAGTCGTACTGCACCCAATTCGCTTATTTCATTATTTGTTTTCCATTAACTATTGCACAAGCACTTGGGACTTCGTAAGACTTGTTATATATAAGCTCGCCCTATGGACCTTTCATGTGTCCCTTGTATACCAGGACTCTTGTATTATCGCGATATCACAATGGGAATACTCCCATAATAAAATTAAGTTCTGTCGAAGCTGTCTTACTGTGCTGAAGATTTACCTGTAGTACCTTGATCGGGGTTATTAATAATAATCCGCGACTGGGGTTATTCTTCCGATCGTTCCCTACGTAAAGCGTTTATTTGGGACGAACTGTCAGACACCGGGAGTACATATATACCGTATTCTTGCTATAATCCTATAGAATTCGTCAGCTCTCTGGGATGTCCCTTAGGCAACACTTTTCTAATAGACTTATATATACCTCGAGATTGAGCTGCGCAATAGTCACAGACTAAATCTTACTGTATGGTGAGTCAGTTTCGCTGCCTATGACTGTTGATCTACTGATGTAGATTTGCTTTTGTGTATGTGCACCTATTTTAGGTTTGGATGTGAGCGCAGGTGTGTGTCATGTTTAATTAACAAATCGACGTTTTAGATAAGGCAAAAAAGATCCGAGGGCGTTTATTTGGTTATCCTTTATTTAACCCTGCCCCTGGCGAGAATTTACCATCCCAGTCTATACTGTGTCATGTAGTGCAGTGTTGAGCTTATCCTCTACGTGAATCCAAGCGAATTTTTTAATATTTCGGTTTCCTCACAAATATGTCTAGCATGAGGAATTTGTCACACTTTCATAATTGTATTAAATAAACCTATGAGCCAACATTCTATTAATTTTTCCTAATTATGACTCCAAGTATTTTGGTTGCACTGCTTTACACTTGTTTGCTTTTTGTAGTGCTTCAGAAACTTCCTCGTTTTTTTATTTTGGTTACCATTTCCTTTATTGCCTCCGTTAGTTTTACTAATTTTCTGCCAAATTCTTCTTTTATGTCAAATTTTAATCCATGTTTGGTGCCTTGTATTTTATTATTTTAAATCATTAAATTTAGGATCAATTTCCTATCCTTAGACTGGCAAATATAAATCTTAAAGGTTAGGTAAAAACTAAAAGACCGTATTTTACTTTACAAATGAAAAACTACAGATTCTTTTATATATTTTATATTATCATTTTTTTTAAATTATACTGACACACACACACACACACACAAACACACACACACACACACACACACACACACACATATATATATATATATATATATATATATATATATATATACATATATATATATATATATATATATATATATATATATATTATATATATATATATATCTTACTTAGAACTCTCTCTTACAACTTAGAATAATATCAAATAATTCTTTTAATGACACTGTTCTGCCTGGTACTGCACTTGGGACTCCTACCACCCAGTACTCATCTTTACCTTACTTTCCTCATGTTACTGATAAACTTATTAAACTGTATAAACAGAAGAACATTCCTGTTAAAATTGCGGTTAAGAATGCCAAGACTGTCATAAATTTGTTTTCAATAACCAAAACACCCTTGTCCCCTCTGGAACAAGTTAATGTCATTTATCATTTACCTTGTGCTGATTGTGACTCGTGCTACATCGATCAGACGGGGAGATCACTGAGAGGGCGTCTTACGGCACACCGCAGTGATATTAACTTATCTAAGCATACTTGTGCCCTTGCACAGCATGCTATTAACACTAAACACAAAGTAGATTTTATTGAAGTTAAGATTCTTGGTTCTCAACGTAATCTCGTTAAAAGACAGTTTCTAGAAATGTGTCATATACTTAAACACCCTAATACTCTTAATAAGAGAACTGACATTAATAACTTGAGCCAAATTTATTATGCTCTAATATTGCAGAATTAGGCTTACTATGTTATTAACTTTAAAAATTGTCACCTAAGGTGTTTTCTTTACATAATTTCTCGTTTAATAATTTTCAAATATAAATTAAAATAATTTAAATAATAAACTCTTCCTTAAAATTATCCTAGATTTATGCAACCTACATTTCATGACTGCATGATTTCATGTCAACGTTGCTTTTGTACAATTGTGTTAATGGTTTCCATACAAATAGTTTAATACAACTTTATTATCATAAATTGATTCATAGAATCTTATTAAATTCAGTTCTAGATGTGATGAACCTTGGACTGTTGGAAGTTTGATCAACTTTCCCCTGTGGCTGGCTAATCAGTCACAACGTAGACTATTAACATATGATTTATTGGATTGACTTCTCTTGTTTGTTCTTTATTTCATCTCAACCGATTACTGGAGGGAAAAAAGGAGTTCTTAACCACCTTTTCCTTTCAGTTTTTTGGTTTTTACAGACAGTTTGTCGACCAAATTTTGTCATATTTTTTAAATAAACCGCTCTATTGTACTGGAGTTGGTAGTAATACGCCTTGTTGATCTGTCACTAGTTGACCTTGGCATCTGTCTTTTCACGTTGTTGACGTTTAACACCTGTTGCCTTCATTTCACCGCAGCACTCGACAAGCTTAGTGGTAACTTCATTATTACTTTTAAATTACTAAAATTTTTAATTAAACATTAGAATAATGCCACCTAAAGTTAAAATGAAATCATAATTATTTAATAACTGTTGGAAGTGCATTCTTGGACCTTTTAGTTCTTTTCTATACTATTTTTGTTTTTTATACATGATAAAGTTTTTACCTATATTTTTTTTAACATACATCTATTGTATGTGAATTGTGAATATCTTTGACTGCTACATATCTTTTTGAGGTAACATACTTAATAGCTTTTCATTGGATGTTAGGTTTTTCATATTGTTCTTTTTAGATGAACTGATGATGCTATCAAATTGGATAGCGAAACGTTTTCAATAAATAGATGAAGTAGCCATCATCTTTGTCTTTTTTTCTCCAATTTTTGACCGAAAAAACCCGCCACTATTCGAGTGATCCTTATTTTATATATATATATATATATATATATATATATATATATATATATATATATATATATATATATAGTATTGGAAGATTCAAAACGGAACATACGAATTATTAATACAATTATTAAGATCCCCTGACCTGCAATTACCCAGTGTAAATTTCAATATAACGTCGCGATGTCTTATAATTAATTCATTTGTTCGACTGGACTCCTTCTCCAGTCGATATTTTTCGACTGCTGCGCACGTGCGCACCTTAATAATACGACTAATAGTTGATTGTATCGGTATTGGCCTATCTTCATACGCACAAGTAAATAAGTTTATAATATCACGGTACGAGTTGCCCCCATAATACCATTTTAAAATTTGTACTTTTTCTTTGTTTGTATACATGGTTTATGGTTAGAAACACTACTTTTATTTCAGCTTATGGCGTTATAATGAGAAGCAAAGCAAAGGGCATGTATTTGTTTTGCTCGGCCAGTGATGTTCCTTGGGACTGTTGCCAAATCGATAGATACCTTCGGCAAAAATCTGTGGATTTTGATGTATCATATACATCCTTTTAAATTTTAAATTATCAACAATATTTGGAATAATAAATATATTAAACTATACACTAACCAATTCAAATAATATCTAATGAACACAAAAAAATTGTTATTAATAAAACATTGTTATTATCTGCACAAAAACACAGAAAATCAGTGGACGATAGACAACAGTGTCGACGTACACCTATCGAATACGCTACTAGAGAAATCGCCAAGGAGGAGCAATCCAGTCGAAAAAATGAATTAATTATAAGACATCGCGACGTTATATTGAAATTTACACTGGGTAATTGCAGGTCAGGGGATCTTAATAATTGTATTAATAATAAGTATATATAATAAAAGTGATTATTTCGACCAAAAAATAATTTATAAATACGTAAGAAATGTCATGTATAGTGGTCTATAATAAAAATCTTTGTTTTTTTTTCAAGACTCAATATTTCGCCATTTATTTAATAGTTTCATCAGGAGTAAACTGTAAAACAGTTAGAACATTACAAACATTTGATGTACAATTAGATTTAAAAAAACACTCACAGAAATTAAAATATTTCAGAAATAAAACTAACGTTAAGTATATAAAGTATTTTGAACGTCAAGATTAAACTGTCCTAAGCACGTTCCCCACAGCAATACGATAAAAAAAATTTAAATTACTACAAATGTAAAAACAAAAAACAACGATAAAATAAAAGAAAACGTTAGAAGAATTATATTTCTTTGATGAACTATTAAGGTTAGTTGTTATTAAGGAGAATGTTGACTATTTTGAATATTTATAAATTTTGTTCAATACATTACAATATATGTTACTTAACTGTCCAGTGTCTGTTTTATAGTTTAAAGTTATCAGTCTGGTTCAAAATGTGATTTTTGTTATAGTCAAGAATATGACCGGTATTTTCATGGTGCTCAACTACTGCACAAGTATTTTTTCCCAAGCGGTAATCACTTTTATGTTGTGAGATACGTTGTTTTAGCCATTGTAATGTTTGGCCAATGTACTATTTTGACATCCTAGACACGGTATTTCATAAACAACATTACTTTTATATAGGGTTGGTACTGGGTCTTTGATTTTTGAAAATAGTTGTTTGCTGTTCATGGTATTATATTGCGCTATACTATATGGATATGACAAAATGAGTTAGAATTATGACAATTAATAAAGAGGAGTTTCTTATATTTGAATGATTTGTTGTTAGCATCATAGACGGGACCATCATAGCTATTACTGCTGTAAATTACTTTTTTTTTAATTTGTTTAGGATAGCCGTTGTTACGAAAAATTTTATATAATATGTCCAGATTTTTTTGTAAACAGTTGTCATCAACAATTTATATACCTACCTGATGCTGTCGGCTTTTGGTACCAATCCAATGTCAAAATATCGTCACTTGTTCTTATTACCCTTGTGTCTAAAAATGGTATACTGAAATTTGTCTCAGTTTAAATTATTTAAACTGACGATGTTTATTAAATGAATTCAAAATATTCAGTGTGGTATTAATGTGATACGATGGAACTGCACATATGATGTCATCGACATATTTATATATAAATGGTAATTCAAAAGGTAATTGTGTAATCACATTATCTAAGTCTAAAAGATGATCCGTTACAATAGTAGCAAGGATCGGAATAATCGGAGAACCTGTCGGTGTTCCAAAAATTTGAGAGTAAAATTTACCATTGAAACTAAAGTAAGTGTTGTTAAAAATGAACCTAAGGATTTGAAGAAAATTGTCTTGTGATAATGTCGTGTAGTCTTTTATAAGATTTCAATTTGATTATATAATGCACTTGACCATATTTAGTGGAATGTTTGTAAATAACGACACCACATCTAAAGAAATTAAAACATAATCATTTGGTAACTGCATTCCCCTAACAGCATTGACAAAAGTAAATGTGTCCTTAGAATTATAATTATGTGATATTCAAAAGCATCATTTAATGTATCAGCAGGAAACTTAGAAATGTTGTAAGTAGTGGATTTTATAGAACTTACAATAGGCCTGAGAGGAATGTCCACTTTATGGATTTTAGACAAACAATAAAGTTTAGGGAAACATGAGTCATAAATTATTAACTTTTTTGCAACTTGTGCAGTAAGTTAGTAGCTACCGTACATCCACCTTTGTCAGATTGTAAAATGTATATGTCTGAATGTAACTTTAAACATTGTTTTACATATTTAAACATTTTATTCATTGTTGTGGGGCGTTTAGATGTTGCAATATGTAAGTAATTAGTTACTACATTTGTTACTTGTGCCCTAAGAATATCCTTAGATTCAATTGTCACCTCATCGATGATATTTTCTATATCAGCTAAAAAAATATCCAACTTAAAATCTGGGGGTGTACACTCAACACCAAATTTTGGATCAAGAGAGAGAAAATCAGACACTTCATTTGGAAAGTCAACGCTGGACAAATGTTTGAACCATTTGTCATCGTTTAAAAATAAATTGTTGGAAAATAAGTTATTAGTTAGCTGTTCAAATTTTTTTATGATTATAATTTTTTATGAACTGATGAAATATTTTTATTTTTATGAACTATGGTTAAAAAAAAGTTTTTCAAATGTATTCAACAAAGTGAAACTTACGAATATGTGTTTTTTTAAATCTAATTGTACATCAATAAATTATTTGTAATGTTCTAATTGTTTTAAATGTTACCCCTGATGAAGCTATTAAATAAATGGCGAAATATTGAGTCTTAGAAAAAATAAGGATTTTTATTATAGACCACTATACCTGATATTTCCTACAGATTTATATATATATATATATATATATATATATATACATGTATACATATATACATGTATATATATATATATATATATATATATATATATATACATGTATATATTATACATGTATACATATATATATATATATATATATATATATATATATATATATATATATATATATATATATATATACTCAGTGACATTAGAAATGTTACGCCCAGAAGGAATAATTTCTTGAACTTAATTTTGTGGCAACATGGTATATTTACATCAAGAATGAAACGATAACGTTGTCAAGATTTTTTATTAACAAGTAATAAAAAAAAATAATATGTTTGGCGACATATTATTTAGCTGAATACACTTCTGTAGACGTCTAGGCATTGACAAAACTAGATGATCGATGTCTGCTTGTGGCATTTAGTTCCAAGCAACTTAAACTTTATGTATTAACTGTGTCAGAGTCTATGTCTTCTTCTTCTTTGAGTGCCTCTCCTATCGGAGATTGGATATCATTATGACGATTCTAATTTTATTAACTGCTGTTTTGAATAATTCGTTAGTGGTACAGCCAAACCACTCTCTTAAATTTCTCATCCAGGACATTCTTTTACGGCCTGGATTTCTGCGCCCTTGGATCTTTCCTTGCATTATATTTTGTAGGAACGTGTACTTTTGTCCTCTCATCAGGTGGCCTAAGTATTCAAGTTTTCTCTTTTTTATATTCATAATAACTTCTGGATCGTTATTTATTCTGCGTATTACCTCTTCATTTGTAATTCTATCCACCCAACTTATTCTTAATAATACTAATATCACGATTACAAAATAATTTTTTCATTTATATAAAGGTAGACCTGGCAATTTCAATACGTCTTTTTATCTCGTTTTTTTGGTCACCCGTTTCATTAATGAGGGTTCGCAAGTATTTGTATTCGCTTACTTTTTCAAGTTGGGTACCGTTTATTGCCATACTGGTGTCATAAATTGGATTCTTACTGAAGGTCATATATTTGGTTTTTTTGACGTTCATCCTTATGCCGTAGTTATTACATATCCCATTTATACTTTCAACTAGATGTTGACAAGGAGACAACAAAGACAAGGAGACTCGCTTAGTCCAACGCTATTCAATCTAATCATGGATGAAATCATCAATACTATTAATAAAGGAAGAGGATACAAAATGGGGAACAAAGAAATCAGAATACTCTGCTATGCAGATGATGCGGCCCTAATTGCATCTAATGAAGACGATCTACAAAGACTAACCCATAGATTCAACACAAGGGCAAAGGACTTTAATATGGTGATCTCTACACAGAAAACTAAAACAATTGTAATCAGTAAAGAACCAATTAGATGTAAACTGGAAATCGACGGTATCAGCATTGAGCAAGTAATGGAGACAAATTACCTAGGAATTACACGGTCTAGCTACGGAGATGTGGAGAAGGAAGTGAAAAATCAAGTACAAAAGGCTAATAAAATAGCAGGTTGTCTTAATAACACGATATGGCGCAATCCCCACATTAATACCGACGTGAAATCAAGAATCTACAAAGCAACAATAAGACCAATAATGACATACACTTCAGAGACAAGACCGGATACCTCCAAAACTCAGCAACTACTAGAAACAGCGGAGATGCGTTTACTGAGGAGAATTACAGGAAACACACTGAGGGATCGAATGAGGAGTGAAGAGATCAGAAGAAAATGCAATATACCAGAAATAAATGAGTGGACACTGAACAGAAAAAAGGAATGGAACGAACACATAAACAGAATGGAAGAGACCCGATTAGTCAGAATAGCGAGGGACAAATCACCAAAAGGTAGAAGAAGTATCGGGCGACCCCGCAAAAGATGGAGTGATAACCTCCAATAGAGGCATTAATCGACATTGAACAAGCACTTTGCTTATAAAAAAGAAGAAGAAGAACTAGATGTTGTAGATCTTTCACTGTTCTTGCCATTATCACAGTATCGTCAGCATATCGAATATTATTGATAACTTCTCCATTGACTATAATCCCTTCGTTTGCATGTGAGAGAGCTTCTTGGCATATTTGTTCGCTGTAGATATTAAACAAAAGCGGTGACAATATACAACCCTGTCGTACTCCTCTACGTATTTCTATTTCGTCCGATGTTTGGTCTTCTACCTTTATATTAGCTTGCTGATTCCAGTACAGATTTAATATTATTTGCATGTCTCTGGTGTCGATGTTCTTACCTTCCAGGATTTCTTTGAGTTGATTGTGGCGTACTTTGTCAAAGGCCTTTTCAAAGTCTATAAAGCAGGCATGCACCTCTTGGTTAACATCTAGACATCTCTGTGTTAGGACATTTAAGGCAAAGAGAGCTTCTCTTGTACCTAATCCTTTTCTGAATCCCATCTCTGTATCGTTAATATCGATATCTAACTTTTGATAGATTCGGTTGTGGATGACTCTAAGAAATATTTTAAGCAGGTGACTCATCAAGGAGATTGTTCGATGATCTGAACATTGCATTGCCTTAGTTTTCTTCGGTATGGTGACAAACGTAGACAGCAACCATTCTTGAGGTATTATACCAGTACTGTATATTGTATTGAATAGATGTAATATTATGGTTACGGATTTATCATTCAAAAGCTTCAACAGTTCTGTAGGAATTTCATCAGGTCCATTTGCTTTTCCATCTTTAGCGTTTCTTATTGCGTATTCTACTTCTTCTTTCAATATGTCTGGCCCAGTTGCATTGATTATCTGAGTTAAGTTGTTTCTATCGTCTTCAAATAATTCATTCAGGTATTCTGTCCATCTTTTTATTTTATTCTCTAGATCTACAATAAGATTTCCATCTTTGTCTTTAAGTTTACCTATTTGGCATTTCTTTATGCTTCCTGTTATATCTTTTACTTTTTTGTGTATATTGAACGCATCGTACTTTTTCTCATAGGTTTCCATTTCTTCACACTGTTCTTTAATCCACTCCTCTTTGGCTTCTTTTATTCTCTTTTTTATGTGTTTATTTATTTCTTTGTATTTGTCTGGGTAATTCTTCATCTTTCTTCTTTGTTCCATCAAGTCTAGTATATCTTGTGTCATCCACCCCTTATTCTTTGTTGTTGTTTTTGTAAGATGTTTCTTTGCTGCTGTTTGTATAGCTGTATTTATGTACTTTAATTTTTGGTTAACGTTATTTGTATCGTTAATTTGTTGCTGCACTGAACTGAGGTTTTCATTTATTTCTTCTCCTGTTTCTTGTCGTATATTTTTGTTTCTAAGTTTATTTAAATTTAGAGCCTTTCTGTGTGGTCTTCTAATCTTTTTTTCACAGTAACTACCGGGTTATGATCTGAGCCTATATCAGCTCCTGGGTACGTCTTAGTACATTTAGCAGCATTACGATACCTTCTTGCTATCATAATGTAGTCTATTTGATTTCTGACTATTTTTTCTTTGATATGTTGTGGAGATGTCCAAGTAAATAACTGTCGAGGATGTAATTTGAAAAAGGTATTTGTTATTACGAAGTCTTTACTTTGGCAAAACTGAATTAATCGATCTCCTCTGTCATTTCTGTTTCCAAGCCCATAGAGTTTATGTAGGATGGTGCAAAGTTGACAGTCTCCTTTCCATTATATCTCATACATCTTCGATGAAATTTAAATCCAGAGCACGGGGCAGCAACGGTAAAACATTAACGCCAGCTTCTTGAAGAAAGTCTATAGTTTGACGAACAATATGGGGACGCGCGTTATTTTGCTGAAAAATGACGTCTCGACGGCCATCGAGTTAAGGCGATAAAGTGGTTTGTAAGATGTCATCAACATAATGGGCAGCTTTCATGTTGCCTCGAATAAACACAAGTGGTGATTGGCTACCGTAGGCCATAGCCCTTTAAACCATTACTCTAACAGTCCTGTGTACATGGCTTTCAACAGAAAATGCTACATCTCGTCCCTTTTTATGGCTGCGTCTTAGCATCCTAGGACCGTCTTGCATTTCTCAACAGAATTGTGATTCATCGCTGAATGCTAGATTACGCCATTTTGCCACCCAATGCTGCCGTTCTCTGCGCCAATCCAAACATTGATGATAGAGGTCCGCATTCAAAGGACGCACTTGTCGAGGACAAAATGAAACCAGACCAAAGGTTCGAATGCGACGTTATAGTGTACGCATAATAACAGGTCTACCTACTACTCCAAACCATTGGTCAGCAAGTTGACGCGTAATAGCAAAATGGTCTAACAGAGCTAGTAATATAAAGCGCCTATCTTGACGCTCTGTGGTACGCCTCGGTTGACCAGTTGGTCTTCTTCGTATTTCTCTACCTTCGTTTGTCCACATACGACAGACACGCATAACCGTAATTGCCGTACAATTAAAATGACGGCCAATTTCACCATACAACAAACCTATATCTCTATATGCAATAATCCTACCGTTGTCAAAATCGCTAACATGGTGGTAATTTTGGTGCCTTTGAATTCGAGGCATTTTCTTACACTGAATACAACTAGACTGAGGAATAATAACTAAAAATTTCTGTACGAACCAGTTTTTCCAAATCGGTCTTTTCACAAAAAAATTTAAAGGTAAAACTGTTTTACAAAAAGCAGAAAAAGTAAAACATTGGTATTGTTATTATAGCATGTTTTAAATATACTCATTCTGCTACCAAAAAATTAAGTTCAAGAAATTATTCCTTTTGGGTGTAACACTTCTAATGTCACTGAGTATATAATAGGCGAGTCTTCTACAGCTGGCGCCATTTCTCGCGTCCTAATCTCCAGCGTTTTCTGTCGATGCAATCTTTCGTTTTTAAATCTCTGGCGTTCGTTGCATCTTCTTTCATGACCAACATCTTCTCTCCATGATCGTTTTGATCTACCTCGTTATCTTTTAGTGGGCGGAGTCTAGCATTTTTTTAACATTTTTTTAACATTTTTGTTTTTTTTTGGCCATCTATTTTCAGGTATTCTCTGCAGGTGTCCATACCAGTTTAGTCTTTTGGCTTCGATAGTATCTATTATGTTATAGTGTGTCGGCAACATCGTCTCCAATAGTCCATTTCCATTGCCCTAATTTTTATTTGTTTTTTTGATTGATTGTTTTAGAGACTGATCTTGTGTGGCCAATCCTAGAATTAATTTCTTTGTTACTCCCTGCTTTTGATGTTATTTGGACTCCCAAGTATCTGAAGGTTTTAATTAATTCCCATTTCAATTTCTAAGTTTTCTGATATTTCTTCTGTAAATAAATTCTTGATTTTTTGTATAATAATTGTAAGGCCCCACTTGGTGTACTCCTTTTTAAGTTTTCTAAGCATATAGTCTATATCGCTCCCGTCTTCAGCTAGAATGGCTTGGTCGCCATCAAAGTGTCTGGTGTAAAATATCTCGTCTTCGATTATAATGCCGCTATTGAAGCATTTTCTTCTCCCCACTGAGAGCGTCTCATTCAGATATATTTAATTTTTGGCATCAATATTGTAGTTGGGTGGATTCATTTCCAGTGGTTTTGATTGTGCTGATTGGTTGCCATTTCGATGTAGCGCTTGCGGTCGATACTGTAAATAACATTTTGATCTTACTATATAGTGGCCAGTTCCGCACTCTGGACCTCTAACAGTCTTTGACTTGTACGTGTGTTTCTGGTTTTGTGATAACATAATCTATTATTCACTATAAATTGAGTTTTTCTCGTTGGTTGGACCCGGATATACTGACATATGTATATTTTTATGATGGTAGAATCCGCTTATGATTTTCGGTGAACATTTAAGCCAATTCTGCTGTTGCCATAATTGGATTCAATGTTGCCCATTTTCATTTATTTTTACATCTCCCTATTTACCTACAACTTTGTCATTTGTTTTTTTTATCAAAGCATTAAAATCTCCTAACAGTACAATTTTTTTACCGATATTTATATTTTTATTGAGTTCTGATAAGGTTTCGTACATGGACGTATAAACACAGATGGACTCAGTTATTTACATAAAATTGTGAAGTCAAAATTATTTGAATAGGTCACATTCTCAGCACCTTCAACTGTTGTCACGTTTTGTTTTAAAATTTCTTATTCGCGAGTCGCTGAAAATATTACTTCGTATTTTATACTCTACAGGTGCTATCAAACCAAAATAATAATTTATTGGTTAGATTAATATATTTAATTGTAATCAAAATATCAAGTGTGCACATAGTGTGCATTATCATTTAATAATAGCGTATAATAGATATCAATCAATTATTTTATATGTAGAAGCACTGAAAACTATTTATAAATGGCAACGGTTGTTTACATTTCTCTGTCTTATGGATCTACGTCAAACTTCAAATGCTATTCCATGTTTGTTTACTTTTTACGAAAAGTTGTTTTTCGATATTTTGGCTGTATTTTGAGTGATATTTGTGAAAAGTGAAATAAAATAAACGAAATATTTACATCCCGATCTCTCATTTCATTTGTAAGTACATACAATTTACATTATTTAAGATGAGGAAATGAGGAAGCGTGTTTGTTTACATTTTAATAGGCGTACCATTGGGTTTATTCATGTTCATTAATGTATTGAATAAATGAAATTAGTAGACATTTTTAAATTGTAAGTAGACATCATCTGATTAAAAAAGATCTGTTTAGTACCTTTCTAATTTAATATTTCTCATGGATACAAATAAATTAGTAAAATGAATAAAACTCATTTATTTTTCTATGTAGGTTTCCAAATAATATTGACGATCGAACTATTTGGGTAGCAAATTTAGGAGAAAACAAAGACGTGATTTGTTAATAGTTAAACTCTCGTTTTTTTTTTAATTCTTTGAACGTGTTTTTATACATTATTACTACTTCCAATTTTTAAAATCTGAATAATTACCCGCGAGTAAAAATTCAAGCACACTTATGCTCATTGCGGAAGCATCACATTCTATCGAAGCTTCAAAACATTGTATGTTAAAGGTATCTTATTGCTGTGTCCATCTATGTTTATACGTCCATGGTTTCGTATAATGAAAAATGAAAAAATGTATAAATATTATATTGAAGTTATACTTCTATACGCACGTTCGACGTTGGAAATTTGTACGAGAGTGAATTGGCAATATCATTACATATATAAGATATAGATAAGAAGAGACGGAAGATATATTTTCTCTCTCTTTCTCTCTCGAGAATAAAAATGTTCCTTTTGTAAATATATTTATTAATATATATTTTTTTATTAATATTATTATCATGATAAATTTAAGATATAAGTAAGTTATGTATATTGCCATTTTTAAATACTTATGAATATTGCATTTTAATTTGTATTGCATTACTATATTGAATTATGTTGCAGTATATTGTAAATATGAAGCTATGGAGAGAGAGCGGCCCAAACCAGACCAGAGAATTCTATAAAGCAATTTCCTCTGAGAAAAGAGATCATAGAACCAATTTCATCAATACACTGAGAGACAATCAATGCATAGGAAGAACAGCACGAAGAAGGGATCTATATCACAGCGGACATGCCCGTCAAAATATCTCCTTTGAAGAAACCCAAAAGGCCTTAAATAAGCTGAAAAATCACAAAGCGCCGGGTACGGACGAGATACCAGCAGAACTTCTGAAATATGGGGAGACGCACTACATCGCCAAATCCACCAGCTAATAACGCACATATGGTTAGAAGAAAGAATACCAGCACGATGGAAGGAAAACATAATAGTGCCCATCCACAAAAAAGGGGACAAAACAAAATGCGCGAATTATAGAGGAATCTCACTTCTAAACACGGCATATAAAACCCTCTCAAACATCATTCTTAGTAGACTAATCCCTTATGCTGAAAATGTCCTAGGCGAATATCAAGCCGGGTTTAGGGCAAACAGATCAACAATAGATCAACTATTCACGCTGAGACAACTTCTAGAAAAGGGATGGGAGTATAACAGACCCATACACAATCTTTTCATAGACTTTCGACAGGCATATGATAGCGTAGAAAGAAGCCAAGTATGGAATGCCATGGCGGAGTTCTCAATACCAAAGAAACTCATTCGGATGACCAAAGTCTGTATGGAGGGTGGAATATCTAAAGTACGAGTAAATAATAAACTGTCTGGCAGCTTTAAAATCAATAGTGGATTTAAGCAGGGTGATGCGTTATCTCCACTAATTTTTAACCTTGTATTAGAGAAAGCCATGAGGTCGGCCAAAATAAAAACAGAATTGCTATCAGTTCAAGGTCCAATAGGACAAAATGTCACAGTCAACATCTTGAATTTCGAAAGAGTACAACGTTTTAAGTATTTGGGGGCCGTAATCACAGCTGACAACGATGCCACTGAAGAAATAAAAGACAGAATCCAATCTGCAAACCGCTGTCTATTTGCACTGGATAAGCTTATAAAATCAACAAATCTCACAAGAAGTTCAAAGATCAAAATCTATAAATCCATCGTCAGACCTGTAATAACATACGGATGCGAAACGTGGACCATGACCAAAGCAAACGAAGAAAAACTCAGACGCTTTAAACGAAAAATACTTTTTTCGGACCGAAAGACCGAAAAATTTTCGGACCTCACCATGACATCACCACAAACCATATAAAATCAGAACCAATATCGAATTAAAAGCACTCTACAACGACGCCGATATTGTACAAGAAATTAAATCACAGCGACTAAAATGGGCAGGCCACGTGCACAGACTGCATAACGAAAGACTTGTAAAACTGGTATGGGAGGAGATTCCCATAGGCAAAAGACTACTTGGACGTCCCAGAATGCGATGGAGAGATAACATCCAAGCAGATCTCCGGAAAATAAATCATTTGACCTAGTTATGCATTGGAAAAAAGTTGTACAGTCAGCCAAGACCCACACAGGGTTGTAGCGCTACGTGATGATGATGATATTTTATTGTATTTTTAATCTAATAGCAAAATAAACAATGAATTTTACTGCAGAGTATGTATAAAAATATTTTTTTGCATTCAACTCCTTTCATACATATATAAAAATAAAAATATACGTTTTCATCAAAATATTGATTTAATCCTTCATTTACTATACTCCTATTACAGGTCAAATGTTGTTTATATACAGCAAACGATGCACCATATACCTATATACCTAATTCTTTTCTCTTTCTGCTCTCTCTTACCTATAGCATTACATATGTAATGAATGTGCAGATTGACTTCCATGTAAATTAGTAACGGCGAACACTTGTATAGAAGTATAACTTCTACCGACAGTCCCACTGGATTGCCACACCCTTTTTTTATTAACTGACTGAATGGTTTTATTAAAAATAGCCTTTAATTTTTTTAAACTTTCAGACAGTTTTGTGTCATATTTACCAGATATACTACAGACTAGAAACGTATGAATTTTCAAAATTACATACTCTAGGCGCCAGGAAGGTGTTGAGTATGCACTATTATATCCCCTTAGTACCTGGACGTTTTTTATGTTTGTCGAAATTTTTCAAGAGTACGAGGTTAACTTAGAGGTCAGATAATTTGTTATTAACAATTTAATTGCTTAAATAATTGTATCGGCTAAACTATTGGATATATTTAATTTTAACAAAATGAAAATTAATCTTAAAAACATTGAACAAAATAGCGTTTGGTATACTTTGATCCAATTGTTCGAACCGGAGTTTTAACAAATTTGGTAAAAAACAATTGCAAAATAGGCATTCAATGGGGCTTTTCAAGTATAACTTATGGTTTATGCGTGGTAACTTTCAAAACACCCTCATTTTAACCCCTTAACGCCCGAATTTATAAAAAATAAGTAGAAAAAAATTAAAATTTACTAACGTTATTAAAAATGGCCAAATAAAGAACTTAAAGTAATGAAACATTAAGAAAAGATATTTAATTTGGATATTAAAGCTTTAAATTTATTTTTCAAAATACAATGTTTTTTTTTTCAATAGTGCTATTTAGCTTTATCCCTGTTCACTATTCTGTATGAAATTGTTTAAAAACAATTTGAATGTTTATTTAGACATATATTTACATTACACTTTTCACAAGCTACATTGGTTTGGCCTCTACAATTTGGTTTATTGCATCTTTGTCTTGCAGCTTTGATGACAGGCCAATGAGAAACTCCATCTGTTCTAATATTTTGCAAATGAAAAAGTAAAGCTGGGCCTCTCTTCTTCTTTTTTTTATAATTGTTTTGTAACAATTCAGTAGATGGTTGACCTCTTTTACGAATGCCTATATCTTTTCCCTCCCAACACAACGATTCTGCTATTTTATTATGGAATTTGAGCAGTTGTTGCTTCTTATATAGAAGTCAACTATTGACAATAGCAAGATCTATAAAGTGGAAAATTAATCGATGGTACTACTTTGGGCAGCAAATTTCAACATAAGCTGGTGATTTTTGGTTCCATCTTTTTATGGTAGATGTAGGCTGAGCATGAGAGAAAGTGCTGGTTAATGTAACACCCATGGACGTATAAACATAGATGGACACAGCAATAAGATACCTTTAACACACAATGTTTTGAAGCTTCGATAGAATGTGATGCTTCCGCAATGAGCATAAGCGTGCTTGAATTTTTACTCGCGGGTAATTATTCAGATTTTAAAAATTGGAAGTAGTAATAATGTATAAAAACACGTTCAAAGAATTTAAAAAAAACGAGAGTTTAACTATTAACAAATCACGTCTTTATAGAAAAATTAAAATACAATTTTATTTGCTTTAAAATTAATACAATAAAATATAGTTGAATTCAAGTTAATTTTTAATAGGTATCAAAATAATGCTACAATAAAAAATCTTTATGTTTTCTCCTAAATTTGCTACCAAAATAGTTCGATCGTCAATATTATTTGGAAACCTACATAGAAAAATAAATGAGTTTTATTCATTTCACTAATTTATTTGCATCCATGAGAAATATTAAATTAAAAAGGTACTAAACAGATCTTTTTTAATCAGATGATGTCTACTTACAATTTAAAAATGTCTACTAATTTCATGAACTTATATCTTATTCAATACATTAATGAACATGAATAAACCCAATGGTACGCCTATTAAAATGTAAACAAACACGCTTCCTCATTTCCTCATCTTAAATAATGTAAATTGTATGTACTTACAAATGAAATGAGAGATCGGGATGTAAATATTTCGTTTATTTTATTTCACTTTTCACAAATATCACTCAAAATACAGCCAAAATATCGAAAAACAACTTTTACTAAAAAGTAAACAAACATGGAACAGCATTTGAAGTTTGACGTAGATCCATAAGACAGAGAAATGTAAACAACCGTTGCCATTTATAAATAGTTTTCAGTGCTTCTACATATAAAATAATTGATTGATATCTATTATACGCTATTATTAAATGATAATGCACACTATGTGCACACTTTATATTTTGATTACAATTAAATATATTAATCTAACCAATAAATTATTATTTTGGTTTGATAGCACCTGTAGAGTATAAAATACGGAGTAATATTTTCAGCGACTCGCGAATAAGAAATTTTAAAACAAAACGTGACAACAGTTGAAGGTGCTGAGAATGTGACCTATTCAAATAATTTTGACTTCACAATTTTATGTAAATAACTGAGTCCATCTGTGTTTATACGTCCATGTAACACCTCTATTATCAAACCACTTTAAAGCTCAAAGTAAAGCTCACAAATTTTAGAGACGGAAACCAATTATTAAAATAAATTATGTGATTTAAATTTTTTCGTAAGGTTTGTATTAATTTCAAAACAATATTTGAACTAGATCCCAAGTCTACAAAATCTAGATGTTTTTCAATTTTACCAGTATATATGTGTTAAAGCATGTACATGTCTATTACTATCACAAATTATGAATATTTTGTAACCCCATTTATATGGTTTATTGGGAAGATATTGCTTTAAACCTAATTGTCCCTTGAACGGAACCATCTGCTCGTCAACACTGAGCATTTGCTCTTAAGGAATCTGTAAGAAGGATTCTAATAGTTTGTTTATTAGTGGTCTAATTTTATATAATTTATTACGATTTTGATCAGTACGTTGAGGTGCTTTAGAATTATCATCTAGATGAGGTTGCTTTTTTATTTCTTTTCACCTATCCCTACTCATTATATCTGTAATTACATCTGTAACCTGAGTTACTCGACATTCATGTGCCAAAAAATGCAAGACTTTGGAAGACCAAATACAGACATATAAATAGTAATTCCAAAAACTGTTCTAGTTCAGACAGTGTCAACCTTAGTGGTTTATTAGGATTTTGCTGATTTGCAAATAGGATACTTTGTTCAACTCATTTTGGGACAATTAAATATCTCTAATAGTTTAGGAGACACAATCATTTAAACAATTAAATTATTAACAACAAATTATCTACCAAACAATATAAAAAGTACAATGTACCGAGGACACATAAAAGTGCATACTAAACACCCCCCAGGCTGTTGGACAAATAAAGATCCTAAAAGCACCTGGCATAGATGGAGTCATGCCGGAGACAGTAAGATTCGCCGCACTAAAATATCCGCAGGTTTTTCTGAGATTGCTAAACAAACTGCTTGAACAACAGCAGTTTTCAACAATGTTAAAAGAAGCTAAGGTTGTCCTTATCCCTAAAGGTAAAGGTGAAGAGGAAAAAGTGCAATTACGGTCAATTTGCCTTCTTAGTTCGCTAGCTAAATTGTACGAACAGCTTGTAAAAGGCCGCCTTGAGCGAGAGCTACAAGAAAAGTATGCGCCGAGCGACCGCCA
Organism: Diabrotica balteata; assembly: GCA_918026665.1. Taxonomy (NCBI): domain Eukaryota; kingdom Metazoa; phylum Arthropoda; class Insecta; order Coleoptera; family Chrysomelidae; genus Diabrotica; species Diabrotica balteata. Next base: position 96,355,161 of record OU898276.1, read on the forward strand.
ATACAGTTTTAGGACCAAAAGGTCCACCATAGATGCGGTCATATAAGTAACCTCTTTAGTTACGCAGGATACAAAGAGATGGGTGGCTCTCATCCTGCTTCGACGTCAAGAATGCCTTTAATACGGCATCATGGTAAAAAATCATGTCCAGGCTAAGAGGATTGGGCATTAGTGAGTATCTGGTCAACGTAATTGACAGATACTTTACTGACAGGTCCATAAGAGAAAAATACCAGCATCAGTTTGACGCAGGGTGTTCCGCAGGGTTCAGTACTAGGTCCCATCCTGTGGAATGTCCTTTATGATGGGGTGTTGAGATGCCAAGGAGATGCACTCTTGTAGCTTATGCCGATGATCTCGCACTGGTTGCGAAGGCGAGTCAGAAAACGGACATGGCTAATGCGGTTAACACAGCCCTGCGTCGCATTAGTAGGTGGATCAAGAGAACGATCTACAGCTAACGCCTCAGAAAACTGAGGTATTAGTTCTCAAAGGAACCCGGAAAAATCCTCTCTTCGCTTTATAGTGGAAGGTGTGGAGGTTGCACCGGTTAAATCAATTAAGTATCTGGGAATCTGGTTGTCGAAAGAACTAAGGTTCGGACTACACATCCAAAAGACAGTAGAGAAGGCGAACCGAAATCTGGAGGCGTTGATACGGCTGATGCCAAACATTGGAGGCCCAGGTAGCACTAAAAGAAAGGTGCTAAATGGAGTTTTCCAGTCGGTGGTAACCTACGTTACCTCCCTATGGTGTAGCGTACTAAACACTGCGAAATACGCTAAGCTGATGGAGATTTCGCAAAGGCGAATGCTCCTCAGGGTATCTTAGAGCATATAGGACAGTTTCAAATGAGGCTCTATATGTCATTGGATACCGATCGTTTTGTTGTGTAAAGGGCAAGCAAGGAGGTATGCGAGGAGGATGGATGTAAATATAGATGAGAATGAGAGAGAAAGAACGATAGTAGAGTGGCAGAGACAATTGGCGAATGATAGTGGAAAGGCAAGGTGGCCGAAGGAGCTTATTTCCGATCTGAGACCGTAGTGGGAATGTAAGTTCAGGAAACTAGACTACTTCCTGACGCAGTTTCTGACCAGACATGGAAGTTTTGACACCTTCACAAATAGAATAGGCAAATCTACCTCGACAGACTGTACTATTTGTAGGGTACCGGACGCACTCGCCCACATTTTTAACTGCCAGAGATAAGCAAATAAGAAGGGTAATTTATGAGAGGCGAATGGGTTTCGGGCTGGATGAAAGAAACATTGTAAACATAATGTTGAGAGGAGAGACATAATATAAAGAAGTACACTGTAGGGTTTCTGGGGTGATGAAGAAAAAGGAACAGGAGGACAGAGGGATCTGAAATTTATGGTTAATATTATTTATTAGTTTATGGCCTAACGTCTGAAACATTTTCTAATTTACGGTAATAGGTATGGTTATCTATAAATTTTTAGTTTTTTATTTTAGTTATTTGTTTGTAGATGTCCAAGAAAGATTTCTCACACCGTTGCCTGTCAGAATTCAATGGATACCTTCTTAGGCTCTTACTGGAATCTGGCAATACGGCAATTAAAAAAAAACACCCTCAAGCGGCTACAGTAACAATATTTCAACGTACCTAATTACTATTTAAATGGGAATAAGCCACAATCAAAGGTTAAAATAAGTTTATTGACGTTTCAATTTCCGAAGTGAAAATTGAAACGTCAATAAACTTACTTGAACCTTTAATAGTGGCTTATTCCCATTTAAATAGTAATTACTTGAAAATACCACAAAAAAAGCTTCAGAACAATATTTCAACGTACCTATTCTATACTAACTATCTGCAACTGTTTAGTTTAAATAAATGAAAACTTTTGGCAAACTTTTAATTTGCATTAAATGCAACAAATGATGTGTGGTAATTATTTTCATCTGATATTTTGCCCCATATACCAAATAATTCAAATAAAGACATCAACCAGTTGATACTTTTAGCTTAGTACAGTTTTAACGCATTGTGAATTTTTTCAGATCATGAAGGACTTTTTGGAAAACGACAAGATCGTTATAACGGGTATTTCGGGAAAGTTTCCGCAGTGTGAGAATGTCGAAGAGTTCAAAGAAGCGCTTTTAAATGGAGTAGATTTAGTAAAGGAGGACAGTACAAGATATCCAGCAGGTAAAATAGTGTTAATAGTGCAGGTCAATTAGTCCAATTAAAAATATCTTTTGAAGAATATAATTCGATCTTGCAAGTCATAAGTGATATGATAAGGTGTTCTTTACCACATTAGGTATAGCTTTTAATATACAATTCCTTGTAATTTGTTTTACAATTCATGTAGGAAGGTTTATTTTGATCTTATCCATTGATTGAGGGTTAATGTTGTAATATTTTTAGGAATATGGGGAGTTCCCAAAAGAGCTGCCACTGTTTTAAATATAGACAAATTTGATACGGCCTACTTTGGCATCCATCCTAAGCAGGCAACTTGTATGGATCCAAGACAACGAATACTTTTAGAAACAGTATATGAAAGTATAATTGATGCCGGCTATAATCCAAAAGAACTAAGAGGTTCCAAAATTGGTAAATATTTTTATTACATTTTCTCCGTATTTCCCGTAAATTACCTTGTAGGTATCGTTAAATATCTGTATATCTTCTTATTAAGTAAGAAACATAATCGTAATATGTAACAATAAAACACTGAAAACTTCATTTTCAAACTTCCACAAAATTTATTTTAAACTATTATCACTACAGCTATTTCGGCTGATTGCCTTTCTAGAGTAATCTATTTTTGGCATGCGTTTACACTTTATAGTCATTAACGAAATAGGTTGAGGAGGGGAGAACTGTTTGTCTCAAGTTGGTCATTCAGAATTATATCTGTGTTTTTTAATTTGTTGATTTCCATAGATTCTAATAAAGATAGCTTAAGACCTTTATTTTGAATTTGAAGAATTTTAAATTCATCATTAAAAGAATGATTATGACCTAGAAGGTGAAGTGCGTATGTAGAATCTGTTTTTCTATTATTGAAAGCTCTTTTATGTTCTGCTATTCGTTTATTAAAATTTCTACCAGTTTGACCGATGTAAGTTTTTGGGCAGTCGCCACATTTAAGTTTGTACACACCACTGTGTAAGTGTTTTTTATTTTGGTTGTTGTTGTTTTTAATATATTTGCCTAGGTTGTTATTTGTTCGGAAAGCTGGTGTTATTCCTTTCTTTTTATGTGTTTGGCTATTTTTGTTGAAATTTTGCCTGTATTATGTAATCGAGCAAAAGGTACTGGGTTTTTTCTCTGGTGGTGGAAATACTAATTTCAGGGCTTACTTGTGTAGATTTTGATGTAAGATTTTATTAACTGTTTGTTTGTTGTATCCATTGTTTACTGCTATTTGCTTAATGATATTTAATTCAGTCTCAAAAGTGCATTTTGACATCGGAATTTCTGTTAATCCATGTAACATACTATGATAGGCCGCCAGATTATGTTGTGTTGAATATGATGATCAATTGTGTATAGTCGTGTCAGTATGAGTAGGTTTATGAAATATGGAGAAGTCATGTTTGTTTTTAAGTCTGATAATTTTTAAATCTAAAAAATTTATGGATTGATTTTGTTCTGTTTCTATTGTAAATTCAATATGACTATGAAGTGAATTAATATACGATAAAAATTGGTCGAGTTGCCTGTTAGTTCTTGTGAAACATACTAGTACGTCGTCTACGTATCTCTACCAATATAAAAACTGTTTAAATACGTGATGTTTTAAAATCTTTGTCTCTAGATGATCCATAAAAGTATCTGATAGCAATGGGCTTAGAGGATTGATAGAAAGTTTCTGTAGGAGGGATACTAGGAAAAATATTTTTTAAGTCAAATGAAATTAATCTGAAGTTGTTAGGTAATTGAAAATGTTGTATTTTATTAACTAGTTCTATTGTATTGTAATTTTTATCGTATATTAATTTACTTCATAGTCATATTGAATTTACAATAGAAACAGAACAAAATCAATCCATAAATTTTTTAGATTTAAAAATTATCAGACTTAAAAACAAACATGATTTCTCCATATTTCATAAACCTATCCATACTGACACGACTATATACAATTCATCATCCCATCCAACACAATATAAACTGGCAGCCTATCATAGTATGTTACATAGATTAACAGAAATTCCGATGTCAAAATGCAACTTGGAGACTGAATTAAATATTATTAAGCAAATAGCAGTAAACAACGGATACAACGAACAAACAATTATTAAACTGTTAAATTAAAAACTTCACAAGAAAGCCCTGAAATTAGGATTTCCACCACCAGAGAAAAAACCCAGTACCTTCTGCTCGATTACATGTACAGGCAAAATTTCAACAAAAATAGCCAAACACATAAAAAAGTAAGAAATAACACCAGCTTTCCGAACAAATAACAACCATGTAGCGACTGCCCAAAAACTTACATCGGTTAAACTGGTAGAACCTTTAATAAACGAATAGTAGAACATAAAAGGATCATTCTCTTAATGACGAATTTAAAATTCTTCACATTCAAAATAAAGGTCTTGCCTTTATTTATATAAATAAAAGCTTTCTTTGTTAGAATCTATGAATATTAACAAATTAAAAAACACAGATATAAATCTGAATGACCAACTTGAGACAAACAGTTCTCCCCTCCTCAACCTACTTCGTTAGAGTCTATAAAAGTGTAAACACATGTCAAAAATAGATCACTTAAGAAAGGCAATCAGCCGAAATACTGTAGTGATAATAGTTTAAAATAAATTTTGTGGAAGTGTGAAAACAGAGTTTTCAGTGTTTTATTGTTACATAAAATGAATTTCCATCAAGTAACGGTCGAATCCATCAATAATCGTAATATTAGAATAGGTAAAAACTTATTAATTGAAAATAATAACAATCCTGTGTCTAATATTTAAGTTTTATTTGAGAAAGGAGTTTTATTATGCTATTTAGAGTAGGTAAGTATGTTTGAATGGGCACCAAATATTGTTAAATATTTTAGAGCTCCTTCCCTAATAGCACACGTACGTCCAATGGACGTCCATAGTACGTCCCTCACGGACTTCAAGGACGTCCCTCGGACGTCCGCTTTGGTCCTATTTACGTCCGTTTAACGTCCTATATTGGTTCGAATGTCGCTGCGCCGAACGTCCTATGGACGTCCATTTTACGTCCCGAGCGGACGTTAGTTGGACGTACCGGGACGTTAATTGGACCTTAATCGGACGTCTATAATACGTCCGGAGGACTTACTTGACGGACTTTTGTGATGTTCTCGGACGTCTATTTTAGTGCTGAGGATATAAATTAGACGTCAACGCCATTGTATAAAATACTAAAAGTGGTGTCATCCTGTGCATATTAAGAATGTATTTTGGGAAATAAAACGTAAATGTTTAAAGGAACTTACATTTATTGTTACATTTATTTATTATTAACAAATGGGACAAATCCCCTGTCCAAATTATACAAAAATGCAACATTATAGAAATATAAAATAATTTTTAGTAATAAAACATAAATGTTTAAAGGAACTAACATTTATTATTACATATATTTATTTATTCATAACAAATGGAACAAATTCACTGTCAAAATTATACAAAAATGGAACATTATAGAAATATACACAAAATTACAGATAAAAATAAAACATACATGAATAAATAGGTACACATTTATAAAAAGTTTCATTTAGCATTTTAGTGCTTCAAATAGTACCTAAACCTATTGATACAAAAGTTTCAGACCATATCTATGTGTGAATCATAATTAGTTCTGCAGTAAGGAACATGGAAATATAAATACTGACACAGTGAATGGGAGGAATATTAAAACAAACTAGCTGAAGCAATTCAGGAGATTGGTTATTTTATGAACAAGTTTAAAAATAAAGATTAAAAGGTAACACTTTTGATAAGAGAATCCAGATTCAAGAAATTGATCATACCCGAATAAGAATATGGTCTACACAATTTGCAAGAACAGTAGATGCGACAAGTCAGTATAAATCTAATCGACATAAAAAATGTTTTTTAATGCAATTATAACATAATAAGTGTAAATTAGTAGAAGTTGAACAACTAGACAGTAAGTAAACCATGCTGACCAATATGAAGCTGATTCTTCAGATTTATTGTCAAAAAATCAGTCAGTAAAGCCTCGAAAATTTTAGGAATAGTAGAAAGAATTATAATGGAACGATAATTAGGAATCTAATTAAAAATCCTTTGTAATAGGTATACATTTAAGGCCCAAACGGGCTAAGTTAAAAAGACAAAACGTTTTCGGAAACCATGTTCCATCATCAGTGTCTACTGATGACAGACATCATCACAGACAGACTAGACACTGATGATGGAACATGGTTTCCGAAAACGTTTTGTCTTTTTAACTTAGCCCGTTTGGGCCTTAAATATATACCTATTACAAAGGATTTTTAATTAAATTTTTAATACATGGTATACAGCCAACTACAGGAACGTAGATTCCTTGTGAATTAGGAATCAATAAGTTAATGGCTGAATCAATGGATAAAATCAATAAATAAATTGTGATGAAAAGTGACCCTCAGAGATTTATAAAAAATAAGCCATAGAGGCCTACATAAAAAGAATGCACAATTCCTTAAAAATAAGTTACGATATTCCATCTGGACCAAGACCTTTATTGGTATTAAGACACTGTAAGCATGCTAGAATGTCACAAATTTTAATAGTTAAAGAGTAAATATGGCTGTGACTGATATGGGATCTTTGACTACACTTGTCTACACAGGAGAAAGAAGGATTGTGAATACTGCTAAAAAAATTGGCAAAATAGTTGAAACTGTGGCTCACTAAAAACAGAACCATTCAACTTCCCTTATCCATTCCCATTCTGATTTACCTTACAAGTGTGTGGTCGGCAATTGAAAGCAGACAAGTTAATTGTTGAGTTTTAAAGTTGAAATCATAAGTATGAAAAAGATCAATACTTAATATGGAACTTTGTTTTATTTCAGCAGTAGATACTGTTTTAGGTACCTATTTTTAATAAATAAAACAGTCTCAAAAATTGACTGTTCCTTTCTGTGCACCAACCACACAATTTAATCATTACAAAATTAATCATATTTGCTAATGCAACATGCAAATTAAATTTTATTTGCCTCCTCTTTACATCTCAGATATTTCATTATCAAGTTTCAATTTCCTTCTCCATGGCAACACTGGTCTTGGAGTTTTTTCAGGCAGCATCTGAAAACAAAATTAATGTACTATAATGTAATGTAATAAATTGAACAAATTAATTTCAGATTTAGTTCATTATACTTTGCTTATTGTAAATAAATCATCATTCAAAGGCGTATGATTAAACAACTGAATTTCAAGTGCTGCAGTTTTAATGGATCTCACCTGAACTAGAAGAATACCAACAAAACCATTGGTATTTATTTCTAATGACCAAATGAGCAGTAATTACACTTTGATACTTAAAAAACAAAAATAACAGTGTATAAATAAAATATATACAGCCAACAACAAACCTTCATCTCATATAGCTAAGTGTAGTTCTTAAAGCAATCTCATAGCCAGACCTGAACATTTGTGAAATGGTAAAATTTGCCATCTAAATTACATATAAGACACAGTTAATGATATGCTTCATCGGCTGTATATGGTCACTTAAGTGATAGTGTAAGTTTTTAAATGTTCCTTAGATTGATTTATGTTTAACAGTTACAAACCTTTTAAAATCAGAGCTATATGTGTGTCTTCAAAAGTTTTATATTGCTTTTTCCCTAGCCAACTATATTTTCCTTGAATTTTATTGCAGACCAGCTTCTTATGGCTTCTCCTAACAAATTCGTTTATGGTTTCCTCACCAATTTTGGAAAGCTCATTATCCTAAAATATAAATCAACATGTAACAGTAATCTAACTACCCCACAAACTTGATCATCCATGCTTAATTATTTTAGTTTAAACTATCTAATAAAAAAAACAGGCTCTGTTAAAAAATCAAACAAACATTCATTTGCAAATTTTGGTTTCTCATAACCATGGTAAATGTCTATTAAATTTACAATTTTAGGATATATCAACAAATTATACAAACTACGATAAAACTGACTACTAAAACTCTTTTTTAATGAGATTCCATAAAAATTTACACACATTTCTATAACATTGTTTTATTGTGAAGATAAAAATATGTTTGAAATTTGAATCATATGGATCAGAGTAATTGTTCTCTGGGTGAAGCAAGAAGGGTTCTAGCATCTGAACTTAAATGAGAAAGATCGGGAACTTCTTTATAATTTTTTAATAAATCACCTAGTATTAAAGGACAAAGTCCAGTTGAATAAATTATTAGAAAAATTAAAACATCTCGATAAGGTTCTCCAGAATTCTCGTTACAACCATATTTAAACTCTTCTTCAGTTTCATTGAAAAAAAAGCTTTGTAAAGTATCATTGGAATGGTCGGCCACGTGGTAATTTGGATTATTTTAGGCACTTAACATGTTAATAAAAAGTTTAAATCGGAAGTATTGTAACCAGAACTACATATTTGAACTGAAACTCTCGTCAAAATTATCAGTTAGTGATTCCGAAGAGGTTTGAAGAAGACGGAATATGGGGGTTATTAATATTTTCAACAATATTCTCTACGTTTTTCGTAACCTTCCTCTGTTGATGACGCTTAGAAACAAATCGTTTACTTTTAAACATAAACAATTTTAAGAAAAATTACTTACCTTTTTGTAATAAAATAAAAACCAAATTCGGAAATAACCTAACAAAAATGGTACCAAACTTTTAACCATGCACTATTTTAAAAAAGACCAATGCACTGTACACTGCTTAAATAGAGTTATTTTATTTCTTTTATTAAAGCAATAATAATAATAATAATATGATTAAACTGTGCCATTTGTTTAAATTAAATAGGTATGACATGACAATGACAATATTGACAATTAATTTCATCAATCATCACATGTCATATCACATCATTATTTTTCATTATTTTGTCTTTGAAAAGACAAAAGAGACAATTATTCTGTGGAAAAGATTATCAAGATTCATCTTGTCGATAAAAATCATATTTTTACTTATTAGAATTAGCAAACATATATATTATTATCTTAATAACTAGAATAATAAAACAATTGTAACGAATTATCTAGAAATAAAAGATTTTTACACTTTACCTAAAAACAAAAACATGTTTTGGATATATTAAACTATACAATTTTTAATTAATTGTGATTTAACCTTTTCGCTTTTAATTATTTTATTAACGTAAATAATTTTTTATTTTATTGAAATATTTGCTATTTGATCCCATAATTGGTAAATGTCGGATGTCCAGAAAACGTCCGAGTTCGGACGTCCAGGGAACGTCCGAGTATGGACGTCCAGGGAACGTCCGAGTATGGACGTCCAGAGAACGTCCATATTTGGTCCACCCAAAGTACGTCCCACTTCGTACGTCCATAGTACGTCCATTTTACGTCCAGGGACGTCCGGACCAAAACTGGACGTATATTGGACGTCCATAGGACGTCGTGTGTTACTAGGGTTGTGATATAGACATTATTTTTCATCAAACTGCTACGCTACAGTAAGAATTGATAACTGGAAGATCGGAGCAAACACATTTTGAGACAAGCCTCTACCACAGAATAATAAACAATCAGAATGCCCACTCTCCATGGAAAATTAAGTACGCGCATCTAATTCGCGCAGACGTTCCGCCATGTTTTAGAAGGATCCAGTATTGTTTATGTGGTGTGCATAAAAAATTAACCCGGTTTAATTGACTTACGGCAATCCTAGACATACTATACAATTATATTAACATTGTTAAATATAATAACATAAATATAATATAATTAAACATAAATATAAACAATTACATAACCTCACAAATCATATGTCTGTGTTATGTGTTTCCTTCTAAAACATGGCGCGCGTGCTGAAAAACTTCAAAGGCGGCATCTGAGAGTGGGCATTCTGATCGTTTATTATTCTGTGGCCTCTACAAATTAAAATAAAACAAATATATTACATAGTTGGAGAATAAGATACACACGCTTCACCTATTGACACACAGTGAACTTCAGCAATAGACTTTTGTGCCAGTATTGCAACTCCTCCATTTCCGTAAAACACTTTTTATTGTTAACACTATTTAAATATCAGAAGAAAATGTTACTTTGGTAATTACCTTAAAAAACATCCTTACCATAATTCATTTTAATCTTTAAAATAATTTAAACTTTTTAAAAAACATATTTGTCTATTTTATTGCAAAATATCCATTTAAGTTAAAACTATTTATAACCTGTTATAAAAATAATGTAACACCTCCCGTGTTAATAACACTAAATAATCGATTCACATATTTGTAATTTAAAAAAATATTATTAACTCCATTTAATATATTAAATGATAATTTTATTTTTTTATAGGAGTCTATGTTGGAATAAGTAATTTTAGCAAATATGAAGAATTCAACGCGCAGTCCTACACGAGTGGCTACACCAACATCGGTCTTAGCTTATCAATAGCTGCTAACAGAATATCGTATTGTTTTGATTTTAAAGGACCAAGTTTTGTGTTAGATTCAGCATGTTCAAGTTCTTCTTACGCGTTTGTCTGCGCCATCAAAGATATGCTGTTAGGTGAAACTGACGGTGCTATAGTATGTGGTACACATTTGATTCAACATCCTTTTGAAACAGTTGAGTTTATGAGGTAATAGTTATTACTATTTAAATGGGAATGAGCCACAATAATTAAAGGTTAAAGTACGTTTATTAACGTTTCAATTTCCACTTCGGAAACCGTTCTCAAAATACAAACATTAGTGAGGTAATAGTTAATTTAATTAATCTTTCGGAGGAACCTGTAAACTCTAGAGAGCGCGTCCCCAGGTGGCAGATAGGGGAATGCCTGACCCGGTTTACCGGTGGATAGGAGGGAAATAAAATACCTCCCGTGGACCAACAGGTAATTTACCGAATGATTGCCGGTATAAGCAATCCCCCACTTATGACCAACGGCTGCGGGCGGATGAGTTAATAAGTGGAAGGGCACTCTTTTGTCCAAGGGTTGGGAAACTGGTCCTAAAGGCGGATGAATCGAAAAATATGTCAACGGCGTAAGGATGCAGAAGGCAACGGGGAACCACTGCATTAAAGACTCTTAGAGTACCCCTAGTAAAGTCATGAATGGCAAATGACAAGTAGAGTAAACAAACTTACTGATTATGGAGCACGGAATCCAAGATCCGGCAGGGGAGGAATAACTGTAGATCACAGGGCCTCCCAGGTCGTAAACCAGAGAAATCCCTGTGGACTTAAGACATTGAAAATAGCAACCTGGAATGTCAGAAGTTTATATGCAAGTGGTAAATTAGCGAACGTACTGCTTGAAATGGAAAACCTCCAAATTGATGTTTTAGGTATAAGTGACGTACAGTGGCCAGGTTCAGGCAAACAAATTACAAATAATGGAACCATGTATTATTCAGGTAACAACGAGGTCAATCATCGTTACGGTGTTGCTATCTTAGTTGCAAAAAAGGTCAATTACTCTGTGATAAGTTTTACTCCTTATTCTGATAGGATCTTATCAATACAACTACAGTCTAAAAAAGGTATAGTAAATTTTATTTAAGTTTATGCTCCTACGGCAGATAAAGATGACGACGATATCGAACTGTTTTACCATGATTTGGAACAAGTCTTAAAATCAATGAAAAAACATCACACTACAATAGTAATGGGCGACTTCAATGCCAAAGTTGGCCAAGAAGAGTGGATGGATATGTGGGGGAATATGGTCTAGGAAATAGAAATGAACGTGGTGACCGTTTGATACAATTTTGCCAGACGGAAGAATTTGTAATAGCTAATACACTTTTTAAGCTACCAAAAAGAAGGTTGTATACATGGAAATCTCCCGGTGATACAACGAATAGAATAATCCGAAATCAAATTGACTTTGTCCTTATTAGACAAAGATTTCGTAATTCTATACTGTCTGCCAAAACTTACCCTGGAGCAGACATCGGTTCAGACCATAACCCCATAGTAGTCACATTACGAACCAAATTAAAACTGGTTAAAAAACCCACACAAAGTAGAATTGATATTAAGAGATTAAGGGAACCACAAACAAAGGAACAAACTGTAAAAACTCTTACTGAAAATATACGTAATGCCCAAGAACTGAATAAAAGTAGCTATAACATTGATCAGAAATGGGAAAATATAAAAGCAGCAATAATTAAAACAGCAAATGAAAACTTAAAACCAAAGAATAGAAAACATAAAGATTGGATGACTGAAGAAATACTACTATTAATGAATGAAAGAAAATCATTCAAAACAAAAAATCCAATTAAATATAATGAAACTGATCGATTAATAAAAAAGAGAATAAAAGAAGCTAAGGAGAGAATGTTACATGAGCAGTGCCAAGAACTAGAAGAAATTGAGAAAAAATATGACTTTTTTAACATGCATAAAAGAATTAGAGAATTAACAGGAATGAGAAAAACACTTCAAACTAGGCAACTAAGAGATGAAAGGGGTGCACTTATAACAGATATAAACCAAAAAATGCAGAGATGGACACAATATATAGCACAACTATTTGAAGACAAAGAGAGAACAGAAGCACCAAAAGAATTTAAGGATGATACTGGGCCTGACATTATACGAGAAGAAATTGAATATGCAATGAAACAAGCTAAAGATGGTAAATCTCCCGGGCCTGATGAAGTTCCTATCGAATTACTTAAAATTGTGAATACTGAATCTATTGATCTTCTTTTGGATCTATTCAATACCATATATAGAACAGGTATAATACCTAAAGAATGGCTCCAATCAACATTCATACTGCTTCCCAAAAAAGCCAATGCAAAGGAGTGCAATGAACATCGCACCATAGCCTTAATGAGTCATGTCTTGAAATTGTTTTTAAAAGTAATTCACAATAGAATACATAAGAAATTAGATGAAGGCATAAGTAATACACAAATGGGATTTAGGAAAGGACTGGGAACACGAGATGCACTGTTTGCAATAAGTGTTCTTTCGCAGAGATGCTTAGATATTAATCAGGAAGTATATGCCTGTTTCATTGATTTTGAGAAGGCATTTGACAGAGTGCAACATAATCGACTTAAAGAAATTTTATTAAATAAAAACATAGACAGTAGAGACATTAGAATCATCTGTAACCTCTATTGGAATCAAACAGCAAAAGTGAAAGTTGAAAACGAACTGACCAAGGATATCCAGATTCGCCGTGGGGTCCGCCAAGGGTGTATTTTATCACCCTTGTTATTCAATTTATACAGTGAAGCCATCTCAGAATTAGCGCTTGCCGAGATCAGTGAGGGCCTTATAATAAACGGTGAGCCACTTAATAACATAAGATATGCTGACGACACCGTCCTTTTGGCAGGAACACTAGAAGAACTGCAACACCTTGCTGAACAACTAAATATATATTGCAACGATTATGGACTAAAAATCAATTTGAAGAAAACAAAGTTCATGGTATTTACAAAAGCACAAAACATCAAAGTTAAGCTAGTACTAGACAATACAGAAATTGAACAAATATCTTCGTACAAATACCTTGGAGCATGGATCACAGAAGATACTGATCAGACAAAAGAAATAAGATGCCGCATTGAAATTGCGCGGTCAACTTTTAATAGAATGAGAAAACTTTTTTGTAATCGCGATATCAATATATCGCTCCGGATAAGAATGCTTCGATGTTATATTTTCTCTACCCTTTTGTATGGAGTTGAAGCTTGGACACTTAAAAAATCCAACATTAAAAACCTAGAAGCATTCGAAATGTGGTGTTACCGACGCATTTTGAAAATATCATGGATGGATCGCAAAACAAACGAACAAGTTCTCGAACAACTAGGAAAACAATGCGAAGTTTTAAATTCCATAAAGATCAGGAAATTGGAATACTTGGGGCACATCATGAGAGGTGAAAAGTACGAACTACTAAGGAATATAATGCAGGGTAAAATCAAAGGTAGAAGAAGCGTAGGAAGACGTAAAATCTCGTGGCTACGCAATCTCCGTGAGTGGTTTGGATGCAGTTCAATTGAACTATTCAGGCGAGTAACCAATAAAATTATAATTGCCAGAATGATTTCCAATCTCCGATAGGAGTGGAACTTGAAGAAGAAGAAGTTAATTTAAACTTAACCTTATTTCAATATAACATTCAAATTACTATCATTTTTTAAAAATTGCTCATTTTATTTTCTCTATATTTGTGAAATATGAGACAAATACCTAATGGATAATAATTTATACATTTTTTTAACTATAATTGCATTTACCTCAGCATTTAACCAAAATGATTCTTAATATTATTAATAATAATAATAACCTGTGAAAGTTTTTTATCAGTTCTTCTATCAGGCGCGACCCCCTGCGAATAGGGGATGCTGTCTACCCAGAGGATAGCAGTGATAATTTTCGTGGAACAGAAACTGACACCTGTCAGTAGGTATAAAATGCACACACATGAAAATGGAGTATAGTAATTAATGTTTGGGGTCGCTGCCTGAAAATAAACGAGCATATTCTTGAGGTTGTCTATTCTTGAGATACTAGGTGCGTTGTTACAAATTGTGAACACCAAAGTCTTACCCAATTATGTCGTAGAAGTCCATACATTGGAATATACGTATATGATGATTTACTGTGCAGCAACAAAAATTGCTATTGGGAAAAACGACTGCTGAAGAAAATTGAATCATTTCATGATAAAAAGTAATCAGAAGAGCTAAAACATAAATGCTAACCACCGCAAGACACTCACAATATGATCCAGACAACAAAACAGCGCAATACTATCGGTATACATTAAAATAAATACTCTCCATTTAGTCAGGCCGACTAAAGAGATGCAAATTTAGCAAGATTAGAAAATTCAATAATACGCTTGTTGAGAATACTGAAAAGGAATTCTACCGGAAACTTAATTCTTCTGTAGAGAGTGCAATAAATTGTACCTAAGCCAAAACAATTTTATGAGTTTCGAGAAAATCAACTTTCCACACCATCTGCTCTTAACAAAAACAAAAAATGCTGGATGACTCGAAGATACGACGCACAAATGTCAACACTACGTTACTACTTCCTACAAACCTTTCACTACTGAAGAAGTTTCAAATATTATCAAAGACCTTCATAACTAAAAATCTTCTGGACCAGACGGAGCTCAAAACTTTTGGATTCAAAAGTTGAAGAGTAATTATGAGTGCTTATCGGAATTAATTAATCAAAATATTTCTAACTCGCATGAAAAATCATTATTCCTTACCCAGGGAATAACTTATTTAATACCAAAGGATCAAAATATCACATCAAATATCTCCAAATTGCCTATCTTCCAACTTTGTATTAATTGGTCACATCCGGTGTAGCCCGGCGTATTTACCAATACTGTGCTCTAACCAATATTATAGAGCCTTAACAGAAAGAATACGCTAAGGGTTCGACTCTGTCATTTCTAATCAAGCATATACCAGAAAAGGGAATCTCTTTATTGCGTTCACCGCCTAGAAGAAAGCATTTAATTCAATGCCGCATGAATATCTTAAAATAAATATATTCTGTATCTATATCTGTAGAGTAGGGAGGGCGAGTTAAGTTTCACAGCACTTAGGCCACAATTGACCCATTGTGCATCCTCCCAGGGAGCTGTCACCCTTAGCTCATTGTCCATCCTGCCATTTCTAGGAAGGTGGACAAGTCACCAGGAGACATCTTACTTATGTGGGCAGGTGTGGGCCAGGACTCGCCGAACGCGTACTCTCGTATTAACGATAACTCTGGGCATTCACATAGGACATGCTCTACAGTTTCGTCTTCTCGTTCACACTTCCTACATAGAGGTGTGTCTACTAGCCCCAGTGTGTGGAGGTGTTTGCTTAGTTGACAATGACCAGTTAAAAAACCAACTGCCAAACGTAGATTTTTCCTGGTCATTCCCAAGTACTTCTTTGATGTTGACTCTTCAAGGTTACTTAGTGTTACCCTGGCAAGTTTACATCCTTTCCCTTCTTCATATTTTTACGGTTTGCGTATGGGAGTGACATTTGACAATTTCCGCGATTGTTGTAGTTGACCAACCAAAAAGATCCCCAGGTCCTAAGAGTCTTAGGCCTGCCGTCTTCCTAGATAATTGGTCAGCAATGCGGTTGCCTTTATTCCTATTGTGTCCTTTAATCCACTTCACGATGATGATATTATCATCCGAAGGTTGAGTTAGTGACTCGTGACACTCCATTACTAAACCTGATGTGACACGTGGTCTATTCAAGGTTAGTAGTGCTTGTCTGCTATCTGTGCAGATCATTATAGTTTTCCCTGCTATACCTTTTTGAGTTATCTCTTTTGCGGCTATGGAGATACCAGTCAGTTCTGTCTGTTACCTTTTCCTCTTCTTCTTAACATGCCATACACCAAAGTGCGTAGGCGACTATCTCATTACTAGAATTCTGTTCTTGGCGGCGTGACACAGCTCACCTGTATTGTGTATTCCTGTCCATTCTTTAATATTCCTTAACCAGGACAATTGTTTGCGGCCGGCTCCTCTCCTACCTTCGATCTTCCCTTGTAGGATTAACTGTGGTATTTCATATTTTGCTCCTCTCAATATGTGCCCAAGGTAACCAATCTTGCGTTTTTTAATTAATTCAAAAAGTTCTCTTTCCACGCCGGCTCTATTAAGGACGTCATCGTTTCGAACTCTATCCACCCAAGGTATGCGCATCATTCTTCTCAATGACCACATTTCAAATGCTTCGAGTTTGTTGATAGATGTTTTTTTCAAAGTCCACGTTTCCATGCCATTTTCCATACCTTTTCCTCATTAATCATTTTTCTGGCAAGATGCCAGTCGTTTATTGAAGGTATGATTGTTTCTTGCATCCGGTTTGGTGCTGTTGAGACACTAGAAATATATATATTAAAAATATATAAGGTCGTTGATAACGCAGTGACCTTTTTAAAACATATAATGTCAGATTGAAAGTAAAAAATTCACTACCAAATAACTGGTGAAAACAAAATCAAAACTGGAAATATTGTAATAAACCGTGGGCTTTTTCAAGAAGACTCGTTGAATTTACTATGGTTCTGTCTGCGATGAACCCCCTATCCCAGCTACTGAACTCAAATGAAACAGATTTAAGCATAAAAAATACTACTGTAGTACTTGTTGTTCAACCACTTGAAACCACCTTAAATATAGTCAGAGGCTATAGTCGATGACCATGGGTGAAAATTATATGTATAAATACTTTGGAATAAAGAAAGAGCAAACAATTAACCATAAGCAAATAAAAACTGAAATAACTACGGAGCTTATACAAAGGATAAAACAACTGCTTCGTTGATACCTTAACAGTAAAAACTTAATAAAGACACTAAATACCTACACATATTCCACACAAACAATCTCGTTCGAACGATTATGTTCTAGAGAGTATGATAGAAAATGACAATTACTTAAAAAGAATGTACTATCGAGACAAATAACACTAATCGATGTAGCGATACCTAACAACAATAATCTGTGTGTTAAATACAACGACAAGATCGTCAAGTATAGACATTTAGAAACTCAAATACGAAGAGAATGGAGAACGGATAGTACTCAGAGAGTACTTATTTTTATCTTTTATACTACTCGAGTCATTCCGAAGAATCTCCTAGTAAACACGAAAAAAGCTAGGTCTGAATGAACATGTTTATAAGACCATCCAAAAAAAGCTACTTACGACGTCCAGATGCATAAGAAAATTTTTGGAGATACTTCGACGTAGAATGTCACCTAAGGCTCGATAAAACGGAAAGAGCCCCACCGGAGCTCAATATTTTTGATACCATAGGTATCTGGGATGAGCAAATTTTTACCTTAAAGGGAATAAGAGTCGTATGGCTAAATCTGGATAATAATAATAATAATCATAACCTATCGAAGTTTTTGTCAGTTCTTCTATCAGACGCAGCCTTATTCCAATGAAGAATGCTCTCTGCACATTCTTAGCAGCGATTCCCAGAGGGTAGCACATTTGTAAGACGTGAAACAAAAACTGACATCTAGCAGAGTTATAAAATACACACACATATGAAAATAGAAATAAATAATTTATGTTTAGGGTCACTGCTTTAGAATCGTTAGTACACGTCTGGAGCCAGCGCTAGACTTAACAGCATGTGGAGCGTCGATGACAAGGGGTTAAGGAGGCATACAATCATGTCATACAATCAGCTACAGTCAAGCACCAACAACAAAAAAGACAAGTAAACCATACAACAACAAGGGCTTCACTTGCTGAAGGTTCTGTGCTTCAACATCAGCCGGCGCTCATTCAAGCAGAATGACCAAAGCAGCGCACGAAATGGACTGTGTCCATGAATTAAAATATTTTACGCTTGTATTATACGACGACAAACCTCGGTCAAGAAACGATCGGCTAACGAAATCTCTATGCCGAATTATGTCAGTACCATCCAAAACGATGTCGAACGGAAGATACACAACCAAAGGGAAGAAATACATAAACAAATTTCTGAGGTTAAAACACAAGATATTTAACGTCATAGTACACAGCAGGATATAAATGATTTGCACGATAGTCTGGTAAGCCAAATGGATGGTGCTGTAGAAGTATTCAATGGAATATACTTTATACTATATGCTATACTATATAGCTAGCAGTGAAAGACTAAAATTTTCTCTCAAATATCAGGTGAAAACAGTAAACTAAAAGATAACTTGAATCTTTTGTGGTTCTATTTAGCGATCAACCTACTATCTTAGCTACTGAACTCCACTGACTCAGGGTTTTACCACCAAAAATAACAATACTTATTACCTGTATACCTATGTAGTTAATACAACGTCGAGCTATTGGTGGATATCAGGAAAGACATTTTCCAAACAGAGGGTTTTCCACTCGCTATTCAGTATCAAGTAATCCTGATGAAAAACGACAAGTGCCACCATGTATGCTAGGCCCAAGAAAATATCCAATGTCCTAGCGGAGGCTGTCAGGTATGATTATATCTAACCAGGCTGATTATATAAAATAGCATTACTAAGTAGGAAAGATTCTTCACCAAAAACTAGCCAACAAACTAGGCTCCTCTAAACAACACCATCTCCGTGACTATCAATACATCTCCAACAGAATGCTTAAAAATGACAACTGTACCGGAACCGCATTGTGCTCACAGACCAATCAGTGGCATCTAATAGCGGGATCGCATAAAAGTTAAAAAATCTAATAAGATAAACAAGATATTGATATGGCGATACCTAACAACAATAATCTGTGTGTTTAATGCAACGAAAAGATCGCCAAGTACGAAGATTTTGAGACATAAAAATGAAGACAATGCAGAATGCAAAGTATCAAAATAATATCTATTATTTTCTTTACTACTCCCAGAAAATTTAAAAATTAAAAAACAACGGAAATATTTTTGAAGCGGGTGAAAGATTTTAATTTCTAGCCGAGCGCTTTCGGCTTACAAAGCCATCTTTGGAGCTATGGTTAAATATTAAGTATCGTACTAGGAGAGATCATGTGATCGGAATAATGCTGGTTCTATTTTTTATTTTTTCTTTTCTTAAAAAATATTTTAATGTGTTTTTTGTGGAGTCCAGTGTATATTTTTTTATTTTTTTTTGTTTCATTGTTTAAAGAAAGAAAAGAAAAAATAAAAAATGAAACCAACATTTTTCTGCTTACCACATGATATCTCCTAGTAGGATACTTTTTATTTGACCATAGCTTCGAAGATAGTTTTGTAAACCGAAAGCACTTAGCTATAAATTAAAATTTTTTACACATTTCAAAAATATTTTATTTTCTATCTTTTGATTTGTCAAAATTTTAATAAAAAATTAAAAAGTTATTAACAATATTTAAAAACAGCGATTTTGTTGTTCATTTTGCAATAATTTTTTTGTTTAGCAAGGTTCGGAACTACTTTTCAAAGTTTTACATAATTTGTACCATAAACGTTTTTTGAGAACGATTTCCGGAATGAAAATCGAAACGTCAAATATTAGTTAATAAAAAATGTTATTTTCATCACAATCACAATCAATTATTGTGGCTTAATCCCATAAGAACATAATATTTAACATTTTTGTTTATTAACCGATTTTAATTTAGCATACCTCATGTTGTGTATCTTTTTTTCTGAAAAAGTTGCCTGTTGACGTCAAATCTCTAAATACACAAATAAGTATGAAATATGCGCATAAATATGCAAAATATGCACATTTATCTAAAAGATATGCATGTAATAAAAAACATTTACAATATTTTTTATTTACAAAAATACTTACAAATATTATAAATACATAACATATACAATTATTTTACCATATAAATATTATTTTGAATTGTGGTAACAATAGATTATCAATAAAGATGTTCAAAATTTTCTAATAAAATTTTATGACTTCTATCTGAATACATATATTTGTAAATAGAAAAACTTCTTTCGACATCAACTGATGTAACTGGGGCATTTTTCAAATTTACTCTAATAGATGGTTATAAATTAAGTGGTTCAGAAAATCTCAGCTAGTACTCGAACAACTTCAGAAAGAACATGATAACCACTATTTATTTCACGGTTACTTTAAATTTTTGAAATATGTCCTGTCCAATAGTACCTTTAACGTTTTGACACAGGGAGTGCGGCCCTGATAGCGATTAAATATACCACGTTATCAGCTGTCCCGAAATATAGTCATTTTAAATGGTAAAAACAAATCACAATTTAATATTTTATACCTCTACTACAAGTTTAAGTGCATTAGTTAGTGCTGATAATATTATCTCAAGTGAGTAGCACTTCTTTCCGTATTATTTTTGTAACAACGACAAAATAACCTTTAAATAATACCTACTTAAAAGATAACAAAAATCCCAGTTGGGTCTTGACCAGTTTTTTTGGACCGGCCACAGGACCGGCTCAACTTCTGATCAAGAAAATTAATAAAATGACTTCATACAACAATAATACTACAAACAACTCCACTAAACATAGTTACTCAGATGTCGTAAATTATTTCAAACATCCAACAAAACAACAAGCAATAGTCATTTCCAGCATTGAAGGTACAAAAATCCATGATTACGTCGTAGCAGTTGGATCACTAGTGGATCCAATTAATGTACTTTTTGCCTCCAGAATTGCTAATAATAGGATATGCATATACCTCTCTTCAAAAAACACTGTTGATGCTCTTCTTCATTCTTATAAATATATCGAAATAAATGGATGTCAAGTCGAAGTAAGAAGATTAATTTCTCCAGCCCAGAGACTTCTAATATCAAATGCATGTCCTACAATCCCGAACGAAATAATTGAACAAGAATTACAAAAACTTGGTATTCACACTGTATCCAGAATGACTTTTCTTCGAGTAGGTATGTCTGAAAGTGAGTACAGTCATGTTCTGAGCTTTAGAAGGCAATCATTCATAACACCCTTGGAAAATATGTCTATTCCTGACTCTTTTACCATAACTCATGATAATACTTCCTACCGTTTATTTCTCTTCATAGACGGATTCAGTTGCTCCAAATGTAAAACCATTGGTCATCAAGAATCAGAATGCGCTCACATTTCAAACCAAACTAATTCAACTCCCTCTCAGATTCAACTCAAACCACGTCGTCATTATCTAAACCTAATGAACGTGTGGCTACGAACCCTAATGATAAAATATATCAATCTACGGAAAACGACCTCATCCAAAACATATCAAAGGATAATCCAAACACTTCGTCCTCTTCCTCCAAAACAACATCACCAGCTGTAAATAACACTGAAAATACTACAGAAATCGACCTCATCCAAAACATATCTAAAGATAATCCAAACACTTCGTCTTCTTCTTCCAAAACAACAGCACTAGCTGTAAATAACACTGAAAATACTACGACACCAGAAACATCAATAACCTTAAATAATGCAGTCAATTCTAAACAGCTAAAAAGACATAACATATCATCTCCTGAAATTATCGAAGATAACCCAACAACCGACTCATCCGTTTTTAATACTCCTAAACAACATAAATCAAAAAAGAAACCCAAAACCTCTTCCAAAACCCCCCGCGAAGATGTCATTCACTCCCTAGAATCCATCAAAGACAAAATCGAAAATAGATCACCTCCATTTATACTAAATTTCAATGAAATATGTGATTTTATGGAAAATGTTTTAAACTCTCGTAACCCTAAATTAACTTCCAAAGATTACTCCAATGAACCAGAGGAACTAATTCAGATCCTTAACTTTGTTTATTGTTACACACAAAATTCTAGGTTAAGAAATAATATCACCCGACTAAAGAAAAAAATAAACCCTAACCCTTCTTCAGCTGACGATACTGACGAATCATCACTAGTTGAAGGATAATCAAGGGATGACTAAATCATTTATAGTGCAATGGAACATAAATGGGTTTTATACCCATTATGAACAGGTAAAACTATTAATCGGCGAGCTTTCTCCTTTAATTCTTTGTCTTCAAGAAACCCACTTTAAACAAAATAACATAAATTTAAAAAATTTTCAATGTTTTAAAAAAAATCGAAAAACTCAACAAGCTAGTGGCGGAGTAGCTATTTTCACCAGAGCTGATTTGGAAGCTAAACCGATCGCGCTAAGTACTAATCTTGAAGCTGTAGCAGTCTCTATTACCTATCATAAAAAGATTAACATATGTAACATTTACTTACCACACCCTAGTAATCTTGATATGCACGAATTAAATAAACTTATTGACCAAATTCCACATCCTAAATTAATTTTAGGAGATATGAACTGCCACCACCCGGCATGGGAAAGCCACAAAACTGATAAATACGGTAACTTATTGAAAAACCTAATTGATTGTTCAGATTTATTGTTACTTAATACAGGAAATCCAACTAGATTTAATTCTTACAACGGCTCATTTTCCGCCATTGATATATCCTTATGCAGTCAATCACTCTCAACTACATTCTCATGGAACACTTTAAACTCATTATATAATAGTGACCATTTTCCAATTTCTATAACATCAGATCAAATTCGTCCCCTTGATTTCCCAATATATCAGTCCTGGAAATTAAAAAATGCAAATTGGGCATCCTATCAATCCTATATCAATGATAAACTTGAAAACTTCTATTTAAGCAATGATATAAACTATGATATCACCTCTTTAAATAATATCATTATTGAAGCAGCTTTAGAAAATATAGGAAAGACAAAACCCTGTAAAAGGCAACCCGTACCTTGGTGGAATAGTAAAATTGCAAAAGCACTCTCATCTTGTAAACATGCCTTTAATAAACTTAAAAAACATAATACAGACGAAAACTTATTCAATTTTAAAAAACTTAGAGCTGAATCAAGATATCTTATGAAAAAAGGCAAAAAAGAAACTTGGAAAGACTACGTATCGTCCATAAACTCATCAATACCTTCACAGGTTATTTGGTCTAAAATTCGGAAACTTAAAGGTACCAACTCCTTTAGGCATATCAATGCACTAACATATAATAATGAGATCATCACCTGTAAAAAAGCTATTGGTGAAACTTTAGCCGAAGTTTACCAAGAAATCATTCGAAATCGTTGATAAAGAATCTGCTGATCCAATAAATGCTAGCATAACTCTTCAAGAACTAGAATACTCTATTGCAAACTCCAAAAATACATCCCCAGGACAAGATGATATTCCACCAATATTCATAAAACACCTACCTTTCAGAGCAAAAATAATATTGTTGGATTTATTCAATACCTGTTTTTTAAAACATAAATTTCCAAAACTCTGGTCCCAGGCAATAACTATTCCCATTATTAAACCCAATAAGCCCAAAGATATACCCTCATCTTATCCTCCTATTTCTCTCACATGCAGCATGTGCAAAATACTGAAAAAAATTTAAATCTCCGTCTAATATGGTATTTAGAAACAAAAGATCTCCTTACCTTATTTCAGAGTGGTTTTCGCAAGGGACGGTCTACATTAGATAATCATATTTCACTACAAACCTCAATTAATGAAGCCTTTGCAAACAAATAGGTAAAGAAATAATAATAAGACTTACTCACAATCAATTTAATTTAACAATCTGACGACCGGTTTCGTTTTCTACAATTTGCAAAGCATCCTCAGGTCCAGATACAAAGTTAAACTAATGCTGCAATAAAATAAACCCCATTAGGGTGGTGTCTAATAAAGATAAAATAAATAAATAAGTTAGTTCATACAAATTATAGTAATTATGCCAATATTACATGTCTGTGGTTTTCAAAATGAATAAATTTGAATATATAAAAGGTATTAACAGACAAGGTAAGACCCACAATTGGTATAAAGTAGTAATATTATATTGTAATAAATGAATCAAAGAGCAGATAAATAAAACAAAACAAACATCACTTACATGCCGGTACTCTATTAATTGATGGATGGTAGGTCATGGTTGCAAAAATCATGTATTGTTGATTGGAGAACTTTAATGTGCTATTGCAGTTGTTTTGACAATAAACGGGAAAACTGATTGTTTTCCAAATCATTGTTGGTTGAAAACAACCAACTTCTGATTGTTTTGACAAACAATCAGAAGTTGATTGCAATATTCTTTGACATAACTCAGGCTTTTGATAGGACATGGAAACACTCTATATTAGCAACACTTACTAATTATGGAATTCAATTAACATGCTTGCTTTTGTAAAAAATTTCTTAAGTAATCGTTCCACACAAGTTAGAATAAATGGAATCACAAGTTCTCCAAAAATGTTAGAAAATGGAATCCCTCAAGGATCAATTTTAAGTCCAACCCTATTTTTAGTGGCTTTTAATAGCATCATAAATGTAATTAGAGCTCCTATTAAAGGAGCATTTACGCGGATGATATTGTTATCTACACCAAATCTAATAACCTAGCTTCAGCAACAAATATATTACAACTTATGTTAAATTGACTTCAAAACTGGGCATTACAAACCGGATTCAATTTTTCTGCAGAAAAAACTCAATACGTAATTTTTAGTAAAAATAACACTCGCCATACAATTAATTTAATATTAAATGATTTACCTATAAAGCAGTCAACGGAAGTAAGTTTCTTAGGCCTAACTTTCGATAGAAAATTAAATTGGAATGTGCATATTAATAAATTACAACAAGCATGCCAAAACCGGTTAAACATACTTAAAATATTATCTAATAAATTTTGGGGTGCCGACTGTAAAACATTAATTAGCCTTTACAAGTCACTTATTAGAAGTAAATTAGATTACGGTTGCATATCTTACGGTGCTGCAAGCAAAACTGCTTTAAAAAAAACTAAATAGCATACAATCTACAGCTTTGAGATTAGCACTGGGTGCCTTCAGAACTAGCCCTATTAGTAGCTTACAAGTTTTAGCGAGAGAACCCCCTCTGCATATTAGACGCCAACAACTATCCCTAAACTATATAGGCAAAATATCAGCACAGAAACAACATCCAGTATTCTCCCAAATTTGCCATCCCAGTATTGCTTCTACAAAACTAACTAAAAATAGTACTCCCCTTATAGAACGAATAAAATCCTCTAACTTTGACATGGATAAGCTAAATCGATCTCTACAAGTCAGTGTAAATTTTCCTCCATGGACAATCCAACCAGTTACCATTGACTTAACCCTCACAAAATACCCCAAATCAACTACAAATCCGATTTTCATTAAACACTTGTACTCCGAAGTGATATCTGATTATCCTAATTATCTCCAAATTTTCAGTGATGCCTCTAAAGCTCTTGACGGACAAGCTGCTGCATACTATTGTAAATACACTTCTCACACTATATCCATACCTACTAACTGCTGCATCCTCACAGGCGAGGCCACAGCCATTTTGGAAGCCTTAATTTTCTTCAAAACGCATAGTGAGAATAAATGTGTCATCATCACTGACTCATTAAATGCTCTATTAGGTGTAAAACAAATATACCCTACAAATCCAATATTTCGGGCTATAAAAAATGAGATAAATATAATTCAATCAAATCGAAAAGAGGTAGCATTTATCTGGGTACCGTCGCATGTAGGAATAGCTGGAAATGAGAAAGTGGATAGCCTAGCAAACACAAGTCGAATAAACTCACAATACACAAACAAATCAAGAAATTACCCATACTCCGATCTCAAAAACCTAATTAAAGACCACTGTATGAATATATGGCAAGACTACTGGAAAGATTCAGGAACCAAACTATATGAGATTTATCCCCTTGTGAAGACCATCTTGAATAATCCATCCAATAGAAGGGACCAAGTAATAATTAACCGACTAAGAATTGGACACACTGCACTGACCCATAAATTCTTAATCAACAAAGAATCTTCTCCAACCTGCAGAAACTGTTCTCTCCCATTGACGGTGAAGCATATTCTGATTGACTGCCAGTACCACGAAGAAGCAAGAAGAAAATATGGAATCTCTGATGACATCAAAACCACATTAACCATAAACACTGACCAAGTAATAAAGTATTTAAAAGATTTACGTTTATATACATCTATTTAATGTAAATAAAATGAATTCTTGTGTATGTTACTCCACAAATAACCGTTTTTTGTTAAAAAAAAAAAAAAAAACGTTTTGACACAATGACTCAAATTCTTTTATTAAAACTGTACTCTCTAACAATGACAATTTGGAGGATTCTAATTGAGTTATAGTTTTCTGGACAAAACTATAATTTGATTTTATGAACGACAGTTGCTGTTGGAGGATGTTATTTTGGAAGGCTTGCTTAGTTTTCAATAACTATTGGCAATCGGCAAATCAACAAAATGATCAGCATAGAAATTAGCTGCTTCCAACCATGTTCCCCAACGTGTTAAAATGGGTTGCGGTGCCAGTGAAACAGCAGGAAGCATATCTCTGTAACATTGTATTCTTACAGGTGATTTCAGGAATATCTTTTTGGTGCTCGCTATTAAACTGTTAACTAGCAGCAGGAAGAAAAAAGTTTGCTAATGCTTCTTGTAGAAACCGTGATATTGTTAGAGCGTTGGTTTTTTCCACTTTCTTACAGGAAATTAAATACGATTTTGGAAAGGTTTCATCGCTAAGTACACCATTCAATAAGTGCACAATGTATCTTCCTGACGAGTCAGTGGTCTCGTCCACACATATTATGTAAAAGTAATTATTACCTATTTCGTTTTTTATGTTGTGGATAACTGAGAAGTAGAACAAATTGACATTATTTCTCTTTAGAGTTCGTTCACTGGGAATGTTTGCAATGAAACAAAATGTGCAATTTGCATATTTGCCTAAGTCTAGATATCAGCAAACAAATGAGTTTGACATTTTGATTGTTTATTTAAAAATAGTCCCATCCTGGATGAGAGTATTTTTGTCATATTTTGTACTAAAAATTGTAACTTGGCCCATCTTGGGAATGTCGTCAATTAAAATGTTTTAATTAGGGGTTTAAAATTTTTATTTTTCAACATATTTATATTAAAAATCTTTATTTACGTATTTCAAATTTTTAAAATGACTTTTTATTTAGGTTGAATATGTTATCGCCAGAAGGAAAATGTAAAGTTTTTGGAACTGACCGAAACGGATATGTCCGAGCAGAAAGTATAGTTTCTTACTTTTTGCAAAGAGAAAGTAAAAGTAGAAGAATATATGCCACAGTTCTTGGAGCTAAATCTACTGAAGACGGTTACAAGAAAGAAGGAATTACATTACCTACTGCTGAAGAACAATATGTTTTAATGAAAGAACTATACGAGTCAATAAATATGGATCCAAATGAAATTCAGTTTGTTGAGGCACACGGTACTGGTAAGTATTTTCTTGTTTCCTAATAAGCTTCAACTAAATGCTAGATATGATTTTAAAGAATATAATATTAATCCACTATGACCCGAGTTATTTTTTTATAATTTTTTAAAGAAACTAATATATTTTAATTAAAAATGTATAATAATAGACAACTTAACAATTTTTTAACACAAAAACTTATTAACTAACAAAAAAATTAGTTATACATGAATGTAACGCTAGATCATTACCGTAACTATATATATATATATATATATATATATATATATATATATATATATATATATATATATATATATATATAATCGAAAACCTCTCTACCCTAAGGTGTGAGGTAAATACAATACAATACAATTACAGGTTACAGATATACATTACATCTCAAATCCAATGAAAATATTTATTCTATTCTGTGCACGAATTTTGTCCATTCTTTCTTGTTTTTTGCCTTATTTTGAGCTTCTGACCATTCCAATCCCCTACGTTTCAAAATCTGCCCTACTTCGTCATCCCAGGTTTTCCGTGGTCTGCCTCTAATTTTAAACCTATTCACTTTAGCCTTCCAGACTTGCTTAACGGGTCGGTTGTCGCTCATTCTGCACAAATGACCAAACCATTTTATTTGTTGTGTTTCAATAGCATGTAGTATTGATTCTGTCCGTTCTTCTCTAACATCTTCATTTCTTATTTTGTCTCGTCGTGTTATTCCTTTGACTCGTCTTAGATATTTCATATCAATGGCTTGTATCTTGCTTTTTAATTGCTTTGTTAAAACCCAGCTCTCGCTTCCATATATCAAGATTGGTCGGAATACTGTCTTATAAACTGTCATTTTGGTTCTTCTGCTGATTTCCGGTTTACCTATGAATGCTCTACTAAGATTATGGTACACTTTTGAAGCACTACTGATTCTTTCTGTTATTTCATTCTGCATGGTACCTTCTCTGTCTATTGTAACCCCTAGGTATTTGAATGCATCTACTTGTTCTATGAGTTGTTGGTTAATTTCTATGTTAACATTTCGGTTAGTTTTCGCTATTAGCATCACCTTGGTTTTCTTAACATTAATCTTCATGTTTCTGATTGCCAGCTCATTATTCCAGGTATCTATATTTTTCTGGAGGTCCCTTTCGTTGGAAGCGCATAACATGAGATCATCTGCGAATGCACACTCAGCTATACCAACCGGTCGTAGTTTACTATATCCGATATGTACTTTGTGTATACTTGCTTTTGTTTCCTTAATTATGTCGTCAATAATCAATATGAATAGTGTGGGGCTCATAACACCTCCTTGTCTTAGACCCTCGTTTATTGCAAACATCTCTGATTCCAAGTTATCCTTACGTACATAACTCTTGTTATTTTGATACAGACTTTTGATAGCACCTGTTAGTTGATGGTCAATATTTCTATTTTGCAGACTTTTCCAGACTGCTTCCTGGGACACTCTGTCAAATGCTTTCTCAATATCTAGAAAAGCCATATATATTTCTGTGTTCTTTATTCTCGCTTTCTCAATTATTTGTTTTAACGTAAATATATGGTCTTGCGTACTGTGTCCCTTCCTAAACCCACTTTGTACTTCATCCAGATGTGGTTCAACGATGTGTCTTAATTTCTTTTCTAGGATGCTTTCATATATTTTGGAGACGATACTAAGTAGATTAATTCCTCTATAATTTTCACAAGAACTTGGGTCTCCTTTCTTAAAGATTGGTAGTATTATGCCAATTCTCCAATCTTCGGGGACTGTACATCGGTTCCAAGCCATGTTCATAATTTTGGTTAAAAATTCAACTCCTTTCGGTCCCATTGTCTTTAACATTTCTGCAGTGATTTTGTCATGACCAGCCGATTTACCTCTCTTTGTGTTGTTAATTGCTTCTTTAACTTCTTCTATTTGAATATAATTTTCTTGCCCATGTTCTCCTTCTACTTCTATCATTACAGTTTCCTCTTTCGGCTGTCTTGGTGTTAGGAGTTCGCTGAAGTATTGTCTCCATCTTTCCATAATCTCATTTGGTCTGGTAATCAGTGTGCCGTCTTTACGTTTCACCTGTTTCATCGTTGTTTCTTTACCTTTTCTTAGCGTCTTTAGTGCCTTGTAAAACAATTTTTGGTTACCCCGGCTATCTGCCTCCATCTTCATTCCAAACTCATCCCAGGCTTCCTTCTTCTTCTTCAGCACCATTTCTTTCACCACCTTTCTTTGTCGTTTATATTCTTCGTAACTACTTTCTGTTCTCTTGTTTAAATATATTTTCCATTTCTGTTTTTTATATTTTATTTGGGCTTTTAATTCATCGTCCCACCATCGTGTTTGCTTCTTATTTCTGTTTACATGGTTTATTCCACACGTTTCTTTTGCTGTCGTCACGATGGTTTCTTTAAATTGTTTCCAAATTTCCTGTAAGTTGTCAGTACTATGTGCATTAGTTAATTTGGCTAGTTTTTCTTCTATTTTACTTTTGAACATGGCCGCGACTTTTTGATCATTTAGTTTATAGTTTTGGATATTCTCGTTCACTTTATTATTTTTTGTTCTTTGTTGAGTGGTTTTAGGGGTTTTTTGGGGTAATCTTATCTTTGCCATTACCAGATAGTGGTCACTATAGATTTCCGGGCCTCTTTTAACTCTGACATCAGTGACCTCTTTCCTAAATTCTCTATTAATGAGAACATAATCTAGAATTGATTTTTCATTTCTGCTCCTGACTTCTCTCGTAAACTTGTGTATATCTTTGTGTTCAAAAAATGTGTTGGTGATAATCAAATTATTCTCCATGCAAAAGTCTATCATCCTTCTTCCATTATCGTTTCTTGTATCTTCCCCTGCATACCCATAATATCTATGTTATCATCGTCTCTTTTACCAACTCTGCTATTCATATCGCCTAGAATGACTATTCTACCTTTCACATTTTCTATGGCATCATTGAGCTCTTCCCAATATTCTTCTTTAACTTTCAATGGTTCGTCATCATTCGGGCCATATGTGACTAATATAGTTGTTATTTCTGATTTATCTAGTGTTATCTCTATCTTTAAATTTCTTTGTGATATACATTTCCAATTTTTAACATATGACATATAGCTTGCTCTCATTAGGCATCCTACACCTTCTGCCGCTCTACTATCGATACTGACTCCGCTGTACAAAAATACATGTTCTTTATCCAATTCATCCATTCCTTGACCTTTCTTTTTAGTTTCCGTGATCGCCAAAAAATCTAATTGTGCTTTGTCAAATTCATCTATTAATTCTCTCTCTTTTCCATTAAGGCTTCTGACGTTCCACGTAGCCATTTTTATGTACTTTTGTAGTCTGTTTGCCCCTTGATCTTGTATTATATTTCTTTTTTGTCCAATTCAATTATATCGTTAGTCCTTATTCTCGCCTTGTTTGGTATTCCATGTTGATCAGTTCTATTTGGCCGATGGTCTGCTATTTCTTCCTGGCTTTGTTGAGAGCCTTCATCTCCCTGTTCCACGTCCATACTTCTCCATTTATTATAAGTTTTTGAAACCCCATTTGGACTGTATTCCCTTTACTCTTTTCTTCCTTAGCTTTAGCTCTAATTTCTTTTTGAATAATTCTCTGCTGTTCGCTCATATCATCATTTATATATACTTTGTGTTCTCTAATATTTCTTAGTTTGGCTTTATTGTTCATAAGTGTGTATTTTTGGTTACTATCTTTTAGTTCTAATAAACAGGTCTTTTCTCCTATTTTAATTGCCCTTTCTATTTCAATCTCAATGTTCAGGTGCGTACTTATAAATCTTTGCATATTGCTCTTCACTGTTTCTACGTTATTTGTTTCTATTGGTAGTCCCTGAATTACTACATTATTTCTTCTTTTTTCGTTCTCAAGTCTTTCAATTCTGTCCATTGCTTGTATAAGATCTTTCTTGATCTCTTGATTTTCTTTTCTGATTTGCGTATTTTCCTTTTTCAAATCTTGAATTTCTGTTAGACATTTTTTTTGTTCTTGTTTTATTTCCTTCATTTCTGCTTCTATAAATCGTTGCAAGCCTTGGATCATATCCATTATTTTTCCTGAGTTATCTTCTTTTTTCTCTTTCATGTCTGGAGATCTTTTAGTTTTTACGCACTTTCCAAAACCAAATGTTTGTGAGCCTTTCCTTCTTTTGCCCTCATCCGTGGTGTACTCGTCTTCACTATCCATTGCTTTCTAATTGTGCTCGTGATATTAGCTATTCAGTTCAACTATCCAATCGCGTAAAAAGTAGACCCCGGTCAACCCGTCGTAAGTCTTGCTTTTATCGATCGGTTTTCTATTAAGCTGTGGTTTTCTTCACAATAAAATGTATAATTCTGTTCTCTTTAAATTATTTACTATTTTTGCATTACGGCAACACCGCTTTTCTACCGGTCAGAATCCCGTGGTCGAATTAGTTCTTTTGCTCTTATCGCTAAAGTAAACAACAGAAACTGGTCGTATCGGAATAACTGATTTTGCTTATTATTGTTTGTAATTAGCCACTTACTATCGGTTTATTCACACTGCGATACGCGTTGTAACTTTACACACACTTATTGCTGCTTTGGCACAATTATTTCACTCTGCACCTCTCGATTTTCGGGTTTAATGCAGGAGCAAGCCAATTGCACTTCATACGCTTGACCACCATTACCGTAACTAAAATAAAATAAATTCTTAAGAAACACAATGAAATTTATATTATAAATAGTATGTCTTCATATGAAAAGTATAATTGCAATCAATACACATACCGACATCACATTTGCTACACATTGTTCGAGCACTACTGCTACACTCCTCTCCTACACAGTGTTGACTTTTGTTAAATATGTTGTTAAATATTAAAAGGTGATTGTTTCCATCGTACCTCAGATTGAGATTCTATTAAGCGAGACACTAAATTTCGAAGAATTGGGTCTTTCTCCATGCTTTGGAGCATTTGTATATTTTTTAAGATATGACTGAGCAATACATCTTCTGAAATCTAATTGGGACATCTTGGGGTAGTGGTACTTGTAAAGTATCCAGATGTTACTTATACTTGCAACAATAAGCCATGTTTCAAACAAGTCTGGCTAATTGGCTCTGCCAGAGCCATATTACAGAAAAAAAAGCCATGTGAAGACACACCACCACCACTTCTTTAAACGGATTCCAATTCTATATGTAGATATGTTTTGGTACATTAAATCCGTTCCCCCCATATTATTGTTATATTTGGCCATAATTTGCGGTCTTGGAATTTGCACATATTTCTTTTTCTTTTTTGCTATATCTACGCACAGTTCCCACAGGCGCAGCACCATAAGCGGTAGATGCAGTAGCCACAACATTATTGTCTACTTATTTTATAAAAAAAATACCATGATCGCTGTCGATACATGAAGCAAAACTACCTACAAATTTTTTAATTCTTCTTTTCTCGGTAGTAGGATAAGTTTTAGGAATTCTGTCATCCAAGGTTCCCGTTTATATTAGTAAAAAGATTATCCACATAGAAATGATAAGGATATTCTTTATGTGGTATCTGCTCCAACATTTTTATCAGCGGAATGGTAGATTTTACAAAGGTTTCCTCAACTGTGGTGTGTATATCTTTTTGTTTACCTTGTTAAAATTAAAAATCTAGAAGATATTCATTGCAGGAATTGAGCGCCTACATCTTGAAACCAAATCTAATTCGCTTTGCTTTTATAAATGGCTTGCACTCGTGCTTGCCAAAGTATCTAATCATTGAGTCATCATCAGACAGGTGCTTAACGGGAACAAAATGTTTATGAAAATTATTTTTTACCATATTTGCAAGCAGTCGGAGTTTAAAGAAGTTTGTCTTTAGCATCTGCTTTGGAGTTATATGCGCAGTTTATAAATCGCTTTATCTGAGCGAATGTTTTCCACCACATGGCAGTATAAACTGCTTCATTTTGCATGTCAGGCTGGCTGTCCCAAAAATGTCGATTGCTAGGTTTGCAGTCGTATCCACTGACGATTAAAATAGCAATGAAACATCGAATTTCTTCTGCCGTAATTTGAGGATCTGGACAGTTTTTAAAAATGGCATAACTTCTTGTTTCTGTTACTAACACCTGGATAATATTATAATCTAACATTTTTCGAACAAGCACTAGGATCTTCGATATCTTTTTTATTACTTTGCACAGAAAAAGGTCGTGCATGTAACGGAAATAAATCACAATTCTCGTTTCAGTTGATTTTACTGTTAGGCTAAATTTTTTTTGGGATATCGTCCCTCTCTTCCTGCTTTTCAAAATTCTCATTTTCTATAGTTTCTCCGTCTGTATTTTGTTTGGATGCATCATCTGAAAAAGCTTCGTCATCATCACCATCTATATTTTTTTTAAATCTAATTTCTAATTTTTTAAAATAGATTGTCTAAAGTGCCTCTCTCATCCTCATTTCCAAAATTGTCATTCGTTAATTCACTGGCATCCGGAGGATCATTGAAGATTTCATCTGCATCATCTATATATGAAGTCAAACCTCGTGTAGACAAAAATAAAGAGTATTAATACTTATTTCAAGGTTGAAAAGGACACGTACTCCAAAGAGCCTAGTGTTACATCTTTGCAACTCTACAATTCAAAGCTGTTTTTATCAAACATACACAAAGTAGTTTATAAATTTTCACAGACAACAACAAAAAAGCATTATTTAATTGTGTTCTTGTAAACATATATGCATTTTACTCTAAAAATAAGATTTTTGTAACACTTACTCAAAACGAATGTTATGCACCATGATAGTTGCTAAATTATATTTGATTTAGACTGCAGTTACTCACTAACTAAAACAACTATCAGCGTAGCTTTGCACATAATGCTTTTTATGTTTGTTTTGAATGCCTACACCGCCATCTACACGATTATAGCTAAACTGAAACTAATTGTACAGTTTTCTAAGTACCTCTGCAAGCGTTACATACAAATAACACTAGGCCATAATGGTAAACTAAATATAATAACCCGTATTAGGGTGCTGTCTGGTACAAAATATATACAAATTATGTCAATATTATATGTGTGAAATAAAAATTAAGTGAAAAATGATTTAGTGAAAATTAAAATTAAATAAATATTAACGTTCTCAAAATACAAACAGTGATTTTGTATTTTGAGAACGATTTCCGAAGTGGAAATTGAAACGTCAATAAACGTATTTTTATCTTTAATTGTGCTTAAGTTAAGTTAAATAGTAATTAATTTAAAATGCCATAAGAAAATAGCTTCAGAACAATAACATTAGATCTTAGAAAAACGTAACAGATGAGATACATTTTAAGCTTTAATTAACATAGCCATAATAAATACCAACCAAATTAATAAATGTCCTAAACAACTGACACTGGGTGGGGTTTGAAAGTCAAATTGTTTTTAATAAATGTTTGCATTTAATAAGCTTACATATGTACTAAAACATGGTTAAAACACTAAAAACCAAGTTAATGACATAAACTTGACTGGATGAACATTATCTGTCTAGAAACTAATTTAAGGACCTCCACCATTATATGAAATGGAAATCTTAACAAAGATTGGTATGTGGCAAAAAGTCCAAATACATGTATCAAGGGCACATATCTTTATTTGATAAGATAACAATCTATAATTCACTTATTAAAGCAAAATAAATTTTGTTAATAATCTTAGCTCTACTTTTATATAAAAAGCTAACTTAAAAAAAAAGAACTGGTAAAAAAGCAATGATAACAAAAAGAAGTTATTTTAAATTTAGGAGACACATACTTAATAAATACATTATTTTACCAAAATAAAGTAGTAGGTAGATAATAAAATGTCCACTTTTTCTACAGCGGTTATAAAAAGTTTGAGATATCTCCACTAAATTTTGGGTTTTCAGAAAACTATTAGATGCTTCCTTAAACCTGCCGTGTTTCTGTTTTTTATTTTTATTTCAAACTTTCTATGTTAGCATAATTTACACAAATCAATTTGGGATGCATCAATTATTAAGAAAAACTCATCAAATTTGCTTTTAGGTCATTTAGATCTATGACTCCAACTCTCATTACTTCGACTAGAACTATTTGAATTTTCATCGATCATTTTAAATTGTAAACTTGTCACTCTGGGAACAACAAGGATTAGATGAAAAACAATTACATTAGACTCGAAGAAAAGCTCAATTGGAAATGAAGTT
The DNA here is from genome assembly GCA_918026665.1 of Diabrotica balteata. Classification (NCBI taxonomy): domain Eukaryota; kingdom Metazoa; phylum Arthropoda; class Insecta; order Coleoptera; family Chrysomelidae; genus Diabrotica; species Diabrotica balteata. The sequence continues at coordinate 96,391,341 of OU898276.1, forward strand.
TAGTGATGTCACAAAAGTAACTACTAGTTACTTTATGTTCGTTACTGTCCAATACCCTAAGTACCGAATACCAAACCGAGAAAGCACTCTTGACCACGGCGCCGTAGATGAAATTTGCTTTAGTCACCACTTCCGTGTGAAACGCATTGTACTATGCACTGTATAATTCCATTTACAATAGAACCTTTCTGCCTTTACGTGAATTTGACTCCGCCTTCGCGCAGCTCCATGGTCAAGAGTGCTTTCGCGCACTATACTTCGTTACTCTAAATATTTCGGTACTTTGTTTACACGGCAGCTGACATTATCTGTTATTAATTTGTCTCGTTAATTTTAAATATTAGCCGCGTTATTTCATTAAATTTTGTTTAACCAAATGATCTAATCGCATACTCAGCAGAAACTATGTTCAGTCTTAGGCCGATAATATTTATGGTATTTAGATTCCTCCTAGGTAACTAAATTATGATAGGACAAAATTGAATTATTAATTGGATATTCTTAACAGTAAGTAGGTAGCTAATCTTATTATTTATATTCAAATAAGGTGACATAATGTTAAAAAGCTTCGATACGATATTACTGTCGGCGCCGCAATGCAAAAATATTATTTTATGACTAGAAGGCGGCTATACTCAAAGTCTGGACAATTAATTTCAAAGCGAAGAAGTCGTCTACTGGGAAAGAATGTACAAAATATTTTATTTTTATATTGTAATTATGACCTCTGAGCATGTATCAAATCTGTCAAGTGGTCTTTTAATGGATATTTTGTTACATGTTTTTTGCATCTCATAGAGTCTCTAAGCATATAACTGAACTACTATACTCGCTAAAACGACACTCGGTCCTAACTGCAAGACGCAAGAATCTCGCAGGCTTAGTCTTGTTCTTGCTAAAATCTTGCACGGCCAGTATTGTTCTCGATCTTGCTAAAATTAGGCGGTCTTGGTCTTGCAAAAATCCAAGAACAAGACTAAGACTGCAAGACTAAGACCGATTTTGGACAACACTAGTAGGTATTATGTAAATACATCAAAATATACTTCTTCTTCTTCTTCTTCACTGGCTTTACAACTCGGAGTGAGTCTTCTCCGCATCTACTATCGCACTCCATCCTTTGCGATCTTGAGCTTTTATTTTCCATTGTTGTACTCCAATTCTAGATAAATCGACTTCTAGATAAATTAATCTAGATAAATATATTTAAAATATACCTCATTAATAAATTTGAATAACTTTTAAATAATATAACATAACATTTAATTTTCAACAAATAATTTACATAATACCTATATTCCTAACCTAGTTGTAATATCTGATTTTTAAATTATGTTTTCTAAAACATTTAATAATTATCCTCGTATCGACAACTAAGTAATGTTTATTTAATTTCAACTTTCATTAAATTATTTTTCACTTATTTTTATTTAATTAATTTTAATTCATATTTAGTAAATCACCCACATATGATATTGGCATATTTACAATATATTTTGTACCAGACAAAACCCTATTACGGGTTATTATATTTTCAGCATTTAGTTTACCATGTACCGTCGCGCGTCGGCCTGAAGATGCATAGCAAATTATAGTATGATAAACCGGTGGTTGGTGGTAGAATAAATTAATTTTGAGTAGGGACCGATTGTTCGAACGCTAATCAAAACTTGATTGTAATCAAATATTTAAGTACAATAAAATACGCCACAGCAGCTGTCAAACTAATAAAAAATTGCTTATTATTATGCTTGATTTTTAAATAAAAACATGAAATTAACATCAGAAAGAGTTTAATTATGATTTATTTTAAATTAAAACGCAAAATAATAAATTGAATAAAATAAATTAGTCAACATAACCTCAAAATGTAACGTATTTGATTTAAATTAAATATTTGATTACAATCAAGTTTTGATTAACGTTTAACCAATTGGTCTAAGTATTCAAGTTAAGTTAATATTCAATATTTTTAACATAATATTATTGTATTGTTTTTATTTCTTAACTTTAGTTATATTTAAATTATGACACTTATCGTACTCGCTATGCATTGATTAATCATTGATTAGGATCAAGTTAAATAATGAATATCAAAAGGAACCATTAGATCAATGATAATAATTTCTTAATCACCTAATGGCGTGTATGGCCTAGAAAATTAATTATTAAGACACCACCGGGTTATATCTATTTCTGATAAATTTTCGGATATAATAGTCTATGATGTAGCTGAAAAATAAAGATTGTCGAATTTGTGAATAAAGCTTAGCCTATAAGTGTTAGCTCTACCTCTACCCCCGCCTTTACATGCATAAACTCAAAAAGTTTAAGCATCATTTGATACTGATGTATAATTGGCATCTGCCCCAAACGACTTTGTCTCCTACTTATTATTAGGTCTTAAGAGAGCATATAATAAATAATCTAGAGTTAGTTAATTTAGACATATTAACAGATAAATTATATGAATAGGAATTTCAGGATTACCTCTGCATAACAAATTACAGTAAATTATTTTTAGACGATAGAGATATTTTTAAATTTCCTGTTAACTTTCTTTGTATCTTTTACTTAAATATTTGTTGTTGTATATGTATAATAGTATTAATGAGGATGTAATTTTGCGTTCTACACTTTTCTAATTTCATTTCAATCTTATTTCTTGTATTTGTTTAACGTAATGTGTTTTATGATCTCAGTTAAAATATTTTAAATATTAAATCTTCTAAGGTACCCTGACTGGTGATATAGCCGAATGCGAAGCTCTTGCAAAATACCATTGCCAAAAGAGAACAAAACCTCTACTTATTGGAGCTGTTAAATCTAACATGGGCCATTCAGAAATTGCGTCAGGGATGTGTTCTTTAACAAAAGCTATTATTGCTATGGAAACAGGCATTATACCAGCAAATCTTCATACTGAATCCATAGATAATTCCCTACCTGGAATTAGGGATAACAAAATTAAGGTAAACATGGTTATTTCTGTCAAAAGTAGTTATAATAAGGCACAAGTCAAAAGACACTGTAGGTAGTTATAATAAAACAATATTAGTTTAGTTATTTAGTAATTAAAAAAAATGACACAGTAGACGGTACAGTAAATTAGCGCGAAGGTCCATCCTATATTTTCTGTATTTTTAAAATTTAAATAATATTTTAAAATTGAATATTATATATTGAATTATTATATATTGAATATATAATAATTATATATTGAATATAATTTTAAAAGTAACGTTATTATTTATATGTTAAACAAACTATGTTATATTAAAATATTTCTATAAATTATTATTTTTGCTCCGAACTCCACCTGGTAACGTATTAAGAAAGAATCCGTTGTTTACTTCGGACAGACCTGTCAAATTCAGACGAGATATTAAATATAATATAAATATATATAATTTGATAGTAAATGAAATTATTTTAAAACGAGAAGTGTCACAAAAATGTATAGCTAATGGATTTTGACAAGAGCTATGACCTTGTAACAAAAAAGTGAGCTGTGCGCCAATGTAACAAAAATTGATGAAAGAGTGAAATGTAACAAAAATGAGGAATAACGGAAGGGATTAGATAGAAATGAATAAATTATGTAAAAAAATCAATAAAGGGTAAATATGAATTTTAAAATATCGTCCCTACCATTTCCAACTATCGAATGTGAAAAGTGGTACTTTTCAGGAGAGCAAAATAACTCTTTTTTAGAGAATTCTAAATCAGCGCTTTGACAAATGGAAAATTTTTTATATTTTAAAAAATTAATGTTTGATCCTTGTTAGATTGATATCAGAATAAAACTGCTAACCGTTTGCTTCTTTCCACAAAATCACATTCGTTATTTTGCTTTTTGTGTTAATCAACGATTTGTTTTGGTCCAATGTTTTAAAATTGCGAATGTGGCATTTTCGACAGTTCATATTTGTATAATTTTAGCACATTTATTTGGTGCAATGTTTCAAAATTGCGAATGTGGCATTTTCGACAGTTCATATTGGTCTAATTTTAACACATTAATATTCTTAATTGAAAAGGAGGAAAATGAAAATAATCTCAATGTTCTTACAAAGTTTATTACAAATAATTTAATTAAAAATTGAAGTTATAGGGTAAAATGGGAAAATCATGTATAAAGAAATTATTAAAAGTATTTTTATGAAAGTACGTATTGATAGAAAATTAATGTAATTAGAAAAGTTAAAAATAATCACAATACAATTATGGAACTTCACGTCCTGTAGATACCTCAAGTAATCAGTAGTAAAATAATGATAAATTAAAGTAAAGTCTTAAATTTTAGATTCAACGTTATCATTGTCTTCAGTTGCGTCAGGTTCTGGAAGACAATCTCTGGCAGTATTAGATGTTGGTAAAGATTGGTAATATTGGTGGTATGGCCTAGGTATTAAGTTTTGTTCACATAGTGACAAGAGGTTTTTTTTCTTCATATCCGTGATTGGGAGTCTTTCGTCGTATGCCTTAACAGAGTTTATACTATTTTGTTTGCCTCTTTTTTGTATGGTTTCAAGAGATAAAAAGTTTCCGTCAATGCTAGTCTTCATGTAAAGTTTGTTATTTTCATTTTTCCGATACTGGTACCATATACACTGTGTGGACGACGTCCCAAAGGCAGCATTGTTTAATATTTTTTTAAATAATTCTCGCTTTGACAACATCACTGTTTTTGGTTTAGCTATACCCAGTTAACTGAATAATCAGATAATGAAAAACCGATAAAAACAAAATAATAAAGTTCCTCACCGAAAGAACTTCTTGGAAGAAATAATTCACACAATTATTGTGAATACGTGCGTTTTGTTCTTGTCAGCAATGTTTAGTATTTTTAACATTTTGCAAATTATAATTGAATAACTTTATCAATTACAACTCTGAAACTAATGTATGTGACACATTAAAAAACAAAATAATAAAGTGCCTCACCGAAAGAACTTCTTGGAAGCAATAATTCACAAATTGTGAACACGTGCGTTTTGTTCTTGTCAGCAATGTTTAGTATTTTCGACAGTTTGCAGATTATAATTGAATAACTGTATCAAATACAACACTGAAGATAATGAATGTGACACATTCGTCATTTTGCATTGTACATATATATGCCTTTAGTTATATTTATACAAAACAAAATATCGAATATTCCATTTTCGTCAGTTTGCAGCATATTCGATATTTTGACCAAAACAAAATGACAAAATGTTCATATTCGATGGTTTAGACAGAATATTTCCCGCGTTTCTGATCAAGCTACAATTTCGATATTTTGCTACAAGGTGTATCACGTTTAATGCAAGGACAAGGTATCGAATCTGAAAAACCCGATTTTTCACATTCGATAGTTGGAAATGGTAGGGACGATATAATGAAATTAATGCTGGCTAGCGACTATGCAGGAGAATGACCACTTGACACTCAAAGAGGGACTTGGCCAATTTGCATGCCCTACAGAGACCGTAAGATATAAGAACTAATGACAAGAAAACCACCAAGAAATAAACAGATGAAAGATAAAGTTGCTCTACTGAATGTTTGGGCGCCAGGAAGTTAAATGTTTTCTTCCGAGATATCTTGTATTGCTGAAATATGAAAAATAGGTACTAATTGAAATATTAAATTTTTAACCACAACTTTAATAATTACCAACTTATTTACAGACTATTTTAAATGCTTATATATTACCCACCACCTCTTATGTACAGTAACAGCTATATTTACAGTAAAATCCCTGAATATAATTATACAACAATTTACCCCTAATATACCTCTTAATTTCAAATGGTGACAAAAGTTATACTCAATAATAATGTATAAATAATAAATATAAAAATACTACTCACTAATAGTTTAGTTTTCGTTTAATAATTGTTTAAATTTTCAAATGAAACTCTCCGGATATGTGTGCACACGATAACCTAGCAAAGAGAGATTCAAGGGAGAGTTATAACCTCATCCCTTGGTAGACAATAAATAATTGAAATTAAGTTATAATGACTATTGTTTTGGAAAAATTGAATGTATTTATTATTAAAGATATATATTTAAATTAAAGTGAACTAAAAGTTAAAACCTTGAAGAGGATGTAGCAAAAGTTATATAAAATACTTGAATGACAAACAAAAAAATCAAAATAAGTTCTTCCTGCCGGTTTCCGTAGGTTGCCCTGGAAGATGATCCGGTGAAGAACTAGACTCCGGTGGGTAAAGGTACACCAAACCTGAATTCCATGTATAAAAAAATTCTTCTTAAATCCCCATATAAAAGCCCATAAACTTAAAATTTCTTCCCCTTTTCTTAATAAATATAACCACAGCCACCTTTACTTCCAAGCCATGAAGTAAAAAAGGCAACACCGCATTCTATGACGTCGGTAGTCCGATAATCAGCTGTAAGGTCTACCAGAATATTAAACTAATTTGAATTTTAGGAAACTGATATTTTGAAAACTTCAATTCATTACAGAAATATTTTTAGGGAAATTAAATTAATAAAACCTTATATATACCTAGTAAATGTATATAAAGTTTTATTATTATTTAGGTTATATTATCAATAAAATAATCACTAGAGTAAAATTTATTGCACTTAAAATACAGTGTCAAACAGTTAATCTTACAATCAAATGCAGTCAAGAATCTCTAGAAATTTTAAATATTAAGTACTTAAGCATATAAATAACACAATACATTAACACGACATTTAAAAAGATTATTAAAAATACAAAAGATATAAAATTTGTGCTAAGTAAAAACTTAGTGTAACTATTATGATTAAAAAATTCATCCTAAGAAATCAGACACAATATAAATATGGTTCTAAATTAATCTAATTGAAAATTAAATATTTTACTATTTACTTATAACTTTTGTTGAATTTTCATACTTAGATATACAAAAGTAGCAATTTTAAATATGAATAGGTTTGTTGTCATATAGACCAAGTTAAAGAGGTATACATGAAAAATGTGTTGAATGTAACATACCATTTATAACTTGTATATCGATTTAAAATAGCCTATATTCTCAAAAGATTTTTGAATGTAATACTCAAATTTGTTATCACTTATCTAAAAAGCAGATCTAAATGAGAAAGTAAGTTCTCTAATTGTGACCATCTTGTTAATTTACTATATTGTAAAATCCATTTCAAATCATTACCACTTAATCTATTCTTACCTACATTGACGATTACACTAAAATTACTGCTAACTATTACACTACATATTACACAAATATTATCACACTTGTGTCCCAACTGATTAATGTTTAATACATAGAAATATACACAGTCACTTGTAATTTTACTTGTCCAGTTTTTCAATGGGATATTATTGTCTAAGTCTAATTGACATAATTATGTTATCTCTTGTTCCCTCTTCTTATGCAAAAAGTTTCTTCTGTCTTCGGGATTCCTTCTTTCTTTAGTACGATGAACAGTTACATATGATGGTACTTCAGGAAATATATTAGGAACTGCATTGCCTTTTAATTTGGGAAATATTAACTTTTCAATGTGTACATTTCCATCTTTATCTTCTCATTGTTCAGTCCGCTGAATATCATCTTCATGAAAATGTTTGGCACATACTACGGAAGATTTGGTAATTGTACAGCCTTCTCTATGAATAGAGCATAACCCAGTATACCTTCTTTGGGGATCTTTGGGAAACAAAAACATACTTTCTGCCTGTTTCGTTTTTAAAGTACTGGCATAATTGGTTTTGCAACCAGGTACACAACAATGCCAGAGCATCTGTAACAAAAAACAAAAGTATTATTATTGTTGTTTTTAGTTTACATATTTTGTAACAAGAAGCAAAAGTATTATTATTTTCAGTTTGTTTTGTAGGTTATATTTATACTTGCCTTTTAAATTGTCGTTAAGAATCTTCTAAAAGTTCTAAATTTAATGAAATTTCACTTATATTAATATTTTCTAATTGATTTAAACACAATTTACAAATAAAACATTCGAATAAAGTTAAAAAAACAATAAATTCAACAAACTTTACAAGCCTTCCTATATGAAATGTTAAACCAAAACAAACCACAGTCGGACTACCACGCGTTGTTGCCAAATTTCTACTTCATGGCTTGGAAGTAAAGGTGGCTGTGATATAACCCAAAACTAAAAGTTCTAAAAGTTCTTCCCTGACTTGTGACTGGATTCCGGAAGTAGGCTAAAATAGGAACAATTGTGTTACTTCATGTTCTTTGTACATACAAAAAGGTATGAAAAAATACACAAGGTTTATCAACCTTGAAAGGTGATACAAGAAATGTCAACAAATAACCTTAAATTGAAATAAAAACCTTAATGGTTTTCGGTAAATAGTGACCTTCGAATGGTGTGACAATGTTTTTTATAAGATAGTTTTAACGAAAAGCATGACCTTTATATATTATAGAACAGAAAAAAAAGAAATATTAGCCGGTTTAAACGGTACAAACTTGAAATAAATAATTGTTTGCTTTCATCCTTGGAAGGAAATAAAATTTGAGATAGATATGAAATCTAATACTTGTAATATATTTAGGTATTAATGAAATAAGGTGAAATATGACATGTATAAAATATGTGAAATACCTATCAAGAAGGAATTAAAATAGATTTGAATTTCACTAACAATGGCGGATGGTATGAAAGGATTTTTCCAGGTAATTTATTTATAATTTAATCTTACCGGCTGGTGTGATCCAACTGAAAGTATCCTCGTACAAAACACCCAAAATAACTTAAACGGTTGCTTCTAAATCAACAGCTCTTCATAAAAAAAATAAACTTAAACTAAATTCACAAAAAAAATGGCACCTCCCAGCCGCCACTTATCGAAACGATCTTCCCTCGATCAAATCCAGTCAACAAGTGGTTCTCTTACGGTTCTACAGCCGTCAAGTGGATGTACTTTCAGAATCTTACACCAGGTGGCGCGATTTAATGCCAACCTTAGAGAATAAAATTTACTGGGAGTTATTTAAATATTTAGTTTAGGAATATTTCAAATGTGAATTTAATTTAGAATTAAATTAAAAGACTCCAGTCACAAAAAAGGTAAACGGTTATTTAAGTAACGGTTACAACCTTGTAAATAACAGGTAAACTTGTGTACTAAATCGGCATGAGTCCTTAAAAATCGGCATGAGTCCATAAAATTCTTTACCTTTAAACAGATGATTTAATATTATTAATAACTGAATGAGATTTATGACTAATATTTTGACGATTATTAAGAATCGAATCTTTCATTGATAGATATTGTTTTAATTTTTTACTTCTCATTTAATACTGTATTTTGTAAGTTATTTTTCATGTAGGTTTTAATGTAAACCTACTTTTAATAAATATATTATGGTTACAAACGAATTGATCAATTCTAGTGAATCAATGTAAAGAACGGCCATTTTGCTGACGCTACCCGTGACGTTTTCTCCTCATGACGCTAGTTCCGTGACGCCGGTCTCAGCATTTTACTATAGAGAAAAAGTAATATAACGCCAATAGAATAAAATAATAAAACACCTTTAATAAAACAGTTACACTTATCTTTCGTTTTTTGAATTTTAGTCTAAATTGCTTACAATGTGCTCTAAATTGTTAAAGATAACAATAGACTTTATTATATGACGATCAAAGTTTGAATAGAGAAAGCACGTACAAACTTCAATAAAACGAGAAAGGTACTTTGTGAAAGAGAACTAAAATTGGACTTGAGAGTTAGGCTGGCAAGGTGTTATATTTTCTCGACTCTGCTTTATGGGATGGAAGCATGAACATTTAACGCGTCGACGGCTAAAAAGTTGGAAGCATTTGAAATGTGGGTGTATAAAAGAATCCCGAAGACATCCCGAATCATGGACCGAGCATGTGATAAACAACGAAGTCATGAGAAGAATCAACAAAAGAATGGAAGTATTGGAAACCATCAAGACACGAAAGCTGCAATACCTGGGGCGTGTTATGCGTAATGAGAGATACAATCTACTTCAATTGACTTCAAATGTGCTGTAAATTGTTAAAGATAACAATAGACTTTATTTTATGACGATGTTAAATCCAAGCTGGTGCAAGTCATGTTTTGTGCATTATAAGAAACAGAAGGTTTTTGGACAGATTCGATGTAAATATCAGGATCGAATTGTTTTCTAATGCTCCTTTGTCCGATTATTCTCGATGCACGATGGTAATACAATAAAATGTTGAAGTCGTGAAGTACACATTATGGTTTTATTGACAGCTACTAATAATTACACTCTAGTTGTTGGTTAGGTAATTTCTATAATAGACTGCGCTCAAAAAAGCTCAAATCCCCAATTTATAATTTCACAAATATTTATACCTCAGCACAGAGGTTAATGCTTCTATCGTACTAACAAACTTTGAACTATGAGCTTACAATAATAACTTAGCTTACAGCTATTGTAAGCTATAGTCAGAATCCAGAAATCTAGGCAGTAAATTCTTGGAAGTAATAGTGACGGTTCATCGCTATTGTAGGTCTTCCAATGGCGTACGAAAAATGTCATAAGAAGTTACGACAAAGCTACTTGTATTAAATAAATATGTACCTATTTATAATTATGTTAATTTTAATATGATTATTATTGACATTTGGGTTATTATATATATTTATATAATATACATGGTGTTCGGCAACGAATGGCCATAACTTAATCTTAGATTCCTGAGATTAAAATAGGCCGATTTAAACTAACTTACTTTATTACGAATGTTGATAATAACCAAAATAAAGGGTATCAAATCTAAACTTTTATTTTTGAATATTTCGTGACAGGCATGGTATAACAACCCGAAATTTGGTAAGCTGGAGCTTTTTGGTATGAGAAATCTAAGTTAGCCACTAAAAATGATGAAGGACGCCACGTACGTCTTTCAGTACTTGTTTAATACATTCAATTTTTTTATCTCCCACTCGACATACTTTTAGAATCAAAAATTTTTTTTCTCTTAATATTTTTACTTAGAAAAGATATACTACATCGCCGTACAACTCAATACTTTCTATTATTGTTTTATAAATTTGAGTTATAGATAATGGATTTTAACAAGAGCTATGGCCTTGTAAATAATAGGTAAACTTGTGTACTGCATCGGCATGACTCATAGCTCTTGTCAAAATCCATTACCTCTAGTTACAATAAATAATAATTTTAGGTTAGAAGGTAGTTATACCTCCCTAAAACCGCGATAGTCGGTGAAATTTGGCTATTCAGGGATTCAGATGTTTTGCTAGCGAAGTAAACAGTGCAGTGGTGGGATGACGATGAGTAGAATACTATTTTGCTGACGTCACGTTGTCTAGCAACCGTTGATTCTATTCGTCGTTGCTATGCAACGTGACGTCAGCAAAATAGTATTCTACTCATCGTGGCCCCACCGCAGGACATGACTCACATATCGATTAGATTATCAGCAGTGAACACGTATTTTAGTATTGTGAGTAATATGGAAAGTGAAAGCAGTAAAAGTAAACGACGTCCAAGTTTTTCGATGGAAGAAAATACTATTTATATTTAATGTGTATTGTGGACTCCGTGAAAGGAATAAAAGTATGTTGGTCAACGATGTAGTTACCCTGTGTAGTGATTTGACTAAAGTGTCGACGAAAAGTGTATACAGAATTGTAAACAATTTTAAACAAAGTGAAGGCAAATTGGATGATGGACCTGTTGAAACCATTGAAACCAGAGGTAGAAACCGCATCCAGATTAAAGATCATACCAAATATGCTATTCGGAGGAAATTCCATGCTTTCTTTTTTCGGAACGAAATCCCAACCTTAAAGAAAGTTGAAGTTGAAATAAATTCCGATAATTCAATACCCCAAAATATCACGACGTATTTTATTGCGAATATTAGAAGAAATAAACATTAAATATATGAAAAGAAGCAGGAATAGTGTTCTTTTAGAAAAAGATGAAATTGTTTTGTGGCGGAGAAATTACAAATTCCGAGAGTATCGTCGTAAGACAAAAGTATACTATTTAGATGAAACTTGACTAAATCAAGGTCATACTGTCTCAAAGGTGTGGCAAGATTTGGAAATTAAAAGTCGTCGACAAGCCTTCATTGAAGAGCTTTCATTAGGTTTAAAAACACCAGTGGGTAAAGGACGGAGGCTCATAATAACACATATAGGCAGCGATTCGGGTTTTTTGAAGAACGGCTTTTTACTATTCGAATCCAAGAAAACCAACGATTACCATGAGGAAATAGACGCTCAAAGATTCGAAGGATGGTTTTCAAATATTCTACCAAACCTTGAAGCAAATTCTGTCGTTGTTATGGACAATGCGTCATACCACAGTCGACGGTTGGAGCCATCACCAACGACTGCCTGGCGAAAAGGTGAAATAATCAACTGGCTCTCTCAAAAAAATATACCATTCGATGACAACATGTTGAAAGTACAATTATTAAACCTCGCGAGGATACATATACCCGTTTTCAAGAAATATTCAGTCAATGAAATGGCTCGTGCAAACAACATAATTGTACATCGCCTCCCTCCTTATCATTGTGAGCTGAACTCTATCAAGCTTATATGGGCTCAAATAAAAAACCAAGTGGCAAGAGAAAACTTGAGTTTTAAAATGGAGGAGGTGAAGTGCTTGTCAGCTACTGCCATACAAAATATCACACCCGAACCTTGGAAAAATTGTATAAGACACACTATAAAAGAAAAAGATAGGATGTGGGACTTAGAATTATCAATGTAAATAATAGTGATCTCGATAGCTCTTCATCAGCCGACGAGTCGTCTTCATACGATGATTAATATTTTGACTTGTTGACCTGTTGAGGTCGAACCATTTTATCAAGATTACTTTCGTATGTAAGTAAGTTTATTTTTCCGCAAATCGCCAGGAAATTTTGACATTCCTGTCAAAATTTCTTGAAGAAAAAGTCAGGACTTCCTTACTGTAAGGAAATGTCATTTCCTTACTGTAAGGAAATGATATTTCCGTACAGTTGTTAGTGTTATTCAAGTTTGACAATTCAACCTCAATACGTTTCCATAGTAACCCAAGTAATTTTATTAGGAATTTCAAAGCACCATTTATTTGGGAATAAAATTATCGCGTTTTTTTTTAAATCAATCAATATCTGTCGAATTTTAAACGATTTGCGGAAAAATAGTATGTTTACCTCGTAGGAAAAGCCACATTCCTGGACTCTGTGTTGCTAAGTCTCGGCTTGCGCCTCGACTTAGCAATCTTCACAGTCGTCCAGGAATGTTAAGCTTTTCCTACCCGGTAAACAATGTACCTACTATTGTTAACCCAGTTTTCAAACTAAAATACGTTTTACACCAATATACTAAAAAAAATGAATACTTATATATATTAGGTATATTCGATTTATATCGATTTATATATTATTAATATAATTTTATTTAATTATAATATATATGTGTGAGTGTTTAAATGTTCACTATAAGTAAAAATTCATTTAATCTAATTTGCAAATTCAGAATTGGATTTTCCTAATTATGTAAATAAGTATATTTAAAATATAAGTAACTCCAATGAAAAGAAAACTTTCATTGAAATAACAGTAGGGTAAATCTCTCAAACTGCCTTTTCGATAATTAATTTTTGTAACAAAAAAAATGTCATGAATAAAAGTTATAGTTTGTCATTAAATGTCATAGAAAATTTCTTTGTCTCGTATGTTTTGTACAAAATTATGGAATTTGAAAGTCGTTTTTTGAGAAGTGTTTTTTTGTGATAAGAAGTCTTCACTTTTAAAGTTAAATATAAGTCTCATATCATACTATATTAAGATTCATTTTTAAAATTCACTGCAACAGTGTGAACGATACCATGATATAAGGAAACAAGGTATGCTCACTAGGTGGACTCGTTTTTGCACATTTCTGCGCCGACCAAAATCCACCATCTTTTCAATATGTCACATGCGTGTAGGGATGGTGACCTGATCCCGTACCAGTTACTTTGGAACATGTATTTTATTTATACTTGTGGAACTGATCCCTAACACCAATATATTATAATAAACGAGTACGGGTTTCATTGCATTTGTCCTTAATTTTTATCGTGCATTTCTCAACGTTTACAAAGCTTTAGATAAATATCAACAGATGACAATTGGCGTGAAGTAGACAAAACTATCACCATTTTTTTATGAACTTTTTATACAATCTCTGAATAACAGTAATTTAAGTATTTGAAGTTAAACAGTCATTTAAATAACTATAAAGAAATCTAACAAAATACAAATAATGTTGTCGTTATGTTTAGATATCTATTAAACGAATGATAACAAACTGATTTCCAAACCAGTATTTTTTAACAGGTATATTTGTTTACGCGTATCAGTTTGACCTGATCCACAAAAATACTTGGATCAACCACCTCTACATGCTTGACGTCTGCTTTGTTTTGCATTTTTTAACCTTACTTTGCAATGTATTGGAATTTAAAAGTAAATTTGTTTTGATTTTTTTAAAATTATTTTAGCAAGAGTCTGTTCAGATCATTTTAAATCTGAATTAATTGGATTAATGTAGAATATTAATTTTATTTTATTTAATTTAGCTACGATATTTTTTATCAAATTTGTACATATTTGAATTGCCGCCTTCAAAATGGCGGATTTTGGTCGTAAACGCGATTGGCTGTTCAAAATAGATGCGCGTGAGCATACCATGTTTCCTTATATCATGAACGATACGCTACTCAATTCTAAGATAGGAAATCAATGAGCAATTTATCTCTCTTTATAGTATGACAACGTTGATCTACTATTCCTTTCTACCGGTCCTAGAATACGATGTTGTCATGTATGAGTTTTACAAAGAATATTATCGTACTTTAGATGATTTCTATAATATAAATATTGTATATAAATATAATATTAGACATACATATTGATGTTGTTAAATACATTTTATTAGATACCTTAACAAAAACAAAACGATTAATGATAATTTTGCTGAATGTCAATGTTAAATTATAAATTGCTAAAATATCTATCATCACAAACTAGCAACGATGTTGTCGTATTATCGCATAAACAGTTCGGAGGATTTACTGCCTACAAATTTGATTCTTAAGTATAATAGCTGAGCTATTGGCTTATAATAATTTAATCTAGGCCATTATTACAACACTTATGAAGTTCAATTTGAAAAATATTATTCGGCAATTTATTAAGTTGCAGGTAAATGGACTCTATTAAAATATTACACGATATGTTTTCATAATGTTTCATTAATTATACACGGGGAAACTATAAAAGGTTAAGAAGTTAAGAATGACGTGAGATTACAAATTAAGGGATTAATTTGTATTTGAACAGTTTTATTAGAATCTTTGTAATAAATTACACATAAACAGAATATTAGCACTTTTCTTGTTGTATATTGCAGGAAGATATATTTGTCCAAATGTAATACTTATTTATGTAAATCATTTATGTAGTTTAATTATTACATTTTATAGGTAAAGCGACTAACGTCACTGTATTTGAAGGAACTTAATTTTTGTTGTAAACCCAAATTTAAAAAATAGAAAAAAATAGTACTCAAATAACTACACTAAAAGAATCGTGATGTTCTTTGTTTATAATAAAACGTCTTAATCATGTTAATAAATTTCAGCTAAATCCAGTGGGCCTATAACTTGTCTTTCTATTGTTTCGATAAGTCCCAGAAAGTAAGCATGGTTAGGTAGAATGTACGAAAGCAAATCTAACATGTTCCTGTTCTTTTCCATAGCCACAGGTCTTAGTGCAGGATATAAATTTTCCAGATCAATTTGTCTAAATGAAATTATTCATTCAGAGAGGTTTTGCTAACTTTAGACATAGAGAGGAAAAGGGAAAAGGTCTCGTTAAGAGATATTATAGCATAATTGGTTCTTCCTTCATAAATTGAATCTATTGCATTTTAAACCATTACACCTATTAGTTTGTTACATTTTTTCTCTTTGTAATTGATGCTTCAAGATTCTTCGTAGACTTGGCCTGACGTTTTTATTACAATAAATGTTTCGGATGCACTCTTGTTGCTTATGCCGATGATCTCGCACTGGTTGCGAAGGCGAGTCAGAAAACGGATATGGCTAATGCGGCTAACACAGCCCTGCGTCGTATTAGTAGGTGGATTAAAAAGAACGATCCACAGCTAGCGCCTAAAACTGAGGTGTTATTCCAAGGGACCGGGAAAAATCCTCTCTTCGCTTTATAGTGGAAGGTGTGGAGGTTGCACCGGTTAAATCAATTAAGTATCTGGGAGTCTGGTTGTCGGAAGGACTTAGGTTCGGAGTACACATCCAAAAGACAGTAGAGAATGCGAACCGATATCTGGAGGCGTTGATACTACTGATGCCAAACATTGGAGTTCCAGGTAGCACCAAAAGAAGGGAGTTTTCCAGTCGGTGGTAACCTACGCTGCTCTAGTGTGGTGTAGCATACTAAACACTGTGAAATACGCTATGCTGATGGAGACTTCGCAAAGGCGAATGCTTCTCAGGGTTTCTAACGCATATAAGACAGTTTCAAATGAGGCTCTATATGTCATTGGAACGGTGATACCGATCGTTTTGTTGTATAAAGAGCGAGCGAGGATGTATGCGAGGAGAATGGATGGAGTGGCAGAGAGAATGGGCGAATGATAGTGGAAAGGCAAGGTGGACGAAGGAGCTTATTTCCGATCTGAGACCGTGGTCGTCATGTAAGTTCAGGAAACTAGACTACGTCCTAACGCAGTTTCTGACTGGACATGGTAGTTTTGGCACCTTCACAAATAAAATGGCAAATCTGCCTCGACAGACTATACTGTTTGTGGGTACCGGACGCTCTTGCCACATTTTTACCTGTCAGAGATGAGCAAATGAGAGAAAAGATTTCTAGAGGCAAATGGGTTTCGGGCTGGATGAAAGAAACATTGTAAACATAATGTAGAGAGGAGAAAAAGAATGGAAAGAAGTATAGTTATTTATTAGTTTATGGCGTAACGTCTGAAACATTTTCTGATTTAAGGTAATAGATATGGTTATTTGTAAATTTTTAGTTTTTCATTTTAGTTGTTTATTGAGTGACAAGACCACCTCTCTGGAAGGTGGTTAAGGTTTTAGCCGGAACACGATTAATCCGGCACTATCCTGGGGTCTTCTGGCCTAGTATTCTACTCGGTAGAAAGAAGCTCGGGTGTCTTGTTCCGTGACGTAGATGTTCAAAAAATGTTTGCCCCCACTTTGCCTGTCAGAATTCAATGGATAACTCCTGAGGCTCTTACTGGAATCTGGCAATGCGGCAATTAAAAAAAAAGACTTACATCAAAATGTCAAAAATATGACTTAAACTACTTTGCTTTAACACTCCAATATATTTATATAATAATTTACATTTTTGAGAAATATTATTTGCAAAATATAAACCAATTTTTATTAACATATATATTAATATTACCAATTAAAGTTAAAAATAATTTTTTTTTGGGTGGCGAACTTTAAAAATTGGTTTCTAACATTGGCTCAACAGCGTGTACAGCCTAAATACTTTTACTAAACGTCACTTTGTCAAGAAAGGATAAAAATTACTTTGTGTATAGCAATGCCTATACCTATTCCTTCATGGAAAAAAGTTAAGGGACAAAAAAGAAAAATTGCGTGTATCCAGTTTAGTTTGCTTGGTATTTTGAGTACATGTATTTTTGTCAAAAAAAAAATATATGTTACTTTAAACGGTGACATTTGCATAGTCAGTTTAATTTTAAACTCACCCAAATGCACCCTAGTGCATAGGGACAAATTTACCCCTTTCTCAAAAGTGCACCCTTTTAAATGGTAGCAATCTGCTTCTTTTAAATATTTTGGAGCCAATTGACCATATAAAACACTAAAATCGCTTTAACGTTGTAGTTCTTTTAACCCTATATTTTGAACATATATCAGTAACTTTATTGCATAGTATTTTATTGTATTCAAATATTAGTTTTACAAATATGTGTTCTTATAAAATCAAAATTTAAAATGAATATTTCAGGTAATTACAAAAAATACTAAATTTAACGGCGGAAGTATTGGAGTAAATTGTTTTGGATTCGGAGGAGCAAATACACACATCATTATAGATTCCAATAAAAACGAGAAATCTGTCTTAAAACAAAAACGTCCCAAATACCGTTTAGTTCAGGTTTCAGGAAGAACAGAAGAAGCAGTTTTACATTTTTTAGAAGGCGTTGAAAAGAACCAAGACGATTCAGAATTTTTAGCCATGGTAAACGAGATTCATAAGCTTAATGTAGATGGACACAGTTACAGAGGGTTTGTATCTTCTATTGTATGACTTTATTAATTATCAATTTAATCCTTTTATTGATATATATATATATATATATATATATATATATATATATATATATATATATATATCTTCTTCTTCTTCTTCTTGGCGATCATATTGGCAATAATAACCTTATTCACGGCGGCTCTAAATAAATTAGCGGTGGTTTCTTGATACCCTTCTCGGAGATTTCGTAGTCAGGATGTTCTTCGTCGGCCTGTGCCTCTAGTTCCGCCGATCTTACCCTGTATTATGAGGTGTAGAAGGTTATACCTCTCTGGATGTCTCATTACATGACCGAAATATTGTAACTTCTAATAATTGTAACTAAATAATATATATATATATTGAAATGATTTCAATATGTCAAAGAGGATATAACTTAAAGGGATTTTTATATGAGTTTGTTGTTCATGAATTTCATGAAGCCATCACAATGTGGGGTCGACTCTGAAATAAAAGGGAGAAAAGATTAGTAAATTGCTAAATAAATTAATTTTGACTTACCTGGTATAGTGTTAATAATTTCTGAATAGTATAGTTGCCTAGTGTATAGGTGAATCGTCTAAACCTTAAAAGGAATAAAAAAGAAGAATTCTTAAAAAATTATTTAAACATAGAAATTTCAAAAATAAACGTCAGAAAAATAAACTGTCAAAAGTCTGTGGGAACTAAATTAATAGGGGTTTTGTTAAATAAATTACAATGATGTGGAGATGAAAAGAATAAATTATATTAGTATTGTTAAGTTTTATATCTGAATTTTTTTTTATAAATTCCCAAATTAGATGTGATTAAAGTGCTTATGAGAAATTAATGTGGTTTGACAAATATGTCAAAACAGGACAGTTTTATGGTTGAATAAAATAGAAGACGGAATGAAAAAAGAAAGGGGGTTGCTGTTAGCAACGAATAATTTTGGTGGTTGGTGCTAGCTATGGCGGTTAACAAGGAAGAATAGGTTGTTGGAGGCGACGAAAATTTTGGAGGAAGAGCCCTAAAAAGGTGGAATAGTCCGGGAGTGCTTTAAAATCGTTTAATTATAATTTAGTTTTTCCACATTTTCAAATAGAGATATCCAGAATTTGTTCCAGAGAGTAAGAGAAATTTTGACTTATAAATTATAATTGGAGTGCAGAAATGTCATTTAGATTGAAAAAGTAAAAATTCATGAATTAACTAATTGCGATAGGCCTTAAAAATTGAAATATTAATGATCATTAAAATAAAAATATAATAGTACGTACCTTTAACTTCCGAAGAGAGGATAGATATTCCAGTATCACCGATTATTTTGCGAGTAGTTAGTTTTCTTTAAAAAAAAAAAATCAGAACTGTTTGAAAGTGAGTTTGGATAATAATTTTGGGGATCATTTGAAATTTTGATTATATTTTAATGCTAGTTATAAGTCAGCGGCATAAAGTGTTCAGTTTTCTTTTCTTTATATTTCATTTAAACACTTTATAAAGTTGCAATAGTCATTTAGATTTAAGGTAATTGTAGAGAGTTTCCACATTTTGTAATCAAATTCTATTTTCACGACACATTAAGGTTTACACGATTCCTATTTTTGTAAATTTTTAAAGGCAACCCAAGTTGCAGACGAATTTTATTGTTTATATTAAATTTGTTCAATATTAATAAATAACGTGCTTCATTTGGGTTAATTTATCAAAAATATAAAGTAAATTTTGGTTTAATTTCTTTTTGAACTCTACCAGGAGACTACAGAGTTGACGTCACACAGTGACAGATTGCTTAGAACAAATAATTGAGCTAGCCGAGGTATAGTATATTAACAACGAACTACATACTTTTAAAATTCACTTCAATTCAATTAAAATTATATTTATTAACAATAAAACATAAAAATAATAAAAACAAAACTATTACAATTGGCGCTCCAACGTGGGGCCTCTGGGAAAACAGAAATAAGGGTGTTTTTTTTAAGCAGATTTATTAATAATACACAGATTAAAATAAAAACAAATTGGTGTGATTAGAGTTGTAGAGATTCTGGGGTAGTTAAAGTTAAATTTGAGAATAAATAGAGATTAGGATAAAATGGCAGACCGAATGACTTTAAGAAATGGAAAAGAAATCGTACCGAAAGAGAGTGAAGGAGAACAGGTGTTAGAACAGGAACAGGGTATACAGGTAGATGAAGAAAGCAGAGGAGGATCAGGAGAATTTGTAGTACAATATTTAGAGCAAGGCAGACAAGAAGCAGGACAAGGTGATAGAGAGGGAAGTCTAACAGATAGTTTGAGAGAGGAGTTGGATGAGACAGTGAGAGATAGACGTGATGAAAGTGTGGATGAATGTAGAGTGCAGGAGGAGAGACGTAGGGAAGGAGATGTTGGAGAGTCAGGGATGACACAGATGGATATGAGGCAAATAATGCGGATGTTACAACAGATGGATCATAATATTAGGGGAGATATGCACAAAATGGATAGTAATATTAACAATATTAGGGGGGATATGAACAAAATGGAAAATAATATTAAAGGAGAACTTAGGGAAGAGTTAATTAAAATGAGGGAAGAAATCAAAGAAGAAGTGAAGATAGTCAGGGAAGAGATGCTACAAATTACCCAAGGTTTAGAAGAGAAAGTAGAACAGGTCAGAGGAGAAAGTGAGAATTTTAAGAGGAATGTACAGGAGGAGATATCCAGAGAAAAGGCCATAATTAGAGCGGAAATAGGACAGGAAATTGGGAGCAGATTTGTAGAGTTGGGAACAGCCATTAAAGAGAATTTACCAATGGAAATAAACAAAGAAGTTAATAAGCAGAATAAAGAGATTGTTAGGGAGGTAGAAAGTGTTAAAAGGCAAACTCAGGATTATGAGGAAAAAATTACCATTATAAAAAATAATATAAAGAAGGGATTGCAGAATTTGGAACTGGAAATGGGTATGCATGCAAATCAGGCGGAAAAGGGAGATAGAGTATTACAGGGACAAGTTGAGGAATTGAGAGAGAAATTTAAAAATGCAAGTGAGGAGATTCAGCGTTTGGAATCAAATCTAGGACAAACAAGAGTAGTGAGTACTGTGGTGCCGAGTTATAATGATGGGGGAATAAAGTTTGATGGAAACCTGAATCACTTACATCCTAGAATATTTGTAGATATCATCAAAAATAAGGTAAAGAATGTAAGGGATCCAATAGAAATGAAATTGAATATTCGAAACATGTTAGTGGGCATGCCATTATTATGGTTTTGCAATAATGAAAATTCCATAAATAATGTGCAGGAATTTGAGGCCAAGTTTATTAACTATTTTTGGGGAGAAAACCAACAGGCTAGTTTCAGGGAGCGGTTGTATTTTGGGAAATTCAATTATGAAAAAAGTACCAACTACAATCTGTACGCAATGCAGTTATTCCAGACAGCACAATATTTAGAACCGGCTATGCGAGAAGAGGAGATTGTCCTATACATTGCCAGGCAATATAACCATAACATGGCAGAAACAATAGCTCTCCACAATATAAAGACGATGGAAAGTTTGACAGGATATCTTCAGAGGATTGAGAGGAGTGTAGGGACGCAGAATCGAAATGGACAAGAGCAAGTGACATATAGGAATAACACAGCAAATAGACAGGGATATGTGAATCGAGGGAATAATTATAGGGAAAGAGAATTTGAGAGACAAAATAGAAGCAGGGATTTTACAAATAGGGGAGAGAATTTGAACAATGTCAGGAGAGATATCGGACGATATAACTGGGAACGTAGACAAGGGAATCCAAACAATGATAGAGAGAATAACTGGAGACAAGGGAATGACAGAGGCAATAATTGGAGACAGAACCAGGGAAATTATCCACAGGAGACGAGAAATAGGGAAGTTTACAGAGAAGGGAATCCAAGATATAATAGGGGGGAAAATGAGGAGAGAAGACAGGTGAATGTAGTTAGAACAGAGGAGAATAGGGGGGAAGCAAGTGTTGATGTAGAAGGGAGAAATTTTGTTTAGACCGCTCCTATGTGCATAATATTGTCTACTTATCAAAGTATGAACATCCAAGGGAGTTTATTAGAGATACTGGGGAATTAAATAAAAATAATAACACTAATACTTTAAAGTTTATTGAAGGGTACATACAAGATTCAGTATACAAGTTATTATTAGATACAGGTTCAGAAGTAACTCTAATCAACAAAAACATTGTAAATAATTTAAATAAGGACAAATGTAAAAACCGTAAAATACTATCTAGAAAAATACATAGAGGAAGTAGGTACTCCAGAAACAATTATCTTAGATCATGCCACATATTTTGAAAGTCCAAGATTAAAAAGAGTTTGTGAAGAAAAAAAAATCCAATTAAATTTCATTAGTATCAGAAGACCCGCATCTAATCCTGCAGAAAGATATGTCAAAGAGGTGGTAAAATTCTTAAGAATTTTGTGTGCTAGACAACATTATTTATGGCAGGAAAATTTGCCACAAGTTGAAAGATTTTTAAATGAGACACCACATGGAATCACCAAACAATGCCCATATTTCCTAATGTCTGGAAAGTATCCAGAAAGACCTTGGGAAATCAGTAATACAGGGGACATTCAAGAAGTAATGAAGAAGGTGAACCAAAATTTAATAAGAAATGCAAGTCGTTATGTAAATAGAATCAATAAGAAGAGAAAGAAAAGAGTTATTTTTGAAAAAGGGGAGAAGGTACTTATCAGGTCACTACAGGTGCCTAAAAGGAATGAAAATCTGTGTGGAAAATTACTTTTGCCATTTGAAGGACCTTATGTCATTAGTACTGAACATGGGGTAAACAGTTATGAACTAAGACATCCAGAAACTAATAAAATTAGAGGGATATTTAATATAGAGGGAATTTATAAGTATTATGAATAAACATACAAGGGTAGGCAATATTATGACACGAATTTTATATTATTAGATATAAGTTTTGTAAATAGAAGGATAATTAATACATAAGCATATCTTGAGATAAATTTGATAATAACATGACTCAAATAATTTATTGGGAACAGATGTACAGAATAATGATGAATTTATATATAAAAAAAAAGAGGTTGATTTATTTTCAAGTAAATTTATAGGAGTTACAAGTATAAATAAATGAGCAAAGTACTATGGACAAATCGATATTTTGTAGAAATTGGGAAATAGGGAATATTATAATGATAAATAGTATATGTGAAAATATGTGGGAAATAAGATGAAAAATAGAATTATAGGAAATATTGAAATATGAAATATAGAGAGTTATATGTAGAGATGATGAAATGGATATTATATGCGGATACAAAAAGAATAAATAATAATGCGGCAATGAATAAAGATACTGAAATAGTATATGCGGAAATAAATGAATAAAGATATAAAATAAAGAGGGGAACAATTATAAGAATTTCTACGAAATTAGTACGAGAAATAAATAGTACAGGAAAAGAAGTAATGAAATTGGGAAAGTACTTGGAAATTTGATTCTGAAGTTGATATAATTAGTGAAAGATTTGTAGATTTTGTTTGGAGAAGTCTGTATTTTTCATAGAGTAAATTATTAAAAAAAAAAATATTCAAGAGATATGCTTATTAATAAAAGTCAGTTTATTGTTATGTTAATATTAATAAAATGTTTAAGTTTATCGGTAAGAATTTAGATTTAGTAAGTGCTGATAGTTAGCACTGAACAAAATCCAAATTGGGGGGAAGTTGAAATGATTTCAATATGTCAAAGAGGATATAACTTAAAGGGATTTTTATATGAGTTTGTTGTTCATGAATTTCATGAAGCCATCACAATGTGGGGTCGACTCTGAAATAAAAGGGAGAAAAGATTAGTAAATTGCTAAATAAATTAATTTTGACTTACCTGGTATAGTGTTAATAATTTCTGAATAGTATAGTTGCCTAGTGTATAGGTGAATCGTCTAAACCTTAAAAGGAATAAAAAAGAAGAATTCTTAAAAAATTATTTAAACATAGAAATTTCAAAAATAAACGTCAGAAAAATAAACTGTCAAAAGTCTGTGGGAACTAAATTAATAGGGGTTTTGTTAAATAAATTACAATGATGTGGAGATGAAAAGAATAAATTATATTAGTATTGTTAAGTTTTATATCTGAATTTTTTTTTATAAATTCCCAAATTAGATGTGATTAAAGTGCTTATGAGAAATTAATGTGGTTTGACAAATATGTCAAAACAGGACAGTTTTATGGTTGAATAAAATAGAAGACGGAATGAAAAAAGAAAGGGGGTTGCTGTTAGCAACGAATAATTTTGGTGGTTGGTGCTAGCTATGGCGGTTAACAAGGAAGAATAGGTTGTTGGAGGCGACGAAAATTTTGGAGGAAGAGCCCTAAAAAGGTGGAATAGTCCGGGAGTGCTTTAAAATCGTTTAATTATAATTTAGTTTTTCCACATTTTCAAATAGAGATATCCAGAATTTGTTCCAGAGAGTAAGAGAAATTTTGACTTATAAATTATAATTGGAGTGCAGAAATGTCATTTAGATTGAAAAAGTAAAAATTCATGAATTAACTAATTGCGATAGGCCTTAAAAATTGAAATATTAATGATCATTAAAATAAAAATATAATAGTACGTACCTTTAACTTCCGAAGAGAGGATAGATATTCCAGTATCACCGATTATTTTGCGAGTAGTTAGTTTTCTTTAAAAAAAAAAAATCAGAACTGTTTGAAAGTGAGTTTGGATAATAATTTTGGGGATCATTTGAAATTTTGATTATATTTTAATGCTAGTTATAAGTCAGCGGCATAAAGTGTTCAGTTTTCTTTTCTTTATATTTCATTTAAACACTTTATAAAGTTGCAATAGTCATTTAGATTTAAGGTAATTGTAGAGAGTTTCCACATTTTGTAATCAAATTCTATTTTCACGACACATTAAGGTTTACACGATTCCTATTTTTGTAAATTTTTAAAGGCAACCCAAGTTGCAGACTAATTTTATTGTTTATATTAAATTTGTTCAATATTAATAAATAACGTGCTTCATTTGGGTTAATTTATCAAAAATATAAAGTAAATTTTGGTTTAATTTCTTTTTGAACTCTACCAGGAGACTACAGAGTTGACGTCACACAGTGACAGATTGCTTAGAACAAATAATTGAGCTAGCCGAGGTATAGTATATTAACAACGAACTACATACTTTTAAAATTCACTTCAATTCAATTAAAATTATATTTATTAACAATAAAACATAAAAATAATAAAAACAAAACTATTACAATATATATATATATATATATATATATATATATATATATATATATATATATATATATATATATATATTGTTCATCTACTTCATGTAGATAGACACAGTTACAGAGGGTTTGTATCTTCTATTGTATGACTTTATTATTTATTAATTATCAATTTAAGCCTTTTATTGATATATGTATATTATATAATATACATATATATATATATATATATATATATATATATATTTATATATATATATATATATATATATATATATATATATTTATATATAGATACATAAATATATATATATATAAAAATATATATATATATATATTTTATATATATATATATATATATATATATATATATATATATACATATATATATATATATATATATATATATATATATATATATATATATATATATATATATATATACAGGGTGGTAAATCGTCAAACGGGCCATACGAAACTCAATGGGAAATTCTAAATTGTTGAATTCCTGCTTCCCTAATTATTTTACACCAAAAGTCATGGGAAACTATTTGTACGAGGACTCAAATATGTATGAAAACAATGTTAAATTTTCTACGACTTAAACGTATTCCAAAATTTTGCTAAAATATAATACATTTTTCTGTGAAAAAATGTGTATTACGTGTTGCGTTTTGTCATATTATTGTTTCTGATATTTGACAATATTTAAATCAATTATATTATATTTATCTATGATTTAAATGGCCAAAATTTTGTGATTTATTGTTAAAAAAAAATTAAGTTGATTAAAAAATGTGACTCAGTTGAGGAGAAAAAAGCAATAATAAAAATGTTTTATTCATGTTTTATTATAACATTTGTTATAGTTTTATGTTTAGAAATTATCATATTATTATTAGGAATAAAGATCACAGTAACAGTATATTGGAATTCATTGAATTGTTGTATAACTTAACATGGAATTAAATTTTAGTGAATTAGAATATCTTACGTTAAATAAAGATCCGGTAGTGGCAGGAAAAGGTTCGCGCTATTGCCTGAATACAACATTATGCGATTTTTCGTCAACTGAGTACATTTCATTATATTGATCGATTTGTAAACAATATAATTTTCCGCAAATCGCCAGGAAATTTTGACATTCCTGTCAAAATTTCTTGAAGAAAAAGTCAGGACTTCCTTACTGTAAGGAAATGTCATTTCCTTACTGTAAGGAAATGATATTTCCGTACAGTTGTTAGTGTTCTACATAAATGATAGAAGTTTGACAATTCAACCTCAATACGTTTCCATAGTAACCCAAGTAATTTTATTAGGAATTTCAAAGCACCATTTATTTGGGAATAAAATTATCGCGTTTTTTTTAAATCAATCAATATCTGTCGAATTTTAAACGATTTGCGGAAAAATAGTATGTTTACCTCGTAGGAAAAGCCACATTCCTGGACTCTGTGTTGCTAAGTCTCGGCTTGCGCCTCGACTTAGCAATCTTCACAGTCGTCCAGGAATGTTAAGCTTTTCCTACCCGGTAAACAATGTACTATTATTGTTCACAAAGTAATAATGTTCATTAGTAGTAGTATTTAGTAAAATTCATTGTTTATAATTTAATCATAAAATAAAAAAATTGACAATTCAAATTGTCAAACATCTGACATTAATATGATAAAACACACACGTCCTAATATATATTCTTGCATTACGTGTGGCCTAACTTTTAGGGTGGCATGAAAAATGTATTATATTTTTGCAAAATTTTAAAATTTCTCATTGAGTTTCCTATGGCCCGTTTAACGATTCACCACCCTGTATATATTATATATATATATATATATATATATATATTTATAAATACTACTACTACTATCGGTTTACAGCGTTCTCCGACGCCTTCCGACTCCTAACCGCCATTCTTCTCTATTTAACCATAGGCCTGGAGGGATTTCTCTTTCCTCTAGTTCTTTTTCAATTCCCTCTCTCCAGCTTCTTCTCGGCTTCCTCTTTTCCTTCTCCCTTGTGGTGTCCACGTCAAAATCTGTTTCGGAATCCTGTCATCTGGCATTCTCTGTACATGGCCGTACCATATTAACTGTTTTGTTTTTATGTCATCAACTATTGTATGCTTGACTCCTATTATTTCTCGTATTCTCTCATTTGGTATAGATCTCTTCTTGATTTGCCTGCTGCTCTTCTCCAGAAGTCCATTTCTGTTGCTAGTAACAGTTTCTCTGTTCTTTGTTTCATTGGCCAAACTTCACTGCTATATGTGATTACACTTTTAAGTATGGTGTTGTATATGAGTTGTTTGTTCGCTTTAGATATTGTTTGGTCCCACAGAATGCCGTTCATCATGGATATGGCTTTTCTACCCTGTATGTTTCTGTCTTTTATAGCAGCATCGAGTGTTCCATCTTGAGTTATCTTCATACCCAGGTACTTGTATTCATCACAGTGTCTAATTTTTACCCCATCGTCTAATATAATGGACTGATTTGTCCCTCCATACACATGGCTTCAGTTTTCTTAATGTTGACTTCGAGACCCCATTTGTTATATTCTTCTATTAGCTTCCGAGTCATGTAACTCAAGTCGTCATGATCCTGAGCAATCAGTATTTGGTCATCAGCGAAACATAAGGTGTACAGTGTAGTCTCGTCATTGAGAGGGATTCCCATGCCATTACATTTTCTTTTCCACAGCTTGAGTGCTTGTTCCAGATAAATTTTGAAAAGGGTAGGCGAAATACAGCAACCTGCTTTAGTCCTTTCGTGACCTTAAATCCCTCAGATATCCTTGATCCAGTTTTAATTTTTGCAGTCGTTCCATTATACAGACTTTGGACTGCTTTGATAAGACCATGCTTAATGTTGGTTTGCTGTAGGGTTGACCATAGTTTACTGAGGGGCACACTGTCATATCAGGGGCGGCTGGTCCTATGAGGCAGGTGAGGCAGTGCCTCACCAGTATTAATCGACTATTTACGTTCTTTAATTACAATTTAACTTTTTGGAATTTTCTAAATAACTTTATTTTCATTATGATAAAAAATTAAAATAGGTACACCCCTGATGTCTTATCTTTGTATATTTCTTCATAATCTACGGGCCGGACAAGTGACAAGCTTAAACCACAAAATATTAAATAAACAACGGCGCCTATCATCTGTGCATCTCATTCTCTCTTTAAAAATTATAGCCGAGGCAAGCCTCACGGCATTGCTCTGTCTAGCATGTTAGACATCACATTATGTAGCGAAATTCAACATGATTTATTTATTTTCAGCCCACTATTTCACCGAACAGGAGAGGCAAGCCTCTCTCCTCTCTGTTTGGTGTAGTTCTTTTAATTAGCAGCGTTGCCGTTTTGGTACAAAGGTACCCAATTCGCTACATTTTTTCCCTCGGGGTATAAAAGTACATTTTAAATAAAACATAGATTTTTATTTGAAAATTGTAACAACATTGGAGTATTTTCCTTTAGTAGATGGTACTATACATATTGTTCTATTGTTTTCCGATTTAACAAACAATATTTTTTTTCTATGCATTTACCAGATTAGCAACTTTGGTACATTTTGGAACATTTCCGCAAAATTGTTGTAGTAAGTAGTAGTTAAATTACTTCCTGTTGGCCTGTTGGTGCGCCAGGATCACGTTTGACGTATCTCGTGTTGTTTTTCATTAAAAAAGCAGTAAGATTACATGTTATATAATACGTGCAATTCTAATTAAGTTTTTTTAATAATTTTGGTGGGTTTGTTTTTGTCTGCAGGATTTTCGGTTTTAGTGAAAAATGGATTTAGCACCGAGCACTTCGTCACAACTTTCCCAGGTAAATGTAAATATTCGTAATACTTGTAATCTCGTAAATTTTTTAGTCAAACAGCAGAATTTTTCAAGTCATTCATATGAAGATAAATTATATATAGTTAAAGTAGTAAAACGACCTATTCCAGATTTAAGTAAACATCTTGTTTCTATCGGTGGCGTCGGAAAACCAAATCGGGGATTTCAAAATGCATGGTACGAAAAGTTTGACTGGCTTACGGGTAGTATAACATTAAATAAATTGTTTTGTTGGCCATGCATTTTATTTGCCACAGCTAATACTAGCGACAAAGTTTGGTTCAAAAATGGTTACACTGATTTGAAAAATTTGTCTCGGAGTCTATTGTTACACAATAAAAGTTCTCAACATATTACATCGAATTGCAAGCTTACTCTTATGAGAAAACAAAAGCAAAATATCGCTACAGCACTAGACAATTCGCGTAAAATAGATATTGAAAATTTCAATGCTAGGGTTAAAGAAAATCGGCAAATTTTAAAAAGCCTTATAGATATTACGTCACACCTCTGTATGCAAGAGTTACCGTTTAGGGGGCATGATGAATCTAATGAATCTTTAAATTGCGGGAATTTCAAAGAGCTAGTTGTTCTTGTTAGTAAATTTGACACTAATTTAAAAACATTTTTAGAACATGATAATGACTCTAGATCAGTTTTTTCTGGGACATCTAAAACCATACAAAATGAATTAATCGATTCAATTGCTTTTGTTATAAATAAAAAAATTGAGGAAGAAATTTCAAAATCATTATTCTTTTCCTGGCAGGTGGATGAGACTACTGATATAAGCTGCCATTCACAACTATCCGTTATTTTTCGTTACGTAATAAACAATAAACCAGTCGAACGATTCATAGGATTTTACGATGTAAGTTCCGGGCGTTCTGCTCAAGATTTATTTGAATTTTTATCTACCAAATTTGATCGTGAAGAAGATGGCACTAGATTAGCAGTCGCCATTTATAACACTTACTAATAAATCTCCCAGATAAAAAATACCTTCTTCTTCTTCTTCAAGTGCCGTCTTCGTTCCGAAGTTTGGCTATCATCAAAGCTATGCGTATTTTTGATGCTGCAGATCTAAACAGTTGGTAATTGGTGCAATTGTACCATTCTCTCAAGTTTTTCAACCATGAACGCCTTCTTCTTCCTATAGATCTCTTTCCCATTATCTTTCCCTGTATAATCAATTGCAGCAACTGGTATTTATCTTCCCTCATAACATGTCCCAAGTATTGTAGTTTGCGCTTTTTAACAGTAAGTATCAGCTCTTTCTCATTCCGCACTCTCCGCAAAACCTCCTAAAAAAATACCTACTAACCCCCAAAAAAATATAAAAATCCCAAAAAAATTAATAAAACATATATAAATTCAAAAAAAAATATAAAATAATAAAAAATTTACAAAAAAATTATAAAAATACAAAAAGGCCACGGGAGAGGCCACCTAGATCCTTGAGGCTACAACTTGACCGCTAACCAAGGTGCAGGTTCGAGGATTACAGCTCCCTCGTTTTTCGTTCGCTTTTATCTCACGATATGAGATTTCATGATAAACGGGAGTAAGTCGCTTAACGACACCTTGGGTATGATTTAAGTTACATTTATGAGCACCCTATTACACATGGTGCTCATAAATACAGCTCAATCGCGGACTTTTTCAAAAAGCAGTCAGCCCTTATGTTGCACCTTCAGTGCACATAAGGGAGGGTGGAGGAGGGCTTAGGAGAGCTTTGAGGTGAGGATGACTTTTGTTGATCCGCGCGCGTATCGTCAGAAGTCCTTCTCACGCCAAGTCATTGTTTGCTGGCGCGAGCAATGCCTCCTTAGCCGGGTATGACTGGAGCAAAGAGAAGCTAACCATAATAATAATAATTTTCCTTAAGTGTAGTGTGCCTCACCAGCTTGTACTATCACGAGCCGCCCCTGTGTCATATGCTTTTTGTAAGTCTACGTACACCAGGTGAACTTCTTTATTGACGGCTGTTTTTTCTCAATAACTTGAATAATAGAGTATAAGTGGTCTACTGTGGATCGCCCAGCTCTAAAACCAGCCTGCTCCTCTGCTTCGTAATCTCTATAGTCATTTTCTATTTTGTTCTTAATAAGTTTCCCATAAATCCTACTTATTGTGCTGTTTACCGCAATTCCTCTGTAATTTTCACACTGATCCTTGCTGCCCTTTTTGTGGATAGTTGACATGATAGATAATTTCCATTCTTTTGTAATTCGGCCCATTCAAGCAGTCTTGAAATAGTTTTCTTAACTGTTCCTGGAGTTTGTCTGTACCGTCTTTCACTAATTCTGCAGGGATGTCACCAGGACCAGGGGATTTTCCATTTTTCAGGGATTTGGTTATTTCTCCCATCTCTGATTTACTTATTTGCAATGGTGATGAATTTATACGTATACCTATCGTGTTGTCTTCCATGTTAGTAAATTCTGGTCTTTGTTCTGTTAGTAATTTTATGAAATATTCTTCCCATTTTTCTGTTGTTATTGGTGATTAACGTCTTTTTTCTTATTATTTCTCATACTTTTAATCAATCTCCAACTCTCTGTGCTTCTTCTACCTCCTATGTAGGTGTTGATCTTTTGGCAATTCTGTTCCCATGATTCGTTAGTTAACCCATGAGTTATCTTTTTTCTTACTTTGGCTTGTGATTCTTTGTAAATTGTTTTATCGTTTGCTGTTTTTGTTGTTAAGAATGTTTGATATTTCCGACGTTTATCTCTAATTTTCTTCTCTATTTCTTCATCCCACCAGTACGGTTTTATTCCTTTATGGTTTTTGTCACATTTCCCCAGTGCTTCTTCTGTTGCTAAATAAATCGACCTTTCGATGTGTTCGTAGTGTTCTTCGGTATTTTCAAAACTACCCATTTCTAATTTTTGGTCTAATCGTTTTTTATACAGTAGCTTTACACTCTCATGGTTTAAACTGTGTAGGTTGTACCGTAATTGTTTTATTAACTGATTTGACTCGATGTTCTCTTTTTTCTTTTGCGTATCTGTTTGGGAGTACCATTTTAACTTTTAGCAGATGATGATCGGAGCCACATGAGCCACATGAGAGCCCTCTGGCTACTCGCACATCTCGTATTTTAATTGTAGTTCTCTGTCTTACAATATATTCTATTATAGATTTCAGATATCTGGTCTGTTATGTCCACGTGTATTTGTGTATATCGCGATGTGGATAAAATCCATTTAATATTTTTAAGTTATTTTGTGTGCATGCATTTGTTATTAATTTTGTTTGTTTATATATATATATATATATATATATATATATATATATATATATATATATATATATATATATATATATATATTTATCAAATTATTCTCGACCGTACTGTGTTAAATATTATTTGTAGTCTCAGCAATTGGTCTGTATGAAATAAAACTCTATTTGTTATTTCTCAATATTTCGTCACGATTTTGTGACTTCTTCAGGAGAAAACTGTAAATTTATTATAATTATTATATGTAAACAAAATGAATATTTCAATACTTACAACTTAAGATTAAAAATTTAAATTTTGATAACATATCCAATTTAAATAAATGACATTTTTTTGATTTTAATTTATTTGGGAGTTATGGTAACCGCAATATTTTATAGAGTGAATTCCCATTGTACAATTTTTAGCGAATAAGTTTTAGTAAACAATTACATATTGTGACAGTATTATCCATATAATAAGGTGCAAAAGTAGAAGATTGAGAAAGAATCAGGAACATGGTAAATTCATCAACAATTCAGAAACAATTCACATCCTTATCAAGAAAAGACTTCCTGTCATTAATAACATTCCTCTTTGATAATACATATTTTTGTTTTTGTGATAAATTCTATAAACAAATATTTGGAACACCAATGGGCAGTCCTATTAGCCCTATTTTAGCAACAATTATTCTAGACCATTCATTAGACCTTGGAATCTCAAAATTGCCGTTTTCAATAGCATTTATTTATAAATTTGTTGATGACATAATATGCAGCGTACCA